>CM046039.1:40661347-41132486 GCA_025215565.1 Flaveria ramosissima
ACTTGGAAGTGTTAGGATGTAGTCCCCACGAGCTTCAACTAAGACTTTAGTTCCATTGCCCATGAAGAGGCTAACATCCCCTTTCTTGAAGTCCCTACTTCTTGTGAACCCCTGCAACAAATTGCAAATATGAGTTCCACATCCGGTATCCAATACCCATGTGTGTGAAGATGTAACATTAAGATCAATATGAATCATGTATATTGTACCTGAGGTCTGCCCGACATCCCTCTTGGCTTTCAACTCTTGGAGATGGACAGGACAATTCCTTGCCTAATGTCCTATCTCCCCACACTTGAAGCATGGGTCATTTGTAGCAACCTTTTGCTTCTTCTCTTGTGGTTTGGGTGGTACCCTTACCACCCCTTTCCCCTTTCCCCACGCATGTCCCTTACCCTTGGCAACCTTTGCCTTGGGTGCGGGATGAGGCCTTTTGTTGTTCCCACCTTCATTGATGGTGAGAACGGGTAAAACCCTTTTACCCATGGCCGCCTCGGCCGTTTTGAGCATTGAGTGAAGTTCACCAATGCTTTTGTCCCATGCATTCATGTTGTAGTTCAACACGAATGTCTCGAACTTCTTGGTTAGGCCATTTAGGATCAAATCCGTGGCCAACTCCTTCGAGACGGGGCAGTTTAGCCTCTCGAGGCGGTCAATATGACTTTTCATCTTAAGTACATAAGATGAAACAGATTGTGTCACATCCCAACCTTGACGGCGGAAACGTCGAGATGTGAGGGTTAAGATTGTTCACAGCCACATAACGCTATATTTAAATTGCAAATATTATTATCATAAGTATTAAAATGAAATACAACCATAAGTCACAAAAAGAAATAAGTTCAACATAACTCAAACATAACATAATGTTTTTGTTTATTTAACTAGGTCCAAATCCTAGTTTTATTGCAAGCTTCAAATGTCCACTTTAAACTTGGGGATTTCCTGAAACATGATGAAAATAAAGAGTCAACTAAAAATAGTTGGTGAGTTTCCAAGTTTTTCATACATAATAAGATTACAAGTAGCAATTCATGTCATGGATTATAAGCTAGTAAGGTTATAGAACACATATCGTTACAACCAAACCTCGACTTGATTACAAGTATATAAGATTGGCTAAGTGTATTTGGTTCCCTAGTGCACAAGCGTACGGCCCCTAGGAGTCGGCAATACCTCGACTTTAGCACCAAATAGGCTTGTCAGGCCCAAAGATCTAAGACGTCGCCAGGCTAGCAATAGTTAATGATTGTAAACAAACTATGTATCTCATATAAACACTTACAAAACACAAATAACCATGACCAAAAATAAGTAGAATTGCATGTGCATCACAAGTCTCAAACGTTTAAACGTGTATGTAATATAAGCATCATGTTTCACCCCAAATAAGTGTGAAATTATAAAAAGGGGACAAGGAAAACTCACATGACAAATAAGTATATAAGGGGGATTAATAAGATTAATATTAAGCGTCGCTCCAAAGTTGTATCGTCACAAGATACCTAAATATGTATGTTCACAAGGTTAATGTTTTACAATAAGTTTGATGTATTAACATAAACTAGGTTCAATGTGATGTTTGGGGATTTTATCAATTGTATTTAACAATTGAGAAAAATATTTATATATTCGTGAGAACAACATACTTATATTTTATAAAAATATACAATAAAAATAATAGTTGTATATTATTTATAAAGTTTTATAATAAAATGAACATGACTTAAACAATAACTTAAGTAAACATTGGTTGAAATAATAAACTAGCATTTTTAAGTCTAAATTTTATAGAATATACATATTAACTATAACATTCATTTTTTAGAATCTCTAAATAAAATATAAGAACATTTTTAATAATAAATTGCAGACTAAATATTTAAATGGTTTAGAATATACAAAATTTATAAAATGAATATTCTTACAATTTATTAGAAATTATATATATATATATATATATATATTTAAGAGAAGATAATTTAGATGGTTATAAGAAAATATTTGAAGTTTAGAAAAATTATTTATGTTTATTAATAATTTTCATAATTAAAATGAGGCTGAAAAAGCCTTTTAAAAAAATGTGCAGGTCACGGGGTTCGAACCCGTGACCTTAGACAGGATATGCAAGTGTTGAACCATTAGGCTGGGTAGCCTATGCCTGTTAAGGCACAGGTTTTAATTGTTATATTCCAACTCAAAACAAAACCCCCAAACCCATATGAACCCTAGTTCCCTTGAACCCAAAATTAAGGCTTGATTCGATGTTAATGCTCGAAATAATCATGGGGCTTTGATTCCCCACTGTATTTCGAGCATAATCATGTGTTCAATTACCCGATTTGAAGATGAAATCAATGAGAACAAGATGAAGAACACTCGCGGCCGAATAGATATGCAATAATGGTGTAAATGTTGATGATAACTCAATTAACTCGGTGGATAGCTTCGTATGATGATCTTGATGTAAAACCCTCTGCCAATTTTGATCCTCGAACACCAGAATGTGGGGTTCGACTAGTTGTAGAACCGCGATGTAGATGTCGATTGAATAAGTTGTGTGTGTTTGTTTCAGGTTCAATTGAAGGTTGCAATTGATTAAAGATATATAGATGATGATTCAAGTTCGTTTAATTAGATTGTTATTAGAATTTATTGCTCGAACGGTCGTGGGTTTACGTCGCCGGTTACTCGATCGATTGAGGATTGTAACCGACGTTTAAAGATGATTTATTTGCCATGATTATGTCCGAATCATGTACCCGAAGAGGTTTAGAACGGTTTAGTGTCGTTTTTCGAAGGTTTTGGTGAGTTTTAAGGACCGCCGGAGGTCGGTCGGCAACGGCCGGTGACCGGCCGGAGAATCGGGGAAAGAAAACGGGGGTGGGGGTTGGGTTTTAATAATTGTCACTTTTAGTCCCTGCAGTTTTGTTTTTATTATTTCATGAACAAACTTGTATTTAAAGTTTTAAGAACAACAATTTACCCCCCCCCTAACTTAATTGTTTTAAGTTCTCATTATTATTATAGTATTATTATTATTAATATTATCATAATTATTATTATTATTATTATTATTATTATTATTATTATTATTATAATTATGACTTGTTTCATTATTACTATTATTAATATTAACATAATTAATATTATTTGGTATTTTTATTTTTAACTTACCTACATTAATAACCAAAGAGAAAAAACATAAATAACACATGAGTTTCAAAATTGCCAATAATGACCCTTATAAGAATAAACGAAGTTAACGTTTAGTTAACAAAAATTCGAAATGTTACAGTCTCCCCAACTTAAAAGAATTTCGTCCCGAAATTAAAAGAAATGAAACTATATAAATAAGAACGGGTATTTCTTCTTCATATGCTCCTCACGTTCCCAAGTAAATTCGGCGCCACGTTTATTCTCCCAACGAACCTTGACGATCGGGGTGGTTGTGGTTCTAGTTTTCTTCATTATGCGATCCATGATCTCAACAGGTTTCTCGACAAAATGCAATGACTCGTCAATCTGGATGTCCTCCAACGGAACATACAGACTTTCGTCGGCCAAACACTTTCTCAAATTGGAGACGTGGAATACAGGATGAACTCCACTAAGGTCGGAAGGTAGTTCCAGTTTATAAGCCACTTTCCCAATCCTTTTCAGGATTTTGAAAGGCCCTACAAATCTTGGAGCCAATTTGCCCTTCTTTCCAAAGCGAACCACACCTTTCCACGGTGAAACCTTAAGAAGAACCATCTCCCCAACTTGGAATTCCAATGGCTTACGTCGCTTGTCAGCATAGCTCTTTTGTCGACTTCTCGCCACTTCAAGGTTCTTGCGAATGATAGAAACTTTATCGGTCGTCTCTTGTATAAGTTCAGGACCAGTGATGAAGTTTTCGCCAATGTCGGTCCAACAGATCGGTGAACGACATTTTCGACCATAAAGTGCTTCGAACAGTGCCATCTTGATACTCGAGTGGTAACTATTGTTATACGAAAATTCCGCGAGCGGTAGATGCGTATCCCAATCGCCACCAAAGTCAAGAACACAAAGGCGTAGCAAATCCTCCAAGGTTTGGATCGTTCGCTCGGTTTGACCATCAGTTTGAGGATGGTAAGCCGTGCTTAGATCTAGTTGTGTACCCAAGAGTTCTTGCATAGACGACCAAAAATGTGAAGTGAAGCGAGCATCTCGGTCGGATATGATGTGCAGAGGTACCCCATGACGACTTACAATCTCATCAACGTATATACGAGCTAACTTTGATGTTTTGTAAGTGTCACGTATAGGTATAAAATGCGCCGACTTAGTCAATCGGTCAACAATCACCCATATGCTATCATGTCCTCGGGAGGTTCGGGGTAGCTTTGTTATGAAGTCCATGGATATGTGTTCCCACTTCCACATAGGAATCTCGGGTTGCTCAAGTAATCCACTTGGACGTTGATGTTCGGCTTTAACCTTCGTACACGTGAGACACTTAGCTACATAAGTCGCTATGTCTTTCTTCATTCCAGGCCACCAATATTGACCACGTAGATCCATATACATCTTATCGGAGCCAGGATGAATAGAATAACGAGTTTGATGAGCCTCGTTCATGATGAAAGTACGGAGGTTATCGCGGTTTGGAACCCAAATTCGATTGGCGAAGTACATCAACCCATTGGGTTTCGTTTCTAATCGGTTTAGAAGATTATGCTCCAATTCATCCTTCATTCTTCCTTCTCGTTGTACCATTTGTTGAGCCTCCAGGATACTAGACTCGATGTCACTATCTATCCTCAGGTTTTGTAGCAACACGGTGGTCTCGTTGACATCAAGTCGGATCTCAGTATCGAACTCACCCAAAGTGTCAAACCATTGGCGTCGATCGCGAATTTCTTGGAATGAGATCATCTTGTTGTGAATCTTTCGACTTAGTGCATCGGCTACAACGTTTGCTTTACCAGGATGGTAACGAATGTCACAATCGTAATCACTAATCAACTCCACCCAACGACGTTGTCTCATATTGAGATCTTTTTGATTGAAAACGTGTTGAAGGCTTTTGTGATCGGTGTAGACTACACATTGCGTACCATACAGGTAGTGTCTCCATCTTCAAGGCAAAGACAACAACACCAAGCTCAAGATCATGTGTTGTGTAATTCACCTCGTGAACCTTCAATTGTCTCGATGCATAAGCTATGACTTTCCCTCGTTGCATGAGAACACAACCAAGGCCTTGTTTAGATGCATCACAATACACGGTGAAATCGTCGTTTCCATCGGGTAAGGTCAAGATAGGAGCATTGCACAACTTGTGCTTTAACGCTTCAAAAGCTTCTTCTTGCTCGGGACCCCACTCGAATGGTTTATTCTTTTGTGTCAAAGTAGTGAGCGGTTTCGCGATCCTCGAGAAGTTGGCAATGAATCGCCGATAATAACCAGCAAGACCAAGAAAAGAACGAACTTCGGTAGGAGTTGTAGGAACACACCAATTCTTCACAGCTTCCACCTTTGCAGGATCAACGTGAATTCCTTGGCTATTCACCACGTGTCCTAGAAATTGAACTTCCTCGAGCCAGAAATCACACTTCGAGAACTTCGCGTACAATTGCTCTTTCTTCAACAACTCAAGAACCAATCTCAAATGCAGTTCATGATCGGTGTTGGACTTGGAATAGATAAGTATGTCATCAATGAAAACGATCACAAACTTGTCTAGATAAGGCTTGCATACTCAGTTCATGAGATCCATGAAGACAGCAGGAGCATTGGTTAAACCAAAAGGCATCACCATAAACTCGTAGTGCCCATAACGAGTACGAAAAGCGGTCTTTGGGATATCATCATCATGGACTCGTAATTGATGATAGCCGGAACGTAAGTCGATCTTCGAGAAAATAGCAGCTCCTTGAAGTTGGTCAAACAAATCATCGATACGAGGAAGAGGATAACGGTTCTTGATGGTAAGCTTGTTAAGCTCACGATAATCGATGCACATACGAAACGTTCCATCTTTCTTCTTCACGAATAGAACAGGTGCACCCCAAGGCGAAGAACTTGGACGGATGAAGCCCTTCTCGGATAACCCTTGAAGTTGACTAGAGAGTTCTTGCATTTCCGATGGTGCAAGTCGATATGGTGACTTAGCCACGGGGTTTGCTCCCGGTATCAAGTCAATTTTAAACTCGACTTCACGCACGGGAGGTAAACCACTAAGGTCATCGGGAAATACTTCAGGAAAGTCTCGTACGATAGGGACATCCTTAAGTTCTTTCCCTTTGACTTTCGTGTTGACCACGTAAGCCAAGAAGGCCATATACTTCTTGCTTAAGCACTTTCGGGCTTGAGTGCAAGACATGAGTTTAAGCCCTTTGGAAGATTTCTCACCGAACACCTTCAAAGTATCTCCAGAGGGTAACGGTATACGGATGCACTTCTCGAAACAAATGATCTCGGCATGGTGTTTGGCTAACCAATCCATACCAATGATGACGTCGAAGCTTCCAAGTTTCATAGGGATAAGATCGATAAGAAAATCATGCGTGTCAAGACTTAAGATGCAATCACGAATAACGACATCAACGGTGATCGGTTCTCCATCGGCAACTTCAACGGTAAGAGGTCTTCCTAGTTTCGTATGTGGCTTAGCAAGTATGGGTTCAAACTCTAACGAAACAAAACTCTTATCGGCTCCAGAATCAAATAGGACATAGGCATAAGTTTTATTAATAAGGAACATACCTGTTCAATTTTAAAGGTATTTAACGACATAGGTAACACACGAAAAGAATTAGGTCACAAAAGTTAAAAGGCAAGTGAACATACCATTCACCACATCATTGTTTGCTTGTGCTTGATTCGCGTTGATGTTGAAAGCACGTCCACGAGCTTGTGGAACATTACCCACAAGACGGGGGCATTGTGGGCGGAAATGACCAGGTTCCCCACAGTTGTAGCAAACACGATTTGTGACCACGGCGGCGTTGTTGTTAGGTGCACGGTGACAAGTCGCCACCAAGTGACCATATTTACCGCATAAGGTACAGATACGGCATGGTTGATTTCCCGGGTGATGGTACCTACAAATGTTGCACATAGGCTGGGGACCAGCATAAGCCCTAGCCCCAGGCACTTGTGCCACAGGTGCAGCCGCAGGTACAAGTTGTCTTTGGGGTTGTTTAGGTGCAGCCACAGCATAGTTGCGCGCCGGTGTGAACTTGCGCTTCTTGTTGTTGTTGTTGTTGTTGTAAGACGGTTCAGCTTTGGTCTCCTTAACAGTCTCAGTAGCCGTCTTCTCTACCTTCTTTGCACCCTTTACAGACATGGTGCCCGCTCGTATATGATTCTCGGTGAGTTGAGCGGTGATAGTAATGGCTTCTTCCAAGGTTGTGGGTCGGCTACCCACCACAGCATCTTGAATTTGGGGTGGTACACCCTTAATGAACTTCTCGATGTTGCGGGGGACAGTGTCGACCATGTGAGGCAGCAATAAACTCAACTCATGATGCCTAGTTGAGTAGGCCAAATGATCACCATCATTTTGCTTCAAGTTCCAGAATTCCTCCTCCAACTTTTGCAACTCACTTCGTGGGCAGAACTTCGCGATGGCGATGTTCTTGAACTCCTCCCAGGTAAGTGCTTGCACAGCTTCGGGTCCACGGTTCCTCTTCTCGCTATTCCACCAGGTAAGTGCCCTTTGTTGGAGCACACTAGTAGCATAACGAACCTTGAGTGCCTCGGGACACTCACAATTGATAAAGGTATTCTCCATGCTCTCGAACCACTCAAGAAGACCAGTGGCTCCTTCCTTGCCACTAAAACTATTGGGCTTGCAAGAGCTAAAGTGTTTGAAAGTGCAAGTTCGATTGTTCCCGTTTTGGTTGTTCCCATTTTGGTTGTTGCTGTTCTCTCCATGACCATTACCATTGTTGCTACCATTGGTCAGTAAGGTGCTATTAAGTTCAGCAACCATGGTCGGGATGACAGCAGCCATTTGGCGAGCAATCATGGCGGCTAACTTACGATCGGAACTTCCACGCTTTCCATGATGACGAGACATGCTGGAATATACAAAATGAGTTAGATACGAGAATTGGAATAACAAGGGTCATAGTTCAACAAGGATAAGGCAATAGTTGTAAGGCACATGGAATGGTTCCATTTGGTAACACATTACCATTTGGAAACGTTGACACGTCAAGGTAAGTTGACCCACTTGCCTTAGAAATTTGTGTATGTTGACCATAGTTTATCACTCATCCCAGAAATCCCCAGGTAAGCATAACTAGTCCCGTAGGATTTATGCGATATGCTTGCCTTAGCCCGAGGGCCTTTTGCCAGGAAATCCAGAATACAGGTGTCTATGTGTCACACAAATATCTTAGGTTCATAGAATCAAAACCTTGATGAGATTTTACATAGATTAGACATAAGTCTAAGGATTCAAGTCATAAGCATAAGTATACAATTCCACGTGTCGACGAGAATAAGATTAAGAAGTTTCATTTTTCGGGGAGAGTCAAAGTGTCAAAAGGTAAGTTTAGGGAGACAAGTAACTAAGTTTAAGCAATTACAAGGCAAACCTATGCTAAGGCATCAAGTTGCACATAAGTAAGGTATAGCATTATGTAGCATGTAACAATATATATATTACCATGAATATAAATATTATTCTAAGAGGTTCATGCATAAGCTATAGTCTAGGTCACCATTTCTAATAACCTAAATCCCTATAGTTATGGGCTCTGATACCAATCTGTCACATCCCAACCTTGACGGCGGAAACGTCGAGATGTGAGGGTTAAGATTGTTCACAGCCACATAACGCTATATTTAAATTGCAAATATTATTATCATAAGTATTAAAATGAAATACAACCATAAGTCACAAAAAGAAATAAGTTCAACATAACTCAAACATAACATAATGTTTTTGTTTATTTAACTAGGTCCAAATCCTAGTTTTATTGCAAGCTTCAAATGTCCACTTTAAACTTGGGGATTTCCTGAAACATGATGAAAATAAAGAGTCAACTAAAAATAGTTGGTGAGTTTCCAAGTTTTTCATACATAATAAGATTACAAGTAGCAATTCATGTCATGGATTATAAGCTAGTAAGGTTATAGAACACATATCGTTACAACCAAACCTCGACTTGATTACAAGTATATAAGATTGGCTAAGTGTATTTGGTTCCCTAGTGCACAAGCGTACGGCCCCTAGGAGTCGGCAATACCTCGACTTTAGCACCAAATAGGCTTGTCAGGCCCAAAGATCTAAGACGTCGCCAGGCTAGCAATAGTTAATGATTGTAAACAAACTATGTATCTCATATAAACACTTACAAAACACAAATAACCATGACCAAAAATAAGTAGAATTGCATGTGCATCACAAGTCTCAAACGTTTAAACGTGTATGTAATATAAGCATCATGTTTCACCCCAAATAAGTGTGAAATTATAAAAAGGGGACAAGGAAAACTCACATGACAAATAAGTATATAAGGGGGATTAATAAGATTAATATTAAGCGTCGCTCCAAAGTTGTATCGTCACAAGATACCTAAATATGTATGTTCACAAGGTTAATGTTTTACAATAAGTTTGATGTATTAACATAAACTAGGTTCAATGTGATGTTTGGGGATTTTATCAATTGTATTTAACAATTGAGAAAAATATTTATATATTCGTGAGAACAACATACTTATATTTTATAAAAATATACAATAAAAATAATAGTTGTATATTATTTATAAAGTTTTATAATAAAATGAACATGACTTAAACAATAACTTAAGTAAACATTGGTTGAAATAATAAACTAGCATTTTTAAGTCTAAATTTTATAGAATATACATATTAACTATAACATTCATTTTTTAGAATCTCTAAATAAAATATAAGAACATTTTTAATAATAAATTGCAGACTAAATATTTAAATGGTTTAGAATATACAAAATTTATAAAATGAATATTCTTACAATTTATTAGAAATTATATATATATATATATATATATATTTAAGAGAAGATAATTTAGATGGTTATAAGAAAATATTTGAAGTTTAGAAAAATTATTTTATGTTTATTAATAATTTTCATAATTAAAATGAGGCTGAAAAAGCCTTTTAAAAAAAATGTGCAGGTCACGGGGTTCGAACCCGTGACCTTAGACAGGATATGCAAGTGTTGAACCATTAGGCTGGGTAGCCTATGCCTGTTAAGGCACAGGTTTTAATTGTTATATTCCAACTCAAAACAAAACCCCCAAACCCATATGAACCCTAGTTCCCTTGAACCCAAAATTAAGGCTTGATTCGATGTTAATGCTCGAAATAATCATGGGGCTTTGATTCCCCACTGTATTTCGAGCATAATCATGTGTTCAATTACCCGATTTGAAGATGAAATCAATGAGAATAAGATGAAGAACACTCGCGGCCGAATAGATATGCAATAATGGTGTAAATGTTGATGATAACTCAATTAACTCGGTGGATAGCTTCGTATGATGATCTTGATGTAAAACCCTCTGCCAATTTTGATCCTCGAACACCAGAATGTGGGGTTCGACTAGTTGCAGAACCGCGATGTAGATGTCGATTGAATAAGTTGTGTGTGTTTGTTTCAGGTTCAATTGAAGGTTGCAATTGATTAAAGATAGATAGATGATGATTCAAGTTCGTTTAATTAGATTGTTATTAGAATTTATTGCTCGAACGGTCGTGGGTTTACGTCGCCGGTTACTCGATCGATTGAGGATTGTAACCGACGTTTAAAGATGATTTATTTGCCATGATTATGTCCGAATCATGTACCCGAAGAGGTTTAGAACGGTTTAGTGTCGTTTTTCGAAGGTTTTGGTGAGTTTTAAGGACCGCCGGAGGTCGGTCGGCGACGGCCGGTGACCGGCCGGAGAATCGGGGAAAGAAAACGGGGGTGGGGGTTGGGTTTTAATAATTGTCACTTTTAGTCCCTGCAGTTTTGTTTTTATTATTTCATGAACAAACTTGTATTTAAAGTTTTAAGAACAACAATTTACCCCCCCCCTAACTTAATTGTTTTAAGTTCTCATTATTATTATAGTATTATTATTATTAATATTATCATAATTATTATTATTATTATTATTATTATTATTATTATTATTATAATTATGACTTGTTTCATTATTACTATTATTAATATTAACATAATTAATATTATTTGGTATTTTTATTTTTAACTTACCTACATTAATAACCAAAGAGAAAAAGCATAAATAACACATGAGTTTCAAAATTGCCAATAATGACCCTTATAAGAATAAACGAAGTTAACGTTTAGTTAACAAAAATTCGAAATGTTACAGATTGGTTGTCGTCCATACGACATGCATGGAGCGCTCGAACCGTTTCGAACCGCTCAACCCTTGCTTGCTGTTGGAACGTCTCCTTCAGCTGGGTTATCATGTCGTAAGCTCCGTGATGTTCATACTCCTTTTGGAGATCCGGAGTCATGCTCGCTAGCATGAGACAAGACACTTGGACGGAGTCCTCAGTGTATTTCAGCCAATCATTAAAGGCCTCCTCATCATCCTCGTTAGGTTGATCGGGGATAGGGTCGTCTAAAACATACGATCTTCTCTCTTGCTTGAGAACAATTCTCAAGTTTCGATACCAATCAATAAAGTTGTTATGATTTAGACGTTCCTTTTGGAGGATCGCTCGTAGTGATTGGTTTGACGCGGACGAGTTATCGTGATTTTCATTATTGGTGGCCATCTACAAAATTTAACAAAGATCAATTTTAGTATTTTCGATATTGCTAATTTTAATATTTAATGCCTTTTAAGGTCTTTTCATATTAAAATCTAGAACCCAACATTACATTTAAATTGTGGTTAGGTGACCTTTATCCCACGTTTTAAATTAATAAGGTGGTCAACGTTTGACGATTGCAACCATTTGCAACTTCTAGAAATATGGGATCGACTTAAAACATCATATGTAAAGTCGGCATGTTAATCCCATCAACACCATTTGGAAACCACATCGTAGGTGATCCATTTGACATGATTTGCAAATCAAGACACCCTACTTACACCCACGTGTGAGTTTGCCAAAACAAGTGGTTAGGTGACCTTTATCCCACAAATAAGGCATTCTCACCTCAAGTCACAAGTTCCCTCAAAATGGTTAGGTGACCTTTATCCCACTAAGAGTTCCCAAGTGACTCAAGTGTTGTGTAAAAGGACGGTGTTGATCTTGTTTGGAAAAAAAAGTTTTAGAGGTTTCAAAATACAAGTTTAGAAAACTCTATGTACTTGTATTTGCATGCTTTCAAATACAAGGTACCTTATGGTTCTTTGATTAAAACCTATTTTAATCCTTAAAATCATTAAATAATTTTAATAACCTTTTATTAACCTTTAAGAACCATCAATTTTCAGCTTGTTAAGTTTGTTAATTAGTTTGCTTTGAATATCCAAATATCAACCAAACAATCAAGACAACAAACAATCAACCAAGCATAAACATTAACAACCATATGTGCATATGTGCATAACCATAGCATCTAAAGTGGTCCACACTTGTTTGCCATCACAAGTGTGGTCCATAGGACATTCCTAAGGGTCACAAATATCATAAAGGTTCCAAGAACCTCCCACTAGAAACCGCATCCAAATGCTCCATGTTTCTTGTGTCTTTGTGTCCATCTTTGGGTCTTGATCTTGTACATCTTCCTTTTACAAAATTGTATCCTAATACATTTTTCTAGTAAAGGAAATGAACCTAATCTATTATTACATAACCAAATGAATGAATAATTACAACCCAAATGAATAAACACAAATATTACAACCAAATTGAATGAATAAAACAACCACTTGAATCATCCAAACAACACAAGGCCACAAGCTAGGTTATGCACTTTAACAACCAATGATTAAATCATCAAAATATATCATTAATCCCCACTTAAAACCTTCAAATTTCCGCCAACATAAACTGAAATTTTGGTTTTAAATATTGTCCAAACAATCAACATATCAACATACATATCTTTCAAGGTTTAATCACAAGCATGTGTGATGTAACCTTAAAAGTTGGGGATTTCAATAAGACATAATATTTCAGCCCAAAACCAGCCTATAACATGTCTAATATCATCTTTTAAAACCAATTTCAAAAGATGAATCAAGCAAGCCATCCATATAACCGGCTCTTGATGCCATTGAAGGGTTTGTTAGAACACAAAAAACATAGTTTAACCTTTTAAACTTTTCAGAAAACGCAGCGGAGGTATAGGATTATAACACGTTTATAATCTGAAATTTTCGTGTTCTAAGTGTGGTTTTAAGATGGAAAACAAAACCCAAATCAATAGTATCTTAAATATATGAATGGAACAAGCTATGAACCTACAAACCGTGCATAAAATCACAGCTTGAACAAGCTGTGATATCTACCTTTTCAGCAGCAAAAACGACTTGAGATGATAGGTTTAGATGCTTGAAATCGACCAAGAGCTCAATGTAGAGATCCTCAAGCTTTGTATACCCCAAGCCTTGATTATACACCACTCTTGCAAGGTAGAGTCACACCAAGAATCAACTTCAAAAACCCCAAATTCCTGCTGGTTGTTCCGTGAACAAGAGAGAGAAAAGAGAGAGTTTTTGAGAGTTATTTTGCATGTATGAATCATGGAATGAATGAATGTCTACCTAGTTATTGTTGGTGTATTCTCAAGACAAAAAAGGTCCAATGAGGTTCAAGGGAGGGGGCGGCCAAAGGACCCTTTCAAAATGGTTTTTCCCTCCCTTTAAAACACCAACATAACTTAATAGAATTCACATTATGTCACACACATTAAAATGTCATTCTAGACTTATGTTAAATGTGACATATCCCTCTTAACTTAACAAATTAATTAAGTTACACTCATATATTATTATTGTTATTTAAAACCTTTTTAAATAACAAGAATAACAATAATTCATCAACAAATTATCCTTATAATTTGTTCCATCTCTCATGCAAGTTATTTAGAAAACCCATTTCCAAATTTGGTGTAAATATTTTATTGCATGATCACATCATCAATTAAATATTATTTGGTGTTTGCTAAGCTTGTTATTGGGTATAACCCGACTTGGATCATGACGTACTAACCACATCAATATTCTAAGTGTCTTGGGCACAAAGAATCCTACATTAGTTATTTTTGTACTAGATCTGCTAGTTGTCACTATCCCGTGATTACAGCAGTGATTGCACTCTATATAAGGAGTGTCAACCTTATTGTAATATTTGAATGATTGAGCAATAATATTTGGTATTATTGAAACATTCCTTATCTCAGAAATATATTCTCTCGTATTTGTTTACAAATATCAAACTCTTGCTATAATTTGTCTAATTCTTGATCTTATTCCGCTGCATTACTCTCTAATACATCAAACTTGTGATCGCTGATCCTGACAACTTTCATCACATGCTCCATTATCTTTCTAAACTAAGTCACTGATCTCCCCTTCAGCTCATACACTTTGTAGTTATGACCTTGTAACCAACAAGTCATATTGTATTTGCTTAGACTTGTTGTATCGCAGTGACCTAACTCCTTCTTTGTTTTCTGTATGGATTAAAAGGTTGTGAAGGTTTCATAATTGTATTTGGGGATCATAAATCTTGCAAGCTCAAACTCTTTCAACATATCCTTCATCTAATTCATGCTCATCCTTTCTACCATGTCATATGGAAAGGCATGGTTGATAAGAGTCATAAACATTGTTGATTCTAGCCTTTATTCCAATATGTCTTTGGTAGTCAGCAGATCATCAGCTTTTGATTCTTTTTGTTCTTTGGGAGATTCAATCTTTTCAGCTCATTCCACTCTGCATCACTCTCAGTTTCAGCATGAGACAAAGGCTTCAAAGTGGAAACATCCACTGATGGAGTGTGCTCTGGAGATATAGATTTTGACCTTTTTGGAGAGTCTTGAACTTCAATCACTTCCTACTTGAATGAACCTAAGTACTTCCTTTTCCTTGAATATTGTATGATTTGCTTTGAAACTTCAGCTCATTCATTTGTTTGTTTTGTTGCAGGAGCACTTGATTCAAAAACACATAGTCTCTTCTTTAGCTCCTCAACTTCTTGTTCTTTCTTTTTCAGCATCTCAGACACATTGTTCAAGTTGTTGTTGACTTTTTTCAATTCCTCTTGAATTCTCTCCTTTTCATCTTTTTCATGTTTCATTGAATCCTTGAGTTCTCTTACTAGTTGATGTAATGCATCAATTACCTTATTGTTGGTTTGAGCATCTTCTCTTAATCTTTTTAGTTTTGCTTCTTGTTGATTCATCAACTCCTCCTTTTCTTTCAACATTCCCTTTAATTATCTTATTCTTTCCAACCTTTTGTTTGACTCAATAATCAACTTGTTATACTTAGCCACCAGATAACTCTTGTTCACTGGGATATCATCATCATTGACATCATCTTCATGATAAGCAATAACATTAACATAATTAGCTTCCTGTTCACCTTCTTGATGTTGATTAGCAATCTCATCCTCATCACCTTCAACAGGAGCTATACTTGCAAAATTGAATTAGACTCAACTGCTTGATTTGCTGGTTCTTAATCAGGTTGATGTTGGCATTGAAGATCAGTGATTGGTGTGACTGGCTCAGTATGATTCGAGAGAACATGGGTTTGAGATTTGGTTATAGAGAATGGAACAGTGCTGGCTTGAGATGCTAACTCTGTCTCACTGTGTGAACAGAGTTTTGAGACTGAGTAGCAAAAATAGGCTTTGTATGAACACTTTCAGGTGATTGATTTTGAGGAATTGGAGGTTGTTGATGAATTGGTGATTGAGGGTGAATTGGAGAGATGGGCAATGTGTTTTCACTAGCTGGTGATTGAGGATGTGGGGATGGTTCATGATGAATAGGTGAGATGGGCTGGGTGTTTTGGCTCGCAGAGGATTGGATTTATGGAAATTTATGATGGTAGTGTATGGGTTATTGAGTAGGAGAATGTGAGGCTTGCTCAATATCAGCATGAGAACTATCTTGAAGGTCTTTCCACACCCTTCTTGTGGAATGTTGGCATTAGGATCAGCCACGTGTGTAAACATGGGCATGTCTTCACCTTGATATTTTCCACTGATCTTGTTCAGGACAGACCTTTCTAAATGAGCTTAACAAACACATCACCATCACTGTCTATTCCAGGCAGCTCAGCATTGATGATCAGTTATAGGAACCTCGAGAACATGTACATCTTATCAGCCTTTTGTACTCTGATTTGGTCACACAGACAACCAAATATGTATTTTGAGTAGTTGTAGGTCCTTCCCTCAAATATTCCAATGATTCCAGATGAAATGTGCCTTGAGGATTTATCCAGTCCGGATTCCTGTTAGAGATGCATTTGAGATAAGTGTGACATAGAAATCAATAAGGCTTGCACAATCTCCCTTTCTTTATCTCTCCCTTCTCAAAGTCACCATCATACCCCATTAGATAGAAGACCTTCTCTATGTACTCATTGTCAAACACATCAGGGTGACCCACTTCTTGTTCTCCCAGCTAAAGTACTCTCCTGATAAACTGTTCATCAAATCTCAGCCGTTCATTCTTAATCTAAGCAAGTATGACCTCAGATTCTCCTTCTTCTTCTATTCGAGCGAAATTCCAAAAATCGATGATGTGTGCTTGTTGAATCACAGGCTTTGCTGTTAAAGCATAGAAGAGCCTGGATCATCACAAAAATCTGATGATATCTCGACATCCATCTGATACAGTGTCGTCGGGATTTAAGAATGCACATACAAAAATCTGATGATATCATACTTCTTCGATTATGATGGATTCTTCAAGTCCTTCAACATCCCTCTTTCCCCCTCGGATGATGAGTTAGCTACTAGGATGATGTATGATATCCTGAATACACCATCTAGCACACAGGGAGAATCATCTACTCAGTCAGGGGGAGTAGTCGATGACAGTGACTCCTCCTCTGAAGATGAAGCTGAAGCAAATGACCAGAACAGTCAGGAGGAACAGGTTCCAGTTCCTGAAAGTCCACAAGCATCTACAAGTGATGCACCTTCGACTTCGGAACCTCAAACACCAACTACCTCAGATGCAGAACCACATGTTCATAATCTAGGTTCTGAGGTGGTTGTTCCTACCACTCCAGGATCACGACTAAACGCCTATCATCCCCTTGACAATGTTATTGGGGATGTCAGATCAGGAGTACAAACCCGAAATCAGCTATACTCAGCTGATTACGCCTCAGTTATGGAGAAGGGTTACATTCATGATGGTGCTTATCGATGTTTTGTCTCGCAGGTTGAGCCAAAATATGTCAGTGAGGCACTAAATGATGAGGCGTGGGTGAGTGCCATGCAAGAAGAACTTCTGCAGTTCAAGAAGTTAGGTGTATGGACTCTGGTTGATAGACCTAAAGGTGCTAAAGTCATTGGCACCAAATGGGTACTAAAATGCAAGAAGGATGACCAAGGGGTCATTATCAGGAACAAAGCTCGATTGGTGGTTCAAGGTTTTCGCCAAGTCGAGGGGATTGACTACAATGAGGTGTTTGCACCCGTGGCAAGGATGGAAGCCATTCGTATCTTCCTTGCCTATGCATTGTACATGAAGATTAAAGTCTACCAATTAGATGTGAAGAGTGCATTCCTTCATGGGGAAATCAGGGAAACAGTCTATGTAAGTCAACCCGAGGGATTTGAAGATCCTTATCATCGGGATAGAGTTTACAAGCTCGACAAGGCTTTATACGGGCTTCATCAAGCTCCTCGAGCTTGGTATGAGAAACTCTCGACTCATCTTGTGAAACACGGCTTTCGCAGGGGAGTCATTGACTGCACACTGTTTATTAAAGAAAAGGATGGCGACCTACTGCTTGTACAGATCTAAGTTGATGACATAATCTTCGGTTCAAAGAACGAAGAATTATGCAAAGAGTTTGAAGCAGTGATGAAGAAAGAGTTTGAGATGAGTGCTATGGGGAGATGAAGTTCTTTCTCGGGTTACAGGTGGATCAGACACCAAATGGGATCTTTCTACATCAGACCAAGTATGTAGGAGACATTCTCAGTCGTTTTGACATGGAGAATGCTTCTGCTGCTGGGACTCCACTTGCTACGAATCACGATATAGCACCTGATGAGAATGGAGATCTTGTAGATGCCACGATATACCGAGGAATGATTGGATCCCTTATGTATCTCACTGCCTCAAGACCTGATATTATGTATGCTACATGTTTATGTTCTAGATATCAGGCTAAACCTAAGGTCAACCATCTGATCGGGGTCAAGAGGATTTTTCGTTATCTGAAGGGTACACCCACACTTGGATTGTGGTACCCTCATGATGATGACTTTGAGCTTACCGCGTATAGTGACTCGGATTACGGGGGCTGCAAGATGAACTACAAGTCTACATCAGCAGGGTGTCAATTCTTTGGGAGAAGATTAGTTACCTTGCAGTGTAAGAAGCAGACATCGGTTGCATTGTCAACCTGTGAAGCCGAATATGTTGCTGCTGCAAGTTGCTGTTCACAAATCATCTGGATTCAACAGCAAATGCGGGATTACGGTTTAAAATTCTCGTCTACTCCTATTTTTGTTGATAACTCTGCTGCAATTGCAGTAACTAAAAATCCGGTTCAACATCCTAAGACCAAACACATCGGTATTAAATACCATTTCATAAGAGATTGTTTTGAAAAGAACTTAATTGATGTGGTTAAAATTAATACTGATTTTCAACGCGCTGACCTCTATACTAAAGCCTTTGATAAACCACGTTTTCAATATTTGCTAGAGGTCAACGGTGTTTTAAAGAAAAGTGAGGTAATTCCTGATGATGATAATGTGTAGTCCGATGTAGTTTAGTTAAAGTTTTTTTATTTTATTTTATTTTATTTGTTTATTTTCATCTGTTAAATTTAAACTCATGTTATTTTGCTGTTTATTAAAATTCTAAAATAATTAAACCAGTAATGATTTGAGTATTTTAGGGGAAGAATATGTCAACAAGTTAACATTAATAAAAAAATAAAAATAAAAATAAAAATAAAAATAAAAAAATAAAAAAAATAAAAAATAAAAAATGAGGGAGAAGGAGTGAATAGCTGATATAAGGTAGATCGTATCTGTGATACCGATTCAACACCTTTGGAAAATGATAGTACACAAGAACAAATCAAGAGGGACTTTAAAAATTTAAGTTTTGAAAAGATGCAAAAATTTAAAGTATAAGTCTGTGTAGTCTAGGCAATACAAAAGGGAAGATGATAGAAAACTGGTAACTCCTAAGGTAACACAAAGAAAGTAGACCGAGAGGTTGCTAGACCACAAATGATATGTTGGTAGGTTCAACACAATAGATGATTAGACCTGACTGGTGATCTCAAGATCAAACTAAGTTGTTCAACTGACTGTGGGCTTTCATCTTATCACTGGTTAACACAATCAACAATATTCCAATAAGGGGTAATGAGCATTCAAACGCCACAAATGTGTGCGGATGACCATAATTAGAGCAAAGCAAAGAAAAAAAATGAAAGACAAATGCTATAAAGCTAATGACTTATGTTGTTGGTGCATTTTGTGCAAAATAAAATAAGCTGCTCTAAGAAGGAGATAGGTTGTGTGCCTCTCTGCTGTGCGATGGCACTGACCTGAGGATAAGCATAACCTAGATATTCTAGAGTTCATTGTTGTTTGCCGCCTCTCTGCTGTGCGATGGCACAGACCTGAGGACAGGCTTCTCCTTGAAAGCTCTAAGAATATTCTCTTCTTGTAATAATACCCGTAGACCGCTCAAAAGCTCCTGAGGAATGTTGATTACCATATAAGTGTGGGATCCACAAATGTTAGTTGAAATAATTAAACCTAAATCAGTCACCTGTCTGTGTCAAAAGTCTGTGTATGGATTTAAGTGGACAAACATATTGACAATCATTGTGGCTGCATTTCTCAAAAGTTCAAATCAATGTGACAATCTAAGAGTTCCAGTATGATTTCCTTAAGTTGCTAACGACTCTGGATGAACACCGAGAATTGAGCATCAAAAGATTTTGATAACAAGTCCCAAATGATTTGACTTGCCTGTATGATTCCAAAATTGAATTGGTCCAGGTGTGTTCAATCCAAGTTGAAGCTGTCTATTCCAGAACTAAATCCCGTAGATGTCTATCTTAGGATTTATCTCTCACAAAAAGCCAAAAACAAGTTTGTTTGAGTAATTAGTTTAAATTTTCTAACTTAGTTAGTAGTTTGTAATTTTAATTTTATTAGTTTGTCGGACTACATCAGGAAAATCAGAAAGGAATCAACTCACTAAAAAGGGTCATGTCTGAGATGACCACATGTGTTTTAAAAAATTTAAAACAGTCACGTCTGAGGTGACAAAGTATTTAAAAGGGTCACGTCTGAGGTGACTAAATTGGTTAAAAGGATCACGTCTGAGGTGATCAAAATGTTTTCAAGATAAAATGATCATGTCTGAGATGATCAAATGCTCATAACGTTAATTTCAAGAGTTAAAAAGGGTTTTAAATGTAAATTGAAAAAATGGCAGAAAATTAACTAAGTGTGACCCATTCGCACGATTGAACCATGCTAATGGACCAACCATGCGAATGGCTTTCACTCACACGAATGGACATAAGAATGAGCCATTCACACGAATGGCTTATCAGAATGGCCCATTCGACCGATTGGAAGGGGGCGAATGAGTCAGTCGACCGACTGAGACTCATTCGGTCAACTGAACATGCGAATGAAAGGCACGACTGAGTCAGTCGACCGACTGAACCTCAGTCGGTCAACAGCCTGCGACTGACTGGGCCAATCGCACGATTGAACCTTAGTCGCCCGAATGAACTGGGCGATTGAGGCCAGTCGGCCGATTGAACCCATCGTCAGTATTTAAAGGGCACAGTCGATCGCATTTCATTCATCACACCCCAATCGCTCTCAAATCGCACACCCTACCATTACTCTGCCAAAATTTCATTAGACTTTGATTTCTCCTTGATATTGATTCACTGACTCTCGGTATTGATTATCCAGGTAGTTTGAAGTCCCATCTTCCCAAAACGTGAAGGATTTAAACCCTAATTTGGGTATTCGACTGTAAAACAAGAACCGAGACATAAATGACCTAATAACCTACCAAAACTATGCAAAACGTTAAAATTAAGTTTAATAGGTTGTTAGTAACAAGAATGCGAGTCTATTGAACCGGTTATCTATGTTAAAACACTTGTTTTGTTGAAGATTCGAACGATTGGCGACTGAACTACAGGACAGGCGACTGGTCGCCCGGATGAACTTCAATCGCACGATTGAAACTTGCGATTGGGTAAATCACCCGAATGAACCATACGATTGAGCTCAGTCGGCCGACTGAGCCATTCGCAGACTCAGTCAGCAGACTGAACCCAATCGCATGTCATATTGACCAGAATGAGTTCAGTCGCATGAAAGAACAGACGACTGAATTCAGTCGCATGATTCATTCGCACGAATGAATCAAAATGAGTCTCAACATTACACTTAGAACAGAATTTTCATGTCTTATGTACTAATGGTTCTATGTCATGTATGTTTCAGGAAAATGGCAGAGAGATGGTCCATAAATCCAAAGCACAACATCTGTGCTCATTTGGATCACACTACCAGGAACGGGGCCGAGTTTACCGACATTATAGCCTTTCTTAGACGGTCCAGGATTCATAAGGCTATCTCCACTCCTTGCACGCCATACAGATCACTCCATCAGGCATTATGGGAGAATGCCTCTGTGGATCGCTCCCGTGAGCCCTACTGCATTAGGAGCTCTATACTGGGTCATGATATTGAGATCACTGCTGCCGACATCCAGAGGGTCCTCGAGTTTGGGGATGATACTGATCATCCTACTAGATTACATCCACTGACAGTGCGAGGATGCTTTCTGAGGATAAAGTACGCTGGGGACATCAACTCAGGTGTTCTCAACAAGAGCAACCTGAGCCCCCAGTACAAGTACTTAGCACACGTGATCCTCAAGTGTGTTGCATCAAGGAGGGGTGGGTTCGACGACCTCTCAGACCAGATCCAAAATGCCTACGTGGCACTGGTGCTGAACCACCCTTTCAGCTTTTCTAGCATGATATTCTCCTACCTGGTGGAGAACTTGGAGGCCAAGGGAAAGGAGGGGTTTTGTATGTACCCCAGGTTCTTACAGCTCATCTTCAACGAGAAGCTGCCACTTCTGCCCAAAGAGAGTCATGATGCAGTGGCTTTAGAGATCATGGATGATACGACTCTGGGCCGGATGAGAGTTTATAGGGGGAAGCAGGTGAAGCCCCAAGTGAAGAGATTGATTGGCCACCTGGCCAACGAGAGGTATGTGGCGCCAGGCAGACGCAAATGGCGTCATGAGGACAGTGACTCTGATGATGAGAGGCTGCTCCTCCCAGAGATGGATTCTGATGATGATGATAGCGGAGACGCCGGGGATGATATGCCTGCTCCACCTAGAGGAACTGATTCAGATGTTATTCCCTCGGGGTCTGCCCCTACCGGAGAGGTTGCTGAGACGGCCGGTTTTCATCAGGAGTTTGTTGTTGGTGATCAGGAGGAGGTGGAGTCTGATGAGGAGCCCCTCACGAGGACTGTGGGAAGCAAGGTTGTTCCCATAGAACACGGGCTAAGGGTGGTTGGTGAACACCCTCGGGACTCCAGAGAGACAGAGACTGACCCGAGCTATGCTCCGGGTTCAGCGGGCAGAGCTGCAGGGGGAGCATCCACTTCCACTGGGACTAGGAGGAAGAGGATGGCTCAGCCCCATGGACTTAAGAAGAAGAAGCGTCGACTGACCTTCGTTACCACTGTAGGCTCTACTTCCACCACCACAGCCACCACTACCACCTCCACTTACATACCACCCATCACCACAGCCACCACTGCTACCACAGCCACCACCTCACCTACCACCACTGTACCTTTCCCATCCACCACCATACCATTTACACCTACATCACCTTCACCAGTCTACCGACCCATATTCACCACTGCCACTACCACCACCACCTCACATCATGCAGGACCATCAGCCCAGTCCTCACACTTGTATGGATCTCCTCTACCTCCAATCGGAGTAGAGGAACAGCTGTCGGCGCTAAACCGTATGGTGATGCGCTTGCTAGCTGCAGACGAGGAGAAAGCTGCACAGATTCGCCAGCTGACCGACCTGACTGCTGCCCAGTCTCAGCAGATGGCAGAGCAGGCTCGGGTGATAGAGCAGCAGACCCAGCTGATGGATGCACAGAGAGTCGAGATGTCCCAACTCCAGGACCAGCAGGCCCAATCAGCCAAACGTATAGAGGAGTTGGAGACTACCAACAAGACCATCATGCTGCGGTTAAAGGGATCAAAGGATAAGCCCTTAAAGATAAAGGAGGGTGATGGAGATGATGGAGATGGTGATGATGATGATGAAGATGATGATGATGATGAAGATGATGATGAGGATGAGGGGGATGATGAGGATGAGGAAGAGATAGATGAAGAAAGGACAGAGGGAAAAGATGATGATGACGAAGCAGAAGGAGGGGATGCGGCTGCATCGGCCTCTGCTTCAGGTCAAGAACGAAGATCGAAGAATCGACAGGACCAGTCATCTACCACCTCTGCTCCTCCGAGCGATGAGACCATGATTCAAGACAAAAGTACAGATTAGATGTTTATGTATTTATTTATTTTTGTGTTTGAATCATGTACTGAAAAACAATGTTTTGAATGTTTATATATTCAGTTAATGTAATTCTGTTTGATTACTTACTAATGATTTATGTGCTGAATGTTTAAATCAAACAGATCCAAATTTTCAAAGAGATGAGTTTGATATTGCTCCCCTTCAACAGGTCAAGACTCAACTAACCATGATTCTTGATCTGCAAGGGATTGTAAGAAGGTCTGTGAGTTATACCCCTGAAGAAGGGGAAATAATTCATGACCTATCTAACGAGCAACTGGCAGAGATGTTCAGACTCAATCCGGATGAAATCGTCAAAGATGCTCCAACAGTTGATTCGACTAGCGATGAAGAGCTAAATGATGTTGATGAAGTCGAGGTCGAAGATATCACTGTAGAAGAGTATCCTCAGTATGCTGACAACGAGGGTAATGTGGTCCCCAATCTGGGTGAGTCCCTAGTCAGTGATACGTTTGAGGTACTGAACAAGATGGAGCAGGAAACTGAAAAGGCAGAAGGAACAGCCCAAGCCTCAAATGATGACGTAGACATTCGAAAGTCTGAGTAGGCTGCCTGTTTTGAAGAAGTGAGAGCCCAACGTGCTGCACCAAAGAAAGATGCCTACACCAAGCTCTACAGAGTCGAGAAACACCACAAGGTGTCAGGCAGGATTATAGCATGGGCTTATTTTGATGATCTTAACGCGTATGCAGTTAAGAGGGAACAGGGCATAGAGTACTTCAGATTTCCACATGATCTGAAGACTCTACCTGGTTTTGAGCTCAACCAGCTGGCTAAGCTAAAGCTTTTGTATGCTGACCCAAGGAAAATGTCAGGCTGGTTCGAGGCTGCCCTTAAGAAGGAGTACCACACCAGATGGGTTAACTTCAGACCCCAACAGCCTACTAGGTACATAAGAAGGTCTGAGGTTGATGCCATTACTGGCAAGCCCAAGATTGTGTTGAAGTGGAGTCCTCCGCGCACTATGTCGAGAATCCCTCTCAGGGAAATGCCACAGGACTTCACTCCACACTTCAAATGGTGGTACTATGATTGGAGAACAGCTGAAGCTGTCATAGTTCTAGATAAAGAGGGCCAAATGGATACAATCAGGGTATTCGACCCAATGTGGCTAACTAACTTGTCTGCTAGTGATGTCTATACATTATACAAGTGGCCACTGTTCTATGACACGCAAGATATTGTACAAGCCCTCCAGTTCCAAAACATTATACGACTCTGCTTCGCGTTTGAGATTCACGCAGGAGTCACCAAAGAGGAGAAGTACAAGAAGTATAAGGAGGTTATGCAGAAGACAAGAGATTAGATAGATCTAGGTCCAAGGGGGAGTTTGTTGATGCATGTATGTCCCTAGATCATGATTTGTAATGTAATAAATCTTGTCTGTCTGATTATGATGTAAGTTGTATTGATTAATGAAATGACATGGATTGTTTGTTATTTGTAATGTTTAATATTTCATTAATGAGTCGTGATTGAATTGATTGGGTTTATGATTGTTTGAATGGTTACATATAATGTTATATTAATTAAAACATTCAAACTTAACTTAATGAAGTTCTCATGCGAATGGCCCATGCGAATGGACCACACGCATGAATAACTTCATACGATTGACTCAATCGCACGACTGAACCAGGAGACTGGACCAGTCGTATGATTGACACATAAGATTGGCTCAGTCGCACGACTGAACACTCAGTCGTGCAGATGAATCAACCGCATGGTTCAATCGCACGACTGAACCATACTTATGGCCCAGTCGCACGATTGAACAATACTAACCTATAAATAAACCCAATTCGTGGAAAAACGTAAGCATTAATACCATTACGATTCCAGACGTACTCTAGCCGTCCAGAGACCTCCCAAATCGTTCTCCAAGTTCACAGAACTCATTAGATCGATTCCTAATCGACTTCTAACGTTAGATTCAATTCTTGATTGATTCTTCGTGTGTTCTCACTGATTGGATCGCCAATCAAAAAGAATTCCGCACTATTTGAGTTGGTTTAACACGCTAATCACTAGGTATTTCGTACAACCTTGTATTTGTACGAAATACCTAGTGATTAGCGTGTTAAACCAACTCAAATAGTGCGGAATCCTATTTGAGTTGGTTTAACACGCTAATCACTAGGTATTTCGTACAAATACAAGGTCCTAACATTAATATTCATCAAAACTTTCTGAAATCATGTCCCAAACTCACGGCTAGGTCACCCAACACAACAATGAACCATCAACTTAGTGATTTAGCCATAACCGACCATAACACATGTGTAAATCCGTACAATTTGCGTTTAAACATTACCAAAACCTTATTAACTTTAATCTCAGATTATTAGGGTGTTCCAAAGTCGTTTATGAGCAGGTTATAAACCTTGGTTGAGAGTGTTTTCAAACAAGTGCTTAAATAGTATTATTTCATGTATAAAGGAGGTTTTTAAGGTGTAACTCGTGCTATAACCACATGTTCACGGTGTATATTCTTTTGTAACATTCAAAACAGGTTATTAGGAGTCCATTAAACCATTAGCAAGCAGATTACAAGTTTTGCTTTCAAGGGTTACAAGATTTACAAGTTAGATGGTGCAAAACGCCCACAAAGGGTTTTTCATGGTGGAAATCGGTTTCCACCTCAAGAATGACCAATATAAATGTGAGATACCTTTGTGAAGTTGACTCATCAAGAACAAGATAATGGTGTCAGCTTTCTGCTACAACAAGAGAGGAGGTGTTTTTAAAAGAGAAGTGAAGAAAACACATGAAATGACCATTTTCGGGTGACATGAAGCTTACACTTAGTATTGTTCACGTTTTGGAGGATTAAATGGTCGAGAGTTGTCTGGGAATCCTTGGAAGAAGCTGGAGAAACTCGAACAAGTGCTGTAGGGTCTCGGACTTGCAAATCAAGCACCAAATCTTCACAAAATGGCACCTTCTCGCTTGTTTGAGCTGGGCCGATGGATGTATGATGTTGTTCTTCGAGTATGAGGGGCTGCAATGGTGTTCAAAACCATGGTGTGTGTGTGTTTTTTTCTGGAGTGAAACCAGAGAAGAGAGTGAGAGAGTGATAGAGGCTTGCTGAATGAGGAGTGGAGGTTGAAGGTGGTGGTATGTAGTGTGTAGGAGTGTGGTGATTGGGGGAGAGGGGGGCGGCCGAGATTTGGCTTTAGTGGGTCAATTTTAAATAAATTTAATGTTAAATAATTATGTGTAGTATTAATTTGTAGTATTGGTAGTATTTTAGGTGGTAAGGTTTAGTTAATTGTTAAGTGTTGTGCATGCACATGCATGTCTTGACCGAATTATGAGTGTGTATGCACACATTTTAATTGTTTCACTTGAGATTTAGCTTTGCAAGGGTGGCTAGTTAACATTCCCGGGACACCAAGTTTTTAAAAAAGGTAAAACTTATATTAACTAAAAATCACGAAAATCACATGAAATCATAAAATGGAACAAATAGCAAAAGATGATTCCAAATTCATTGATAGGGTTGGATTGTTTCTATTATTAGTACTCATAAGACGGGTAATGATGCAAGTAGATTAAGGTTAGAATAACGACCTAGAGGCCGGTTGTCACATTCTCCCACCGTTTAGGAAATTTCGTCCCGAAATTTTAGCTTCGATTAGAGTCTGAACGGGTGGGTTTGAAGAGGTGTGTATAATTCTTCCTCATCTCATCTTCACGTTCCCAAGTGAATTCAAGTCCTCGCCTTGAGTTTCATCTAACCTTGACCTTGGGTATGCGGCTCCTCCTGAGTTGCTTGACCAAGCGGTCCGTGATCTCCATGGGCTCTTCCACGAAGTTCAGCTTGTCATTGATTCTTGCTTCTTTCAACGGTAGCTCCAGGGTTTTGTCTACCATGCACTTCTTCAAGTTTGACACATGAAAGGTGTAGTGTATGTGGCTCAACCTCTGGGGTAGTTTCAATTTGTAAGCCACTGGGCCAATTCTTGCCAGTATTTCAAATGGTCCAATGTATCTCGGGCTTAACTTTCCTCTCTTTCTGAACCTCACGGTTCCCTTCCATGGTGCTACCTTTAGCATTATCCTGTCACCCACTTGAAACTCTAAAGGTTTCCGTCTCCTATCAGCGTACTTCTTCTGCCGGTCTCTGGCTGCCCTTAGTCGCTCCTTAATTTAAAAATCTTATCAGTGGTCTCCAACACGATGTCGGGTCCAATTACTTGGCTATCACCGATCTCATTCCAGCTCAATGGTGTCGGGTCCATACATGCGTGGTAACTATTATTATAGGCGAATTCCACCAAAGGGAGATGGTTGTCCCAGTTTCCACCAAAGTCAATAACACAAGCTCTTAACATATCTTCCAACGTTTGAATAGTCCTTTCACTCTGACCGTCGGTTTGTGGGTGGTATGCGGTGCTTAGATCCAAACGAGTTCCTAGAGCCTGCTGAGATGATTTCCAGAAACGAGAAGTGAAACGGCTATCACGGTCGGAGATGATCGACAAAGGCACTCCATGCCTAGTTACTATCTCGTCGACATATAGTTGGGCCAATTTCGTCAAGTCGTAGTCTTCTCTAATTGGCAAAAAGTGATTTGATTTCGTTAGCCTATCCACTATCACCCAAATAGCATCATGGCCTCTAAATGTTCTGGGTAACTTTATAACAAAATCCATCATGACGTTATCCTATTTCCATTCTGGGATTTCAGGCTGTTTTAAAGTTCCTGACGGTTTTTAATTTTCAGCTTTTACCATAGCACAGGTTAGACATTTCCCAACATAAATAGCGATTGATTTCTTGATTCCAGGCCACCAGAAAAGTGCCTTTAGATCCTGGTACATCTTATCACTTCCAGGGTGAACCGAATACCTAGACTTGTGTGCTTTGTCGACGATTACTTCTCGAATTCCTCCGTGCTTCGGCACCCATGTTTTCCCTTCGTACTTGTATGTACCATCGTCCCCTGTCTCAAATCGCTTTTCCATTCCGGTTAACCCTTCTTCTTTTAACCTTTCTTCCTTTAATGCTTCGTTTTGAGTTTCTTTCTTTTAATTTGCGATAAGGTTGGTATACACACTCATCCTTAAGGCTCGTACACGAAGAGGCTTCTCTCTGTCCTTTCTGCTCAACGCATCCGCCACAACATTGACTTTACCGGGATGGTAGCGGATTTCGCACTCGTAGTCGGTTAACAGCTCGACCCATGTTCTCTGATGCATGTTTAGCATCTTTTGGTTAAAAATGTGTTGCAAACTTCTATGGTTAGTGTAGATGATGCACTTCATGCCATAGAGGTAGTGCCTCCACATTTTGAGAGCAAACACCACGGCACCCAATTCCAGATCGTGCGTCGTATAGTTCTTCTCATGATCATTCAGCAGTCTAGATGCATAAGCAATCACCTTGTTGCATTGCATCAATACACATCCTAGTCCTTGACGCGAAGCGTCACAATAGACCACGAAGTCTTCTACTCCTTCCGGAAGAGCAAGGATAGGTGCACTACACAACTTTTCCTTAAGTGTTTCAAACGCCTCATTCTGCTCTCGTTCCCACACTAAGGTTGTGTTCTTCTTAGTTAGTGCGGTCAAGGGTTGCACTATGCGCGAGAAGTCCTTTATAAACCGTCGGTAGTAACCGGCCAGCCCTAAGAATTGCCTTATCTCCGTGGGAGTTTCTAGAAACTTCCAATCCTTTATAGCCTCAATCTTGGAAGGTCCGACTTGAATCCCATTCTCATTTACCACATGCCCTAAGAATTGAATCTTACGCATCCAGAATTCGCATTAGAGAATTTGGCATATAGTTGCTCATTCTTGAGTAATTCAAGAATTAACCTGAGATGCTTCTCATGCTCGTCTTTACTACGGGAGTATATCAGTATGTCAACGATAAACACGATCACAAACTTGTCAAGATAAGGGCGGCAAACGCGGTTCATGAGGTCCATGAATGTTGCTGGTGCATTAGTCAGTCCAAAGGGCATGACTAAATACTCATAGTGTCCATACCTAGTTCGAAAGGCCATTTTGGGTATGTCCTCTTCTCTTTTCTTCAGTTGGTGGTAACCTGACCTCAAATCTATTTTGGAGAAATAACTTGCTCCTTGCAGTTGATCAAATAGGTCATATATTCTCGGAAGAGGGTAACGGTTCTTTATGGTCAGCTTGTTCAGTTCTCTGTAATCAATGCACATTCGCAGGGTTCCGTCCTTCTTTTTCAAAAACAGTACCGGGGCACCCCATGGAGAGACACTCGGACGTATGAATCCTTTGTCCAGTAGTTCTTGAATTTGCGCCATCATTTCCTTCATCTCAGGTGGTGCGAGTCAGTACGGTGCCTGGCTACTGGTGCAGCACCAGGCAACAAATCTATCTGGAGTTCGACTTGTCGGTTCGGGGGAAGTCCCGGTTGGTCTTTCGGAAACACTTCTGGGTATTCAAAAACCACGGGAATATCTTCAATCTTCTTCTCCTTTTTGGTTTTCATCACATAAACTATGAAAGCTGGGCATCCCTTCATTAAGCTATTGGTAGCTTTTAAGTGGGATACCATGGGGTATAGGGTGTTTCTCCTTTCGCCTTGTACCACTAACACTTCTTTGTCGCTCAACGGTATCTTGAGTAGACGCACATCACATACGATTTCGACTTTATGCTTAGCTAGCCAGTCCATACCAACAACCACATCGAATCCTCCTAACTTAATGGGCATCAGGTTTATCCTAAATGTATTTCCATTTAGATTCAGCGAGCAATCCTTGATGACTTCGTTAGTTTCTAAAATATTACTGTCAGCTAATTCTATAGTAAACGTTTCGGTCAAGGCACACGTGTTTAAGTCAATCAAAGGCCTAAAAGTACTAGAGACAAAACTAGCAGTCGCTCCAGTATCGAACAGAACAGTAGCAGAATGATTGTTTACAAGGGATATACCGTTAACCACCTCAAGTTCCCTACGAGCTCCAACTGGGTCCATAACGAATGCTCTTACCTTTGGCTTGTTGTGCTTGGCATCCTTGTCTCTACCCAGCTTAGGACACTTGTTCCTCATGTGCCCTGGATCTCCACATTCATAGCATTGTTTTCCTGGAGCGTAAATGCCGTCTTTGATTAAATGACCTGTTCTCTTGCATCTGAAACTGGGCATCGGGTTACATTCCCCTTGATGGTGTAGTTTGCACTTGTTGCAAAACGGGCTTGTCCCCGAGTACAGTCTTCGGGTCTTGCTTCCCTGATCATCGCGCCTCGCACCTTCAGAACTCTTTCTACCTAACCCGCTACTACCTCCAACCGCTCTCTTTACTTCAAACCACTTTCTTTTCTCACCAACAAACTTCCTCTTCTCATCAGCCCTTGCTTGCTTAGTCCATCCAGCCCTAACTAGGTCATCAGTCAAACTGCTGGTAAGGTCAACCGCAGCTTGTAGGGTTGAAGGCTGGGAGGAACGGACCATTCCCCTAACTCTTGGGTGTTGCCCCCAGATGAATCGTGCTACACCTTTAGATTCGGGTGTCACCAGATGGGGAACCAGTCGGGATAAGCCTAAGAAACAATTGATATATTCCGTGTAGTTGGGACCTTTCATTTCCAGACTTAGGAATTCTTTCTCCAATTTCTCGAGTTGATTGACTGGGCAATACTTGCTGGTCATCAGTTCCCTAAATTCGGTCCAACTCATTCGATTAGCCACATTTCTTCCACGGGTTTGAGTAATCGACTTCCACCATTCAAGAGCCGATCCCTTGAGGGATTGTGATGCGAACCTCACCATATGATCCATCTTGCACTCGCTAATGTCCAAGACAGCTTCTATTTCGTCAATCCATCTGTAAGTCTCTATAGCACCCTCGGTACCGTAGAAGTCCTTAGGCTTACATGCCATGAAGGTCTTATAGGAGCATTAGTTCTTTAACGCCTCGGCATCCTCGTCGTGGCCCTCGTCGTTCCCTGGCCGATCATTACCATTAGCATTATCCCGATTAGCATTGATCTGAGCGATAATGGTCGGGATGGCGTTAGCCAATTGCTGTGCTACGAGGTTAGGAATTCTCTCGTTGTTTTCTTGTTTAGCATTTTCCCTGTGGGGAGTTCCTAGTGGAGTAGGTTGGTTTCCAGTTTGTTTGGCTTCCTCACGGCGGCCCCTAGTGGCTCCTTGCCGTCAAAATCGTGTTCCTCTGCGAATCGGCATTCTGATAGTATCACAAATAGATTCGTTTAGCATCTCAAAATTTGTTTCAAATAGCTTATGCATCAATACCCTATTACACCATGCCTCGGGAAGAGGGATCATGGCATGCACATATATATACAACCCACTAAGAAATTTTTACAAGGTCCAATTCAAAGCGTAACATAACAGTTAGACAATCAATCAGAAAGGGGCACGGACCAATTACAAAGCACGACACAACATATTGCAATTCAATTTAAATAGTCCAATAACCTAGCATCCAAATAAACAGTTCATAGATAAGTAGAGGTAGTATTATCATCCAGCAAAGTTGAATCAGAGTCAAGCTCTTACAAATTGGAAGGTGCCATCACCCCCATGATAATAATAATAATAGTATCGAATAATGATTCAAATAGTTTCCTTCGACTGTCTAAAGACAGATAATTCCGCTTCTTACCCCCGCTCATTCATCCACTTTTTCTTCAGCCATCCAAACCATCCTGAGCTCTTCTTTCTCTGCTCCTGTTCCAACTGCTGCACCCCATGTGTAGCAATCATAGCCTGGAATTGAGCAGAGTGGGAGGTCCGGGTGGCGTGCTGAATAGTCAACTCGTGACGACGAACGGTCTTCAAGATTTCATTCAGTGTCGCATCAGAGGGTCCTACGTCGCTTGCCCGGCGGCTCGACTGGGAGTACCTATCACCAGCCAGTACGCTAGGGCCGTCATACATGCTGTGCCTCGGTGGCATCAGGTGTTCATCACGTGGGTCAAACAGCGGAGGTGCCGGTGTCGGAATCCTAACAGGTAGAGGAGGAGGAGGAGGCATCCTAAAGGACACTGAGGATCCTGGCGTAACACTCATGCGTGGACGGGTGACAACATGTACACCCCTATTCCCTATAGGTGGGATGGGTGAGAGGGTAGAAGCAGCTACGTGAGGATAGTGGGATCGCGTCCGGCTCTTGGAAGGTGATGTGGAGGAAGAGTCCTCAGAAGCTTCAGTGTCATCTGATGTGACTGATATCCATCCTGGATGTCCGCATCTCCGGAGGTATGCCTCATACTCGGTCTGAGGCTTCGCCCTTCCTAGGGTCCCCATATGTGTGGTCTCAGTATCCGGGTGAGTAGGCACCTTACCTTTATCAGCCATAGTCGTTGCGTCCTATAAGAAATACATCATGAGTAATTTGGTTTCTCATAGCTCATGATTATAATAATAGTACTAGTAATAGTAGTGATGGCAATAACATCTGTTATTCCAACATATCACTATCCGTGTTACCCAAATCAATAGTCTCTTTAAATAGTATCGGAAAACATAGTTCATCATAAAAATCATTTAAATCCCCTTTTTAAAATAAGTTTCAAAATCATCAATGTTAATCAGAAAAAGTCCAACCATAACCTAAAGGTCCGTGATGGAAATTACGCATCCGGTAAATTCATGATTACGTTGATCAAGTGTAATCATCAATTTACCCAACCCGATCATCCCAACACTTCCCACAAGGACAGTCCTAGGGTATCAGGGTTGTAGCCTAGGGTCTACTATGGTATTCCCGACTTGTCTACAACCTTTGGCTCTGATACCAATCTGTCACACCCCAGGCCCAGGTAGGGTGGGACGTCACAGACTAGTAACAAAATATGGCAACGGAAACAAACCATTACAAGAGCTCAAAGGAGAGAATATCACATGGCATTAAAAGTTTTCAAAAGATACCAGGGCTAGAAACAGATCAAGCCCCCAAATGAGCTTTACAACCAACATAGAAATAAATTATACTTGTTCAACAGAGATGTAAAATTGTTCAAATTGTTCATTAAGTAAAATAAGCCAATTCCATGGTCACGGGGATAAGTCTAGGTCTTCACAACAGCTAGGATCTCTTCATAAATTACCTGAAACATGCTCAAAAAGAAATTTATGTCAACTGAAAAGTTGGTGAATTCAAATGTTTAAAGTTTAAAAACAAAAAGGACTTAACAAATCCTCATTTGATAAAAAGGAATGAATCATAGTTTCAACATCGTGCGAGAATCATAATCAACCCTGCACTCAGTCCCGGTTCGCCTTCTCTAAAGTGTGTTTAACCGGATATCCCCAAAGGAAGAACGACCCCAAACCAGTGAACCATACCTTCCCGGATGGTTCACCATAGTTTCTTAACATAACCTGAGCCTCAGGATCTCAGTGGGGTACCCTTCCTAGAACGGAAGCCATTGTGTGTGGGGGATTCCCCAAATAGATCTATCCATATATAACAAGCGGTTCACGAAAGAATTAATGATCATGATATAAGTATCAGCAGGTAACCATAAATCCCACATACAATCACCAAGTAAAGCACAAATATAGTTCATGAATAACAGAGCATGTTTCATCCCAAAACAATAGTAAAAAGGGGATCACTAGAACTCACCTTAGGTGTTAAGCCAAAAATAACTCTTCGTGTGCCGGGGATGTCTCAAGTCTAGTACCCTAATCATGAATATATTAAGTGATAAGCTACTGCTCTAAACTTATTTAAGGTGCAACAAGTGTGTCAAAATTTAGTTATCGGATAGGGCTTTGATTTCGCGAGGGTTTGTATAAAAGTTTCCTTTTATGGCAGGTCATGGTTTCTCCATATAATTTAGGATTTTACATCATTAAGTCAAGGATATAAGGTAAATATGTTGTTCAATTGATTATTAGTTTCATAAGTTTCGGTTATAAAGTTTGGTAAAATTTTACAGTTTAGTCCCTCAAGTTTCAAAATTGATAGTTTCTACCCTCAAGTTTGGGTTCTTGCTCTTTATGACACTTAAGACCAAAAATCAGGTTCTTAGAGTAAAATTTGACTTATTATTGAGTAAGTGTTCCAATTTCCAGAATATGGATCCGGTTTAAAACCGATGCGTTTAACGTTCCCGGTTGCGGTAAAACCGGAGAGTTTTAACGATTAATTTAGGATTTCCATAAATTTTAGTCTTGGACCAGTAGGTATCATATTAAGGATATATTTATAAGTTTTAAGTCCTTTAATTGTGAAATTTTTCCTCTAATAGTTGAAAGCCTCGTTTTTACGTTTAACCCGTTAAAACGCGTTTTTAACCGAATTTGACCATTTAAAAGCTTGTTTGACCAATATTTCAAATCCTTTAGGTCTTTTATCACATATCTTGCTGAAATGACATGGTTTATATAAATTGTATCTTTAAACTCCTTTTTCTTGGATTTTTCTCAAAAACGTCCCCCGGTTAGTACCCGTTTCTAGTTAAATCGCCATTTAATTTATTCTTTTGACCATTTATATTACCCATTGACTCCAGAACACTTTATTAACCATTTTTAAGCCTAAAATGCTTTTCAAGATGGTTAAATCCATGTTTTACTATTTTTAAAGTTGTTTTACCATGTTTAGGGTCCCGTAAATGACTAATGTAGGTCTAATCTTAACATGTCTTTGATTTCCAGAGATTAACCATTTATCACACACTTAATATTCATCAAAACTTTCTGAAATCATGTCCCAAACTCACGGCTAGGTCACCCAACACAACAATTACCAAAACCTTATTTAACTTTAATATCAGATTATTAGGGTCTTCCAAAGTCGTTCATGAGCAGGTTATAAGCCTTGGTTCAGAGGGTTTTCAAACAAGTGCTTAAATAGTATTATTTCATGTAAAAAGGAGGTTTTTAAGGTGTAACTCGTGCTATAACAACATGTTCACGGTGTATGTTCTTTTGTAACTTTCAAAACAGGTTATTATGAGTCCATTAAACCATTAGCAAGCAGATTACAAGTTTTGCTTTCAAGGGTTACAAGATTTACAAGTTAGATGGTGCAAAACGCCCAAAAAGAGGGTTTTCATGGTGGAAATCGGTTTCCACCTCAAGAATGACCAATATAACGTGTGAGATACCTTTTGTGAAGTTGAAAGCTCCTCAAGAACAAGATAATGGTGTCAGGTTTCTGCTACAACAAAGAGAGGAGGTGTTTTTAAAAGAGAAGTGAAGAAAACACATGAAATGACTATTTTCGGGTGACATGAAGCTTACACTTGGTATTGTTCACGTTTTGGAGGATGTAGATGGTCGAGAGTGGTCTGGGAATCCTTGGAAGAAGCTGGAGAACTCGTACAAGTGCTGTAGGGTCTCGGACTTGCAAGAATCAAGCACCAAATCTTCACAAAATGGCACCTTCTCGCTTGTTTGAGCTTGGGCGATGGATGTATGGTGTTGTTCTTCGAGTATGAGGGCTGCAATGGTGTTCAAAACCATGGTGTGTGTGTGTTTTCTGGAGTGAAACCAAGAGAAGAGAGTGAGAGAGTGATAGAGGCTTGCATGAATGAGGAGTGGAGGTTGAAGGTGGTGGTATGTAGTGTTGTAGGAGTGTGGTGATTGGGGGAGAGGGGGGCGGCCGAGATTTGGCCTTTAGTGGGTCAATTTTAAATAAATTTTAATGTTAAATAATATTATGTGTAGTATTAATTTGTAGTATTGGGTAGTATTTTAGGTGGTAAGGTTTAGTTAATTGTTAAGTGTTGTGCATGCACATGCATGTCTTTTACCGAATTATGAGTATGTATACACACATTTTAATTGTTTCACTTGAGATTTAGCTTTGCAAGGGTGGCTAGTTAACATTCCCGGGACACCAAGTTTTAAAGAGGTAAAACTTAAATTAACTAAAAATCACGAAAATCACATGAAATCATAAAATGGAACAAATAGCATAAGATGATTCCAAATTCTCTGATAGGGTTGGATTGTTTCTATTATTAGTACTCATAAGACGGGTAATGATGCAAGTAGATTAGGGTTAGAATAAAGACCTAGAGGCCGGTTGTCACAAAAGTCATGGAAAAGAGAATAGTTTCCTATCATAATCCTGGAACAACCACTATCAACTTACCACTTTTTGTTAGCTCTCCATGTTTGTTACTGCACACATAAAGAAATCAATTAGAACTGGGAACCAAAGCCTTGACGATCTTGGGATTTCAGTAGTGTCTAAAATTATAACTCCCTCATGAATGAGTCTGGATGTTTCAGTATTAATTTTAGACTCAATTGATTCATTATGTGTTGTTTGTGTTGAGGATGATTCTATTGAAGATGAGCTTGTGGAACTTAGTTCTTGTTTCTCAATCTCTTCTTCATTCACCATTTCTTTGTTTGTTTGTTGTTTTGATTTTAATGATGAACCTTGATTGTAGAAATTTTCACCATCCTTTGATTTTTAATGTGGTATGTGAGTACATTTTTCAAAATGATCAAAGAATGTATCATCAGTATTTGCTTTGTTATCTGTCAAATCCACCTTTTTGTGAGGTGTTTTGAGTTGCTGATATGGTTTCTCTTTCTTCAAAGGTTTACCATCAGCAGATGTTCTTCTTTGGTTTTGGAAACTTTTGTTTTTGATGTTGCTTCTTTAGTTTAGAATCTTCTTGACTATCACTGGATTGAGAGTCTGATTTAGCCTTCTCAGATTGTTGCTTCTTTATGCTCTTTGTCTTGTTCTTTTTGTTAAAATAACATTCTTGAGTGGAATGGTTATTTTTATTACAAATTTCACAATGTTTGTTTAAGTATCAATCAGAAGTTATATGATTGTTGATATCGCAAATAGAGCAATAACTGCTGAAGTAGCGGTCTTCAATGTTGTGATTTTTCATGTCACACCATTTACAATACTTTTCCTCTGACTCATTTTCAGAATCAAGCACTTTCTTCTTCTTTTGCTGCCTTTAAGTCTTCAATTCTTTTTCAAATTTTGTAGTAGATGAATCCTTCCCCTTTCCAGATATAATATCAAAGGGTTCTTGTTTTGCATCAGCTGATTTATGTTGCTGAGGATTCATAACTTTCCGTTTTGTTTTCTTGTTGGTTGCTGCCTTTAGTTTCCACAGATCTTCTACTTACTCTAAATATTTTTTCTTCCGTAGATTTGCTACTGATGAAGAAATTTTCTTCTTCTGGAAAAGTTCTGCTGATTGTGGTTGCTTTCCCTTTTCTATGGAAGATGTGTTTACTTTTTCTATAGATGTGCACATCTCATTAACTTCCGTTGATGGTTTTAGTGGCTTGTGAAGTTCTTGAAGTCCTTCATTCAACTGAGCTATTCTCTTGCAAATAGTTTTCAACATGTTTCTTTTCTTAGGAGGATAAGACAGCTTGGTTTCTTCAAGGACTTATCATCATGTTCATCAGAATCATCCAAGTCATCACATTCATCAAAGTCAAATTCTGAGTCATTTTGTTTGACTTGTTCTGATTCAGAAGACTCAGTTTCACTCACCTCAGGGTTTCTGTTAAGGAAACATCAAATCTCTTAGAGTTCGTGTTTGAGTTGTTGACTTGAATTACTTGATGATGCAAGTACAAGTGTTTGGTCTTTCGCTGGAACTTTGTCTTTCGCAGGAGTTTACCCTTCCGTAGGAGTCTTCACTTGGTATTCTTCATTGGAGTGCAAGTTGTTCATCCGTGGGTCTTTGGTCTCATAGCACTCCCTTGACTTCATCTGCACCAAAGTGTTCTTCCGTAAAAGATCCTCAGATGTATTTCTTATGATAAGATTATCTACGCAAGAACATAAATGTTCATCTATAGATGTTTCTTACACTTAGTCAATTTCTGAAATTGACTAAGTATGAAGTTTGAACCTGCAATCATACACATAAATCAACACATATATGGGTTAACCTATATACATAATGCATACATCAAAGTAATGAATTACAAGAGTTTATTAGAAGCATTGATTAAAGTGCTAAGCCTATACAAAAGGATCTAGACCAATTGTTCCTAGATCTAATAGAATCAACATCTGGTGTAGGGGTTGAACATAGAGGCTCATGAAATCAAATAAAAGTGAAGAACAAGTTCAAGACAAACAAAAAGTAAAAGTAGCCGTGTGACAAGTTGCAGTCGCGTGAGAACTACGTTCTCGTACGAATGGTTGTATTTGTGCGAGAACATCCTAGTTTAGTATAAATAGCTAGTTTGTTTAGTTATTGATTGTAACACCCGGAATTTTATAAAGATTAGAAATAAAGAATAAAAGTGCAGAAAATGGAAGAAATGCAATTTAACCCAAGTTGAGGGGTTGAATGTGTAAAAAGTACAAAATTTCTTATGATTTTATACAAAAGGCAACATGGCTGCCATGCCATGTTACTTTCACCTTTTATCTTCGGTTTTAAAGAGAGAAAGCAGAAAGCTCTTGGGTTTTTGAAGAAGAACAAGAAGAAGAGGTCAGATCTGAGGTGTGTTTTTAGTGTTTTAAGTTGTTCTTGGCTGATTATAGCCTCGGTTGTGTGCTTATATGTGTTTGTTTGTGTTTGGGTGTGTGTTTTGGTGGGTTTTTAGGTGTTTGAATTCTTTTGCATTCTGGTTTGAAGGAAGTCATACATGAAGTTGCAATAGGTGAGTTCTAGGACCCCACTTTTACATGTTTTAACTGATCTTGGGGCTGGAAATGCATGTTTAAGCGTTTTTAAGATGTTGGGTATGTATACCCGTATGTATGTGTAGGTTATATGTGGGTTAGTGTAAGTTTGGAAGGGTAGTTTGAAGAGTAGTCATGGCTTTTCTATCAATCTCTACTCTCTTCCTATCTTCATCAGAGTAGTTAGCCATATCTTTAGGGATCATACCAGCACCAGTAGCAGAAGGAGTGCTGGGTATGAAAGGTCCATTTTTAACAGATTCCCACATTCTTCAGTCTAGAGACCTGATGAAACCTTCCATTCTCATACACCAGGTATCAAAGTCATCAAGAGTGATCAGTGGGGACTTGTTCATGGTTCTAGTCTCCATATCAGTCTTTGAAATGGATGCCATTTTTGAAAGTTTAGTATTTGTGTGTGTGAGGGATCTTAAGATGGTGAGATCTTATATCAAGAGCCTGAAAAGCTCTGATACCAATTGCAGGACCGGTTAAGGGCTTAACAATTACAACACAACAACACAAAGAGGAGATTAACCAAAGTTGATCAAACAGTAAACTGGATTAACCAAGATAATGATACAAAGAACACAAGTAATAATAAAGAGACAGAACAAGAGATTTGGGTTTCAAGGATGCAGTATATTGCTTTCTCAAGTTCTATTACAAGTTATACAAAGAATAAAGAAAGATACTAGAACAAGGAATACTTATACTACAACCTACAGCCGGCTATACTTTGAAAGCCAGCTGGATACAATTGACTAGACACAAACAAAATCAATTGTAGAATCAAAAGGCATATCTGCCTTTTGACCTTGTGACTATGACATGCCATAGCTCACATCCTTATCAATTACAAAAAGGATAAAGTACATAAAGTACAAGGTTACAGACTCAAGACCTCAATGTACAGTTACCAAAAGCATGGACCTTTTCACCAACTCATGTAAGTTGGTGACTTTACAGAGATGCAACGGAAAGGTGTCCAGCTTTATGGAATAGTACATCAGATAAAGCATGTTACTAAAAGTCTTCAGAAGAAATCTGTCTTCATAGGATGAAGCTTCGGAAGACTTTGTCTCTGAGGCTTCAGAAGACTTCATATTTGGCTTCGGAAGATATTGGTCTTGGCTTTGGAAGATTTTACACTTAGAATATTTCTAGTGCATGGTGTAAAACTTCCGAAGCAATTCTACTTCAGTTCCTAGTGCATTACTTGCAGAGAGACTTTGGATGTTTTGGTTTGCATCAGACTTAAAGGAATCCTTACAATTATGTTCTTTGACAATTAATGTCCTGTTTTGAACATTGCATGATGTGTTTACTGCTTCAGCCCAAAAGGTGATTGGCAATTGGAATCAGCTAGCATTGTCCTTACTGCTTCAATGAGAGTTATGTTTCTTCTCTTAGCAACTCAATTTTGTTATGGGTTCTTGGTGTACTGAATTGCCTTGCAATGCCTTTAATCCTGCAAAAAGAATCCAAGACACTATTAACAATTTCAGACCCATTATCACTCCTGAAAATTTTAACTTTTCGATAAAGTTGATTTTCAATATTAGTGACAAACTCCATTAATGTTTCTGATGTTTCACTCTGTTGTTTTAAGAAAAAAACCTATGTGAATCTAGTGAAATCATCCACCACCACTAAACAATATTGCCATTTACCAATTCTCATCACATTGGTTGGACCAAAAAGATCCATGTGAAGCAATTTGAGTGGTCTTGTGTTTGTATTGATAATTTAGGATTTCTGTGACACCTTATGTTGTTTTCCTTTATAACATGAAGGAAAATGATTTGAGAAATAAAATTATTTCTTTGGCAGTGACAAAGTCATTTTTCACCAATTTATTCAAATTCTTCATGTTTGGATGAACAAGCCTTCTATGCCACAACTGAGATTCATCTTATGATGACTTAGACAGCATGCATATTTCATTGATTGTGAGTGTAGTATTGTTCATATCCAAAACACATGTGTTTCCTTTTCTTGATGCTTTAAGAAGGATCTAGTGTTCTGGAATTGAAAAACCTGGCTTGAGAATGTAACAGTTAGTGTTATCAAATAATGTGGTATAATTTTGATCACAAATTTGAGACACACTGAGTAAATTATAATTTTCACAATAATTTACTTTCTCAAATTCGAGCACATCTTTAGTTACCATTCCTTCAACAACAATTTTACCTCCCTTTTATCCCCCATCAAATGCCACATAAGAGGCATTTTTATGTTTAAAGTTGTCACACCCCGGGCCTAGGTAGGGGGGGACGTCACAGACTAGTAACAACATATGGCAGCGGAAACAAACCATTACAAGAGCTCAAAGGGGAGAAAATCACATGGCAATAAAAGTTTTGAAAAGATACCGGGGCTAGAAACAGATCAAGCCCCAAAATGAGTTTTACAACCAACATAGAAATAAATTGTACTTGTTCAACAGAGATGTAAAATTGTTCAAATTAAAATAAGCCAATGCCATGGTGACGGGGATAAGTCTAGGTCTTCACAACAGCTAGGATCTCTTCATAAATTACCTGAAACATGTTCAAAAAGAAATTTGTGTCAACTAAAAATTTGGTGAATTCAAGTGCCTAAAGTTTAAAAACAAAAAGGACTTAACAAATCCTCATTTGATAAAAATTAATCATAGTTTCAACATCGTGGGAGAATCATAATCAACCCTGCACTCAGTCCCGGTTGGCCTCTTCTAAAGTTTTGTTTAACCGGATATTCCTGAAGGAAGAACTGAGCCCGGATGGTTCACCATAGTTTCTTAACAAAACCTGTCACATGCCACAAACAACCCCTCAGGATCTCAGTGGGGTACCCTTCTTAGAACGGAAGCCACTGTGTGTGGGGGATTCCCCAAATAGATCTATCCATATAAAATAAGCGGTTCACAAAAGAATTAATGATAATGATATAAGTATCAGCAGGTAACCATAAATCCCACATACAATCACCAAGTAAAGCACAAATATAATTCATGAAAAACAGAGCATGTTTCATCCCAAAACAGTAGTAAAAAGGGGATCACTAGAACTCACCTTAGGTGTTAAGCCAAAAATAACTCTTCGTGTGTCGGGGATGTCTCAAGTCTAGCACCCTAATCATGAATATATTAAGTGATAAGCTACTGCTCTAAACTTATTTAAGGTGCAACAAGTGTGTCAAAATTTAGTTATCGGATAGGGCTTTGATGTCGCGAGGGTTTGTATAAAAAGTTTCCTTTCATGGCAGGTCATGGTTTCTCCATATAATTTAGGATTTTACATCATTAAGTTAAGGATATAAGGTAAATATGTTGTTCAAGTGATTATAAGTTTCATAAGAGTCGGTTATAAAGTTTGGTAAAATTTTACAGTTTAGTCCCTCAAGTTTCAAAATTGACAGTTTCTACACTCAAGTTTGGTTTCTTGCTCTTTATGACACTTAAGACCAAAAATCAGGTTCTTAGAGTAAAAATTGACTTATTATTGAGTAATTATTCCAAATTTCTAGAATATGGATCCGGTTTAAAACCTATGCGTTTAACGTTCCTGGTTGCGGTAAAACCAGAGAGTTTTAACGGTTAATTTAGGATTTCCATAAATTTGAGTCTTGGACCAGTAGGTATCATCTTAAGGATATTTTTATAAGTTTTAAGTCATTTAATTGTGAAATATTGCCTCTAATAGTTGAAAGCCTCGTTTTTACGTTTAACCCGTTAAAACGCGTTTTTAACCGAATTTGACCATTTAAAAGCTTGTTTTTATAAATCTTAGCTTTAAACTCCTTTTTTTTGGATTTTTCTCAAAAACGTTACTAGGTTAGTACCCGTTTCTAGTTAAATCGCCATTTAATTTATTCTTTTGACCATTTAAATTACCCATTGACTCTAGAACACTTTATTAACCATTCTTAAGCCTAAAATGCTTTTCAAGATGGTTAAATCCATGTTTTACTATTTTTAAAGTTGTTTTACCATGTTTCGAGTCCCGTAAATGACTAATGTGGGTCTAATCTTAACATGTCTTGAATTTCCAGAGATTAACCATTTATCACACACTTAATATGTCAGGATCAGTGATCACAAGTTCAATGGATTAGAGTGTAATGCAGCGGAATAAGATCAAGAATTAGACAATTTGTAGCAAGAATTTTATATTTGTAACCAAATACGAGAGAATATATTTCTGTGATAAGGAATGTTTCAATAATACCAAATATTACTGCTCAATCATTCACCTATTACAATAAGGTTGACACTCCTTATATAGAGTGCAATCACTGCTGTTATCACGGGATAGTGACAACTGGCAGATCTATTACAAAAATAACTAACACTTAACAAACTACTGAAATGTTCACAACTACTAAGAACATATCAGAGTGCTAAGTATAAAATATAAAACTACTGATAAGAAACTACTGAAACTACAACGACTGAAGAACAAACTCTTCAGTCGTTTTACAAAACTACTGAAAAGATAAAACATAAAACTACTGAAAGTAAACCATCACAACTACTGAAGAAGTCCTCTTCAGCTGTTCTGACAACGTCTGATACTTGGTCTTCAGCACTTGTCTTCAGACTTTGTCTTCAGCACTTGTGTCTTCAGACTTTGTCTTCAGCACTTGTCTTCAGACTTTGTCTTCAGCACTTGTGTCTTCAGACTTTGTCTTCAGCACTTGTGTTCAGACTTTATCTTCAGCACTTGTCTTCAGACTTTGTCTTCAGCACTTGTCTTCAGACTTTGTAATCAGTTGTTGTCTTCAGCTGTTATGGACTTCAGTAGTTGTTGTGACGTCTGTGGGACTTAAAGGTTTTTCTGATCCGGCTTATTGGTTCTTTTGGTCCAACATAATATTCATCAAAACTTTCTGAAATCATGTCCCAAACTCACGGCTAGGTCACCCAACACAACAATGAACCATCAACTTAGTGATTTAGCCATAACCGACCATAACACATGTGTAAATCCGTACAACTTGCGTTTCAAATTACCAAAACCTTATTAACTTTAATCTCAGATTATTAGGGTGTTCCAAAGTCGTTCATGAGCAGGTTATAAACCTTGGTTGAGAGGGTTTTCAAACAAGTGCTTAAATTGTATTATTACATGTATAAAGGAGGTTTTTAATGTGTAACTCGTGCTATAACCACATGTTCACGGTGTATATTCTTTTGTAACATTCAAAACAGGTTATTAGGAGTCCATTAAACCATTAGCAAGCAGATTACAAGTTTTGCTTTCAAGGGTTACAAGATTTACAAGTTAGATGGTGCAGAACGCCCAAAAAGAGGGTTTTCATGGTGGAAATCGGTTTCCACCTCAAGAATGACGAATATAACGTGTGAGATACCTTTTGTGAAGTTGAAAGCTCCTCAAGAACAAGATAATGCTGTCGGGTTTCTGCTACAACAAAGAGAGAGGTGTTTTTTAAAAGAGAAGTGAAGAAAAACATGAAATGACCATTTTCGGGTGACATGAAGCTTACACTTGGTATTGTTCACGTTTTGGAGGATGTAAATGGTTGAGAGTGGTCTGGGAATCCTTGGAAGAAGCTGGAGAACTCGAACAAGTGCTGTAGGGTCTCGGACTTGCAAGAATCAAGCACCAAATCTTCACAAAATGGCACCTTCTCGCTTGTTTGAGCTTGGCCGATGGATGTATGGTGTTGTTCTTCGAGTATGGGGGCTGCAATGGTGTTCAAAACCATGGTGTGTGTGTGTTTTTCTGGAGTGAAACCAAGAGAAGAGAGTGAGAGAGTGATAGAGGCTTGCATGAATGAGGAGTGGAGGTTGAAGGTGGTGGTATGTAGTGGTGTAGGAGTGTGGTGATTGGGGGAGAGGGGGGCGGCCGAGATTTGGCCTTTAGTGGGTCAATTTTAAATAAATTTTAATGTTAAATAATATTATGTGTAGTATTAATTTGTAGTATTGGGTAGTATTTTAGGTGGTAAGATTTAGTTAATTGTTAAGTGCTGTGCATGCACATGCATGTCTTGACCGAATTATGAGTGTGTATGCACACATTTTAATTGTTTCACTTGAGATTTAGCTTTGCAAGGGTGGCTAGTTAACATTCCCGGGACACCAAGTTTTAAAAAGGTAAAACTTATATTAACTAAAAATCACGAAAATCACATGAAATCATAAAATGGAACAAATAGCAAAAGATGATTCCAAATTCACTGATAGGGTTGGATTGTGTCTATTATTAGTACCCATGAGACGGGTAATGATGCAAGTAGATTAAGGTTAGAATAACGACCTAGAGGCCGGTTGTCACATTCTCCCACCGTTTAGGAAATTTCGTCCCGAAATTTTAGCTTCGATTAGAATCTGAACGGGTGGGTTTGAAGAGGTGTGGATAATTCTTCCTCATCTCATCTTCACGTTCCCAAGTGAATTCAGGTCCTCGCCTTGAGTTCCATCTAACCTTGACCTTGGGTATGCGGCTCCGCCTGAGTTGGTTGACCAAGCGGTCCGTGATCTCCATGGGCCCTTCCACGAAGTTCAGCTTGTCATTGATTCTTGCTTCTTTCAATGGTAGCTCCAGGGTTTTGTCTACCATGCACTTCTTCAAGTTCGACACATGAAAGGTGTCGTGTATGTGGCTCAACCTCTGGGGTAGTTTCAATTTGTAAGCCACTGGGCCAATTCTTGCCAGTATTTCAAATGGTCCAATGTATCTCGGGCTTAACTTTCCTCTCCTTCCGAACCTCACAGTTCCCTTCCATGGTGCTACCTTTAGCATTACCCTATCACCCACTTGAAACTCTAAAGGTTTCCGTCTCCTATCAGCGTACTTCTTCTGCCGGTCTCTGGCTGCCCTTAGTCGCTCCTTAATTTTAAAAATCTTGTCAGTGGTCTCCAACACGATGTCGGGTCCCATTACTTGGCTATCACCGATCTCATTCTAGGTCAATGGTGATGGGTATTTTCGGCCGTATAGAGCCTCATACGGAGCTGCTTTGATAAATGCGTGGTAACTATTATTATAGGCGAATTCCACCAAAGGGAGATGGTTGTCCCAGTTTCCGCCAAAGTCAATCACGCAAGCTCTTAACATATCTTCCAACATTTGAATAGTCCTTTCACTCTGACCGTCAGTTTGTGGGTGGTATGCATGCGGTGCTTAGATCCCAACGAGTTCCTAGAGCCTGCTGATATGATTTCCAGAAACGAGAAGTGAAACGGCTATCACGGTCGGAGATGATCGACAAAGGCACTCCATGCCAAGTTACTATCTCGTCGACATATAGTTGGGCCAATTTCGTCAAGTCGTAGTCTTCTCTAATTGGCAAAAAGTGATTTGATTTCGTTAGCCTATCCACTATCACCCAAATAGCATCATGGCCTCTAAATGTTCTGGGTAACTTTATAACAAATCCATCATGACGTTATCCCATTTCCATTCTGGGATTTCGGGCTGTTGTAAAGTTCCTGACGGTTTTTAATTTTCAGCTTTTACCATAGCACAGGTTAGACATTTCCCAACATAAATAGTGATTGATTTCTTGATTCCAGGCCACCAGAAAAGTGCCTTTAGATCCTCGTACATCTTATCACTTCCAGGGTGAACCGAATACCTAGACTTGTGTGCTTCGTCGAGGATTACTTCTCGAATTCCTCCGTGCTTCGGCACCCATGTTTTCCCTTCGTACTTGTATGTACCATCGTCCCCTGTCTCAAATCGCTTTTCCATTCCGGTTAACCCTTCTTCTTTTAACCTTTCTTCCTTTAATGCTTCGTTTTGAGTTTCTTTCAATTTTGCGATAAGGTTGGTATACACACTCATCCTCAAGGCTCGTACACGAAGAGGCTTCTCTCTCTCCTTTCTGCTCAACGCATCCGCCACAACATTGGCTTTACCGGGATGGTAGCGGATTTCGCACTCGTAGTCGTTTAACAGCTCAATCCATGTTCTCTGACGCATGTTTAGCATCTTTTGGTTAAGAATGTGTTGCAAACTTCTATGGTTAGTGTAGATGATGCACTTCATGCCATAGAGGTAGTGCCTCCACATTTTGAGAGCAAACAGCACGACACCCAATTCCAGATCGTGCGTCGTATAGTTATTTTCATGATCATTCAGCAGTTTAGATGCATAAGCAATCACCTTGTTGCGTTGCATCAATACACATCCTAGTCCTTGACGCGAAGCGTCACAATAGACCATGAAGTCTTCTACTCCTTCCGGAAGAGCAAGGATAAGTGCACTGCACAACTTTTCCTTAAGCGTTTCAAACGCCTCATTCTGCTCTCGTTCCCACACTAAGGTTGTGTTCTTCTTAGTTAGTGCGGTCAAGGGTTGCACTATGCGCGAGAAGTCCTTTATAAACCGTCGGTAGTAACCGGCCAGCCCTAAGAATTGCCTTATCTCCGTGGGAGTTTCTAGAAACTTCCAATCCTTTATAGCCTCAATCTTGACTCAATCGCACGACTGAAACAGGAGACTGGATCAGTCGTATGATTGACACATAAGATTGACTCAATCGCACGATTGAACACTCAGTCGTGCGGATGAATCAACCGCATGGTTCAATCGCACAACTGAACCATACTTATGGCCCAGTCGCACGATTGAACAATACTAACCTATAAATAGACCCAATTCGTGGGAAAACGTAAGCATTGATCCCATTACGATTCCAGACGTACCCTAGCCGTCCAGAAGCCTCCCAAATCGTTCTCCAAGTTCACAGAACATCAGATCGGTTCCTAACGATTTCTGACGTTGATTTCAATCTTGATTGATTCATCGTGTGTTCTCACTGATTGGATCGCCAATCAATAGGATTTCGCACTATTTGAGTTGGTTTAACACGCAATCACTAGTTATTTCGTTCAAATACCAGGTCCTAACAAGTGGTATCAGAGCTTTGGCTCTTGATTTCGTGTTGATTCAATCAAGATTGCATAAAAGTTTGTGTTTTTTGCACGAAAAACGCAATCTTTAGCATCAAAAGTGATCTTGGACTTCCCTGCTCATTGAAGTTCAGTTTCTCTACGGACTTAGGCGATTTGGACTTGCGAAATTTCGAATTTTTACGGCTGAAACCCGTCAAACCTAGAAATTTTCGCAAAACACAGCAGCTTCAGTCGCACGAGTGACCCATTCGCACGACTGGACTCCATTCGCATTGCTCATTCGCACGATTGGACCTAGTCGCACCTTCATTCGGCCGACTGAACCGTTCGTTCGCATAGCATAGCTCATACGCACCAGATTCATTCGCACGACTGAACCATTCGCCCTGTTCAGTCGCACGGTTGAACCAATCGCAGAGTTCATACGCACGATTAGACCATTCGCATCCTTCAGTCGCATCAGTTAAAGTTTATTTGATTAGATACTAAGTTTATTAGCCATGGAAGATCAGATGTCAGCCTTTACTGCTGGGAAGGACTCAAGATTCAGAACCTGCTGTTGCTTGAGAGTGAGGTGGGTAATCACAATAAACCACCAAAGCTCTTGACTTTAGATGAGTTTCCCCACTGGAAACAACGTTTTTGAGATCTACCTCAATGGAGTAGATCCTAATCTGTGGGAAGCTATCGAGGTTTTATAGTACACCGGTGGGAGCAGATGGAGTTAAGTTAACGTTAAGTGGGATGACCGACGCACAGAAAGTAAAGTACAATGCAGAGAAAAGGGTTTATGCATTGATCACTCAGTCTATCCCAAAGACATATTCCACCAGTACTCAGAGAACAAGCAGTCCAAGAAACTGTGGATGAGCTAGAGAAGAGATATGATGGGAATGCTCATTAAAGGCAATCAAGGCAAAGGAGTTAAAGAAGGAATTCGATAACTTCTCATCGATTGGTAATGAGAGTTTAGATGAAGTCATAGACAGATTCTACCACTTGATGAGCGAGTTGCATACACATGGAGTGGAAACGACTATGGAAGAGAAAGTAAGCAACTTCGCAGACGGATTGCCTGATAAGTGGGCTTCATTCGTGTCTAATCTTAGACAGAATGGAATGCTTGTAAAGCTGGATATAAATGACTTCATTCTCAAGCTGCGTGAAGAAGCACTAAGGATGAAGTATAGAGCACAGAAGTCTTCGTATACACAAAACCCGCTTTATACAACGCCACGCCTCAAGCTAAGACATCTGGAGCACCTCTCCAGACAGCATTTGTGTCTAGCTCGTCAGGTCCTTCACATGCTTCTCCTTCTGGATCAGACACGTCAGGGTCGTCATGTACCCACTATATTGGATCAGAAGCAAGTGCTACCAAATTGAAGACCGAGAACCTCGGTAATGTGACCGTAGAAGTAGCACGAGAGCATATGGATCTTCTAGCCGCAGTAGTTCATTCATATGATGGACTTGTTGCTGGGAAGATTGGAAACTGCCATCTGGCAGATGAAGACTACGAGCAGGTAGATGAAATGGAGCTTGAAAGAATGGATATAATGTGGGCCTTAGCTAGCGCTGTCCGAAGGGCGAAGAAGTTTGTTAAAAAGACAGGACAGAATTTGATAGCTACTAAGGACACCACATTTGGCTTTGACAAGAGCAAAGTGACCTGCTTCAACTGTGGAGAGAAGGGCACTTCAAGAGAGAATGTGTCAAGCCAAAGAAGACGGTAATGGGAACCCGTTCTCATCCTTTACTCGCCAAGACAAGCAAGCTTCCACTTCTACTTCATCAAACAAGGACCCAAAAGCCTTGACTGCTCATGATGATGAAGGACAGGATTGGAGTTTTAGATTTGTCTCACCAGAATCTAACATTGCCAGTGTTGAAGATATTGATGATGATTCTGCGAGTGAAGGTGATCTAGCAGTTGAAATAGCGATGTCACACAGTGAGAAACAACTGCAGCTGAGGTCAGTTACAAGCCAAAGGAGGAGACTTCCACGTCAGAAACAGAAAGTCAGAATCACCAGAACCAGAGACGTCTGATGCTGCGTTGATGGCTAACTCTTCTGAAACACACAGGTAAGTACAACTGACCAAATGTTAATAATCATGCTTGTTCTAACTGTGATATGTTTAGGAATAGCATTGATGAAAAATTTGCTAGGTTATTAGATCACAATGATAACTTAGTAAAAGATTTACAACTATGCACTGAGGCCAATAGAGTTCTAAAACAAAATGAGCATAGTTATAAAGAAAATAGACCTATTGACTAAACAGCTTAGGGAAACCGAAGTAGTTGCCTTTAACCAAGCAAATGACATTAGGTACTATCTAAACTCCCTAGAGGACACTAAGAAGCAAAAGGCAGTTCTAGAAGTAGAAGTTAACTCCTTAAAACAGAAACTGCATAGTTGGACTAGTTCTTCACACATAGTTCAACACTTAGTGAGAGAAAGGAATAACGGGGAGGGATTAGGCTACAAAGTGGTTCCACCACCACCTGAGACCTTGATGAACACCAAGTCTAAACCAGTAAACAACAACCCATCAAGGATCATGTGGTGACCACTCCTCTTGTTACTGATCCAGACACATCATGTTCATCTACTGAATCTGGACTGAACAGAAACAAGGAGGCCACTTCAAAGGCAAAGGGTAAATTGCCTTGTGTTAATCTGGAAAATGAATTTGAAAAAGTTAACTTAAAGTCAGGGTCAAACAGAGTCAAATCAGAACCTAAAAAGACTTCAAACGTTAATTTTTCACATGCTACAAGTCAAAAACCAGTTAACCAAAAAGTGGAACAAGTTAAACAGGTTAAAACAGTTAAATTTGTTAAACCAGAGAAAACATCAAACATGCAAGAGTCAAAACCTAAAGTGATTGATGTTACTAAAGTGTCACGCATTTCTCCACAAAGAAAGTCTACTCATAAAGTTGATAGCAGATTATGCTACAACTGTGGAGAATGTGGACACATTGCTCCTATTGTCCTTTCTATCAGACACCTAGGAAGAAGATTGATCTTCAGGACTCTAGACCTAGGTCTTCTAAGAGGAGTTCTCTAACTCCACCTAGAAGATCTAGTGAACCTAAAGTCCAACCTGTAAGCCAGACGACTGTTTATCATAAACAGGCATTGCACAAATCTGGCTTATGGAAAGAGAAGTCATCCTGTGTGTCTGATACTGATGACAAGAAGGAATCTGAGCTACCCTCACCCTCTAAAGGTCAATGGGTAGAGTTTATGATGTGTGATGCCTCTGGGAAACCCAAGACAGTAAAGGCTTGGGTTCCTAACCTAAACTAATACATTTACTTGATATGTGCAGGGTGTTCGGTATACAGCGCTGAGACTAACACGTGGATTATAGACAGCGGAGCATCCAGGCACATGACAGGAAATAGAGCCCTTTTATCAAACGTCAAACAAATAAAAGGAGGGCATGTTTCCTTTGCAGGAAACAAGGGAGGATACATCACAGCACAGGGAGAAGTGGGAAATCAGAAAGTTAAGTTTGATAAGGTGTTCAACAACTTCAGAATAACTTACTTTCTGTTTCCCAAATCTGCGATAAAGGATTTAAAGTCATCTTCGACAACAAGAAGTGTTACGTGCTGAAGAAAGACTACATGATCCCAGGACCAAGTTCTGATGACTGCTTCAAGATATAAAGACCTTTATGTCTTGGATCTGTCAACAGCTGCTCCAACGGATCATGAGGTTCAGTGCTTTCTATCTAAAGCTACTGAGAAGGACTCAATCTCCTGGCATAGGAGAATGGGACACATTAGTCAAAGGAAGATGAATCACTTGATTCAGAAGGATTTAGTGAGAGGAGTAAATGTCAAGAACTTCCAACTTCCTGACTTTTGTGTAGCTTGCAAGAAAGGCAAACAGACAAAGAAGTCTCATAAGGAAAAGAAAGTTCATTCAATAGAACTTCCTCTTGAACTTCTTCACATGGATCTGTTTGGTCCAGTCAGTACAAGGAGCATTGCAGGCGATTTGTACTGTTTTGTGGTCACTGATGACTACTCAAGGTTCACTTGGGTAATGTTTCTGAAATCCAAATCAGAAACATTTGAGTCATTCAAGGAATTAGTCACCACTCTGGAATCTCTCTACAAGCTAAAGGTTAGACAAGTACGCTCAGACAACGGGACAGAATTCAAGAATCAATGGATGGAGGCATACTGCAAGGAAAAGGGAATTGTTCATCAATTCACTTCAGCCTACACGCCTCAGATGAATGGTGTTGCTGAGAGGAAAATAGAAGCTTGATAGAGACTGCACGGACTATGCTGGCTGACTCGAAACTGCCTATCCAATTCTGGAATGAGGCAGTAGCAAATGCATGTTATACACTGAATCGAGTCCTAATAGTCAAGCGCCACGGAAAGACATGTTATGAGCTACTACAAAGACGCAAACCGAATTTGGAGTATCTTGAACCTTTTGGCGCGCCGTGTACACTTCTGAAGAAGACACAAGAAGGAAAATTCAGCGAGAAGGCAGATGAAGGAATCTTTCTAGGATACAACATACCGAATAAGCGAGTTTACAATAACTCAACGGGTCTTGTAGAAGTGTGGTGTAATGTCGACGTTCAGAGATATACCACGCCACCTACAGGCAAAGGACCTGCCTACTTCTTCGATTATGATGGATTCTTCAAATCCTTCAACATACCTCTCTCTCCCTCGGATGATGAGTTAGCTACTAGGATGATGTATGATATTCTGAATACACCATCTAGCACACAGGGAGAATCATCTACTCAGTCAGGGGGAGTAGTCGATGACAGTGACTCTCCTCTGAAGATGAAACTGAAGCAGATGACCAGAACAGTCAGGAGGAACAGGTTCCAGTTCCTGAAAGTCCACAAGCATCTACGAGTGATGCACCTTCGACTTCAGAACCTCAAACTCCAACTACCTCAGATGCAGAACAAAATGTTCATAATCTTGGTTCTGAGGTGGCTGTTCCTACTACTCCAGGATCACGACTAAACGTCTATCATCCCCTTGACAATGTTATTGGGGATGTCAGATCAGGAGTACAAAACCCGAAATCAGTTATACTCAGCTGATTACGCCTCGGTTATGGAGAAAGGATACATTCATGATGGTGCTATCGATGTTTTGTCTCGCAGGTTGAGCCAAAATAGGTTAGTGAGGCACTAAATGATGAGGCGTGGGTGAGTGCCATGCAAGAAGACTTCTGCAGTTTAAGAAGTTAGGTGTATGGACTCTGTTGATAGACCCTAAAGGTGCTAAAGTCATTGGCACTAAATGGGTACTAAAATGCAAGAAGGATGACCAAGGGGTCATTATCAGGAACAAAGCTCGACTGGTGGTTCAAGGTTTCGCCAAGTCGAGGGAATTGACTATAATGAGGTGTTTGCACCCGTGGCAAGGATGGAATATTCGTATCTTCCTTGCCTATGCATCGTACATGAAGATCAAAGTCTACCAATTAGATGTAAAGAGTGCATTCCTTCATGGGGAAATCAAGAGAAACAGTCTATGTAAGTCAACCAGAGGTTTTGAAGATCCTTACCACCGGGATAGAGTTTACAAGCTCGACAAAGCTTTATATGGGCTTCATCAAGCTCCTCGAGCTTGGTATGAGAAACTCTCAACTCATCTTGTGAAACACGGCTTTCGCAGGGGAGTATTGACTGTACACTGTTTATTAAAGAAAAGGATGGCGACCTACTGCTTGTACAATATATGTTGATGACATATCTTCGGGTCAAAGAACGAAGAGTTATGTAAAGAGTTTGAAGCAGTAATGAAGAAAGAGTTTGAGATGAGTGCTATGGGGGAGATGAAGTTCTTTCTCGGGTTACAGGTGGATCAAACACCAAATGGAATCTTTCTACATCAGACCAAGTATGTAGGAGACATTCTCAGTCGTTTTGACATGGAGAATGCTTCTGCTGCTGGGACTTCACACTTGCTACGAATCATGATATAGCACATGATGAATGGAGATCTAGTAGATGCCACTATTACCGAGGAATGATCGGATCCCTCATGTATCTCACTGCCTCAAGACCTGATATTATGTATGCTACATGTCATGTTTAAGATATCAGGCTAAACCAAGGTCAACCATCTGATCGGGGTCAAGAGGATTTTTCGTTATCTGAAGGGTACACCCACACTTGGATTGTGGTATCCTCATGATGATGACTTTGAGCTTACCGCGTATAGTGACTCGGATTACGGGGGCTGCAAGATGAACTTCAAGTCTACATCAGCAGGGGTGTCAATTCTTTGGGAGAAGATTAGTTACCTGGCAGTGTAAAGAGCGACATCGGTTGCATTGTCAACCTGTGAAGCCGAATATGTTGCTGCTGCAAGTTGCTATTCACAAATCATCTGGATTCAACAGCAAATGCGGGATTACGGTTTAAAATTTCATCTACTCCTATTTTTTGATAACTCTGCTGCAATTGAAGTAACTAAAAATCCGGTCCAACATCCTAAGACCAAACACATCGGTATTAAATACCATTTCATAAGAGATTGTTTTGAAAAGAACTTAATTGATGTGGTTAAAATTAATACTGATTTTCAACGCGCTGACCTCTATACTAAAGCCTTTGATAAACCACGTTTTCAATATTTATTAGAGGTCAACGGCGTTAAAAAAAAAGTGAGGTAATTCCTGATGATGACAATGTGTAGTCCGATGTAGTTTAGTTAAATTTATTTTATTTAATTTGATTTGTTTATTTGATTTATTTTTATGTAAACTCATGTTCTCTTGCTGTTTATTAAAATCCTAAAATAATTAAACCAGAAATGATTTTAGTATTTTAGGGGGAGAATATGTCAGCAAGTTAACATTAAAAAAAATGAGGGAGAAGGAGTAGCTAGCTGAAATAAGGTGGATTGTGTCTGTGATACCGATTCAATACCTTTGGAAAATGATAGTACACAGGAACATATCAAGAGGGACTTTAAAATTTAAGTTTAGAAAGATGCAAAAGTTCAAAGTATAAATCTGTGTAGTCTAAGCAATACAAAAAGGGAAGATGATAGAAAACTGGCAACTCCTAAGGTGACACAAAGAAAGTAGACTTAGAGGATGCTAGACCATATATGATATGTTGGTAGATTCAACACAATAGACAATTAGACCTGATTGGTGATCTCAAGATCAAACTAAGTTGTTCAACTAACTGTGGGCTTCCATCTTATCACTGGTTAACACAAATCAACAATATTCCAATAAGGTGTAATGAGCAAGTAAACGCCACAAATGTGTGCAGATGACAATAATTAGAGCAAAGCAAAAAAAATGAAAGACAAATGCAATAAGCTAATGACTTATGTTGTTGGTGCATTTTGTGCAAAATAAAATAAGCTGCTCTAACAAGGAGATAGGTTGTGTGCCTCTCTGCTGTGCGATGGCACTGACCTGAGGATAAGCATAACCTAGATATTCTAGAATTCATTGTTGTTTGCCGCCTCTCTGCTGTGCGATGGCACTGACCTGAGGACAGGCTTCTCTTTGAAAGCTCTAAGAATAGTCTCTTCTTGTAATAATACCCAGTAGACCGCTCAAAAGCTCCTGAGGAATGTTGATTACCATATAAGTGTGGGATCCACAAATGTTAGTTGAAATAATTAAACCTAAATTAGTCACCAGTCTGTGTCAAAAGTCTGTGTATGGATTTAAGTGGACAAACATACTGACAATCATTGTGGCTACATTCTCAAAGGTTCAAATCAATGTGAAAATCTAAGAGTTTCAGTATGATTTCCTTATGTTGCTAACGACTCTGGATGAACACCGAGAACTTGAGCATCAAAAGGTTTAATAACTAGTCCCAAATGATTTGAATTGCCTGTATGATTCCAAAATTGAATTGGTCCAGATATGATAATCTAAGTTGAAGCTATCTATTCCCGAACCAAATCCCGCAGATATCAATCTCTGGATTTATCTCTCACAAAAAGCCAAAAATATGTCTGTTATGTAATTAGTTTAAAGTCTTAAATTAGTTAGTCGTTTTAAGTTTTAATTTGAGTCAAGTGTCGGGCTACATCAGGAAAATCAGAAGGAATCAACTCACTAAAAGGGTCATGTCTGAGATGACCATATGTGCTTTGAAAGGTTAAATTAGTCACGTCTGAGGTGACAAAGTGTTTTAAAAGGGTCACGTCTGAGGTGACCAAAGTGGGTAAAATGATCACGTCTGAGGTGATCAAAGTGTTTTCAAGATAAAAGGATCATGTCTGAGATGATCAAAGGCTCATAATGTTAATTTAATTAATCAAAAAGAGTTTAAATGTAAATTGGTAAAAATGGCAGAAAATTAACTAAGTATGACCCATTCGCACGAATGGACCATACGTATGGGTTAACCATACGAATGAAGTCCATTCGCACGAATGAACTATGAGTATGGACCATCCAACCGACTGGACCATACGACTAGTCCAGTCGGAGGATTGAGTGCGAACGAGTGAGTCAGTCGCACTACTGAACTTCAGTCGGATGACTGGAGAAGGGCGACTGACCCAATCGCACGACTGAGTCCCACTCTCGCACGACTGAAAGGTGCGTATGAACTCAGTCGCACGATTGGATCTAGGGTTGATATAAATAGAGGTGGAGTCGGTCGCAGAGACTCATCACCCTCAAATCGCCCCTAAGTCGCACACCCTACCGTTACTCTGCCAAAATTTGATTTGCCTTAGTTTTCTCATTGATTGTGTGTTACTGACGTTCGCTAATCATCATACAGGTATTTTGAAGTCTTCTTCCATCAAAAACAGAAAGATTGGAACCCTAATTGGATTGTTCGACTGTGAAAAGTGGACCGAGACAAGCAAACCCTAATAACCTATTAAAACCAAGCAAAATGTTAAAATTAAGTAAAACAGGTTATTAGTAAAGAGAATGCGACACTAATGAACCGGTTAATTGAGTTATAAGACTTAGTTTGTGAGGATTCGAACGATTGACGACTAAACACCTGAGACAGACGACTGGTCGTCCGGATGAACTTCAGTCGCACGACTGAAGGGAGCGATTCACTTAACCGCACGACTGAATCATGCGAATGAGACTCAGTCGCACGACTGGTGTAACCGCATAAGAGTACATGCGCATGAGTCCAGTCGCACACTCAGTCGTGCGCATGAGGTCATTCGCACGTCTGAAGTTCAATCGCACGGTTCAGACGCATGACTGTCTTCAGTCGTACAACCTCAATCGCATGACAGATAGTTTTCATTCAAAGTCTAAGTGTTGCATATACTCTTAGCCAACGGAACTAATGTTTATTTATTATGTGTTACAGATGGCGAGTCGATGGAACATGAGCACCAAGCACAACATATGTGCTCACCTGGATTTGACATCCAGGAACGCAGCTGACTTCACAGGCATTATTACATTTCTGCTGAGATCCAGGATCGCTCATGCTATATCTACTCCATGCACACCATACAGATCAGTGCAGCAGGCCTTCTGGGAAGGCGCGTCGGTTGATAGATCCACTGAGCCTCATTGCATCAGGAGTTCGATTTTTGGTGAGGCTATCACTGTATCAGAGGAGGATCTGAGGATTGTACTACAGTTTGGGGACGATGCTGATTGTCCTACTCGTCTACACCCCCTCACTGTTAGAGGATGTTTCATGAGAGCCAAGTACTCTGGGGACATCAATGCTGGGGTACTCAACAAGAGTAACCTCTGTCCCCAGTTTAAGTACCTTGCGCACGTGCTGCTAAAGTGTATAGCTCCAGGAAGGGAGGTTTTGATGAGCTCTCCGACCAGATCCAGAACGCGTATGCTGCGTTGGTGCTGAACCACCCGTTCAGCTTCTCCAAGATGATATTCACCTACCTGGTGGAGAACATCGAGGGGAAAGGGAAGGAAGGCTTCTGTATGTACCCCAGATTTTTACAGATGATCATTGACCAGAAGCTTCCCTCCCTGCCGAAGGAGAAGGAGGATGCTGTTGTTCTTGAGGTTATGGACGACACTACACTCGGCCGGATGAAGGTATACAGGGGGAAGCAGGTGAAGCCCCCTGTCAGGAGGTTGTTTGGGCATCTGGCCCGTGCTGATTATGTGGCGCCAGCCAAGAGAAAGTGGCGCCACGAGGACAGTGATTCGGATGTTGAGCATATTGCCATACCAGATACCGACTCTGATGATGATGATAGCGGCGACGCCGGGGATGATATGCCTGCCCCATCTAGAGGCACTGATTCAGACGTTATTCCCCCGGGGTCAGCCACTGCCGGAGAGGTCGCTGAGATGGCCGGTTTCCATCAAGAGTTTGTGACTGGTGATATAGAGGAGGAGGAGTCAGATGAGGAGCCCCTCACCAGGACTGTGGGAAGTAAAGTTGTTCCCACAGACCACGGGCTTAGGGTGGTTGGTGAACACCCTCGGGACTCCTCAGAGAGAGACACTGACCCGAACTATGTTCCGGGTTCAGTAAGCAGAGCTGCAGGGGGAGCATCCACTTCCACCGGGACTAGGAGGAAGCGGATGGCTCAACCCCATGGATTGAAGAAGAAGAAGCGTCGCTTGACCTTCGTTACTACTACTTCCACCACCACAGCTACCACTACCACCACTACTGACATACCACCCATCACCACAGCCACCACATCCACTACTCCCACTACCACATCCACCACCTTACCTACCACCACCGTATCCTTCCCATCCACCACCAGACCATTCACACCTACTTCACCAGCATCAGCCCAACGACCCATATTCACCACTGCCATTGCCACCACCACCACACATCATGCTGGACCTTCAGCCCAGCCTTCACATGCTTATGGATCTACTCTACCTCACATCGGGGTAGAGGAGCAGCTCTCAGCGCTAAACCGTATGGTGATGCGTCTGCTTGCTGCGGATGAGGAGAAGGTGGCGCAGATCCGCCAGCTGACCGACCTGACTGCTGCCTAGTCTCAGCAACTGGCAGAGCAGGCTCGGGTGATCGACCAGCAGAGAGTCGAGGTGTCCCAACTCCAGGACATGCAGGCTCAGTCCGTCAAACGTATAGAGGAGTTGGAGACGACCAACAAGACTATTATGCTGAGGCTAAAGGGGTCGAAGGATGAGCCCCTGAAGCTAAAGGAAGGTGACGGGGATGATGAAGATGATGATGATGAAGATGATGATGATGAGGAGGAAGATGATGATGATGAGAAGACTGAGGAAGACAGGACAGAAGGACGTGATGATGATGACGAAGCAGAAGGAGGGGATGCGGCTGCATCGGCCTCTGCTTCAGGTCAAGAGCGGAGATCTAAGCATCGACAGGACCAGTCATCCACTACTTCTGCTCCTCCGAGCGACACGCCCCAGATTCAAGACAAAAGTACTGATTAGATGTCTTATGTATTTATTTATTTTGTACTTGAATCATGTAATGGAAAACAAGTGTATTAAATGTTTATATATATTAAGTTAATATAAGTCTGTTTGATTAATTACTAATGGTTTATGTGTTGAATGTTTATATCAAACAGATCCAAACTTTCAAAGGGATGAGTTTGACTTTGCTCCCCTTTAAATGGTCAAGACTCAATTAACCATGATTCTTGACCTACAAGGGATAGTGAGACGGTCTGTGAGTTATACCCCTGAAGAAGGGAAATAATTCATGACCTGTCTGATGAGCAACTGGCAGAGATGTTCAGACTCAATCCCGATGAAATAGTCAAGGACGCTCCAACAGTTGATCAACCAGTGATGAGGAACTTAATGATATTGATGAAGTTGAGGTTGAAGACATTACTGCAGAAGAGTACCCTCAGTATGCTGACGCCGAGGGAAATGTGGTCCCCAATCTGGGTGAATCCCTAGTCAGTGATACTTTTGAGGTACTAGACAAGATGGAGCAGGAAACGGAAAAGACTGAAGGAACAGCCCAAGCCTCTAATGCAGACGTAGATATTCGCAAGGCTGAGTGGGCTGCCTGTTTTGAAGAAGTAAGAGCCCAGCGTGCTGCACCAAAGAGAGATGCCTACACCAAGCTCTACAGAGTCAAGAAACACCATAAGGTGTCAGGCAGGATTATCTCATGGGCTTATTTTGAAGACCTTAACGCTTATGCAGTTAAGAGGGAGCAGGGCATAGAGTACTTCAGGTTCCCACATGATCTGAAGACTCTACCTGGTTTTGAGCTCAACCAGCTGGCTAAGCTAAAGCTGCTGTATGCTGACCCAAGAAAGATGTCAGGCTGGTTTGAGGCTGCCCTGAAGAAAGAGTACCACACCAGGTGGGTCAACTTCAACCTCAACAACCTACGAGGTATATCAGACGTTCTGAAGTTGATCCCATAACTGGTAAGCCCAAGATAGTGCTGAAGTGGAGTCCCCCAAGACGATGTCGAGAATCCCCTCTCAGGGAAATGCCTCAGGACTTCACTCCACACTTCAAATGGTGGTACTATGATTGGAGAACCGCTGAAGCTGTCATAGTGTTGAATAAAGAGGGCCAAATGGATACTATCAGGGTATTCGACCCAATGTGGCTAACCAACTTGTCTGCTAATGATGTCTACACATTATACAAGTGGCCATTGTTCTATGACACACAAGACATTGTACAAGCCCTCCAGTTCCAAAATGTTATACGACTTTGCTTTGCGTTTGAGATACACGCAGGAGTCACTAAAGAGGAGAAGTACAAGAAATATAAGGAGGTGATGTAGAAGACAAGAGATTAGATAGATCTAGGTCCAAGGGGGAGTTTGTTGATGCATGTATGTCCCTAGATCATAATTTGTAATGTAATGAACTTGTCTGTCTGATTATGATGTAAGTTGTATTGATTAATGAAATGAAATGAATTGTTTGTTACTTGTGATGTTTAATATTTCATTAATAAGTTGTGACTGAATTGATTGGGTTTATGAATGTTTGAATGTTTGCACATTATGTTATATTAATTAAAACATTACCTTAATGAAGTTCTCATGCGAATGGCCCATGCGAATGGACCACACGCATGAATAACTTCATACGATTGACTCAATCGCACGACTGAAACAGGAGACTGGATCAGTCGTATGATTGACACATAAGATTGACTCAATCGCACGACTGAGCACTCAGTCGTGCGGATGAATCAACCGCATGGTTCAATCGCAAAACTGAACCATACTTATGGCCCAGTCGCACGATTGAACAACACTAACCTATAAATAGACCAAATTCGTGGGAAAACGTAAGCATTGATCCCATTACGATTCCAGACGTACCCTAGCCGTCCAGAAGCCTCCCAAATTGTTCTCCAAGTTCACAGAACACATCAGATCGGTTCCTATCGATTTCTGACGTTGATTTCAATTCTTGATTGATTCATCGTGTGTTCTCACTGATTGGATCGCCAATCAAATAGGATTCCGCACTATTTGAGTTGGTTTAACACGCAATCACTAGGTATTTCGTTCAAATACCAGGTCCTAACACTTCAGACTTTGTCTTCAGCACTTGTGTCTTCAGACTTTGTCTTCAGCACTTGTCTTCAGACTTTATCTTCAGCACTTGTCTTCAGACTTTGTCTTCAGCACTTGTCTTCAGACTTTGTAATCAGTTGTTGTCTTCAGCTGTTATGGACTTCAGTAGTTGTTGTGACGTCTGTGGGACTTAAAGGTTTTTCTGATCCGGCTCATTGGTTCTTTTGGTCCAACAAACTCCCCCTAAACCAATGCAGCCAAAACCTTTAACTTTATTGAGGTCCCACTTATTGTTGGCAAAATGGTTGGTCTTTTTCCTTCTTGATTAGTTGAGAAGATGACCCATATAAGCACTGGCCTGGAAATGAGTCTCTAATGATTTGGTTGGCAATGTATGGATGGGAACTCTGTATTGGGGAATTGGACACTAAGCTGTTCCCCCATCCATGAGACTCACTTCCCATGTATAAGCCTGTAGGATTCTCTGGTGTATGCTCTGAGAAACATAATTTGTTCTTCCATGGTAAGATTTTCTCTTTCACCATCAAACAATCCTTCACGCCCATACAGCTCTGAGATGTACTTGGCCTGTTTGCCATTTTTGAGCTCAACTGTTGTAATCTGTCTGTATGCAAACTCATCTGGGTGAGTACCTTCAAGTAACAGACTGAGCTCATTTTGTTTGAAGTTCTCAAGCTTCTTGTAGACTAACCCCTTCTTAATTACTCTGTTCTCTAACATCTTTTGGGGTGGCTGTTTAGTCTCATAAGCCTTCTTGAAGTCTTCTACAATTTCCCAGGGTGATACTACAAGGACCACTGTGATCTCTTCATCTACGATCCTTTTTACTTGGCCCTTGTATCTCGCAGGAATGTCTTTCTTTACAATTCTGTGAGCCACCCTAGGATCAGGCCATATTCTCACCTTTTCCTTTTGATATTGAAATGTGTTAGCAAGGGTGTACAATCTCAGAGCTTCTTTCTTCATACTGATTATTGATGAAGAAGCAGCATAAGTTTTGTCTATGCTTTTCAGCATCTCCTCATCATGAAGCCTTTGCTGCTGTTCTTCTTCTATCTTTACTCTCACAGTTTCCATCTGTGAGGTGGGAGTGATGGGCATAGGTTTGGCTTTAGGCAAAGTTAGGACTGCGGAAAGAGGCAGCCTATCTTCTTCCTCATCATCCTCTTCTTCTTCTTCTTCTAGCCTCAACATCCTTCTCTTCTTCTTCTTGGATGCATCATCGGCTGTTGGTTTTGAGGGTAAAGGAGTTGGTTTAATGGGTTGTGGTAGTGGTGATTTTGAAGTGGTAAGGTTTGCAGGTTGTTCTAGCATTCTTGTAGTGAGTGAGGCTTTTGAGTGTTTTGCTAGTTCATTTCTGTTCCCAGCACCTGCCTCATTTAGTGCTTCAATCACCAATCCCTTAGTGTATGCTTCAGACGTACAGATCTTGGTGGTTATTGCCAAGATACTGTCCCTGGTCCATGACTTAATCTCGATCAATGATCTCCCAAGGTACTTTGCAATGAATCTGATCATGATCTCCAGTCTTTCTCTTTCTAATGCATCATAACTTGCCCATCTTGAGTTAATTTCTTCAACTTCAAGTCTTCTAATCTCTGAGTCAAGCTGTGCAGTATCGAACCCTTGTCTATACAGTTGATCAATAATGGAGTCCATTGATTTACTATGTGTAGCATCCGCCATTTTGATCATCTCATCAAGTTGAGTTCTTTTCTTTTCCTTCAACCTTCCTCTTCTTATATGTGATATGAAAGTCTTTATGACTTTCACCCACTTGATCAATGTCAGCTCCCTTCACAACCTCCTCTTCTTTCTCAGTCTCCTTCACAACCTCCTCTTCCTTCTCAGTCTCCTTTTCTTTCAGTATGCTCTTCCTCTTTGCTTTCACTAACTGACTCTCCCCCTTTTTGGTTGCATTGGTTGCAAGGGTTTGAGTAGTAGAAAGCCTTGTGCTCACAATCTCCTCCACCAGGGGTTGTATGATTGAGGGAAGCCTCTCATCCATGGTTTTGATCACAATGTCTGTGATCATTGGGGTGATGAGAGGGAGGGATTGCTGGAAGATAGCAGCTGTTTGCTCAGAGGGGTTCTGTCCCTGAGAAGCAGTGCCAGAAGTAGAGGCTGGTGGGTTGTAAGTTTTGATTGGCTGAGTGTTTGGGAGACCTTCAGGTGAAGGTGCCATCTGTGGGTTTATGTTGGTGTCAGATGGACTTGCTTCTTGAGAGAATTGGTCAAGTAGTCTTTGTAGTCTACAGACTTCTTCCTCAAGAATTGTGTTCTGGGCCAGAACATCATAAAAGAAGCCCAGGTCATCATCAGCAGATGCTGAATCACCTGACCTCCTGCTTGTAGCAGGATGTACATGCACTGGGTGTAGACCAGTTTAGCATGTGCCCCTTTTTCTTGGAACTGGGGACTTCCAGCCTCAGGACGATGTCCTTCATCAGCTGTTGCCTCTGATGAGGTCTTAGCAATGTTACCAGCCTCAGTCTGATCATGTGCTGATTCAGAAGAGGTGGCAGCCTCACCAGATATTCTGATCTCCTTATCTACACCAGGAGACAGAACATTTAAACCCCGGTGCTGTGGGTTGTCAGAAGCATGTTGATCCTCTTCCTCAATGGTTGTGGTTGTCCCCTTTGTTGGTGTTTGTGGGGAGGAGGAGAGGCATGCAGCTGAGTCAGCACGTTTGCAATTATAAGTGTTGGACTTTGGGGGGCATTTTCATGGGGAGATAGGGTAAAATCAGTATGCACCTGGGGAGAATGGTGCTCATCAATGGCAATCTCCTCAAATGAGGAAGATTCCAGATTAGTGGGTACCCCTTCTTTGGTTGCTTCAGGCTCCTTTTGAGAGGAATCCTGAGCGGCTGTGGCTGGTAGAGTCTTTGATACTGCTGGGGGGTTTACACCAGCAAGTATATCCTGCCTTGGTGGTACAGGAGCATCTTCAGGGGACTCATCTCCCTGAATAGCTGTTTTGGGGCGTTTGGTTTTTGGTTTGGTGGGGACTTTGGATTTTGTGGTGGTGGCTGTGGGTTCCAGCTGCGTGGGTTTGCGCAGCTTGGCAGCCATTTTCAGTGATTGGTCAGAGTTGTGCCGGGAGTATACTTCAGGTAATACAGCCATAGCAGGGACTCCCAGGCCAACAAGTCCCTCAGCTTGAAGCTGGTTTTCAATTATGGCCATTATGAACCGAGGATATAATATCCAACGGTTAGCAAGTTGTTTTTGGGCCATATCCTTGAGCTCTAAAAATAGTATTTCAGAAAAATTTAAAGGTTGTTGCTCAAGGATGGAGTACATTACCTGTTGCCACCTTGTGGACATTTGATCCCATGATGAAGTCTTGGGGGCCAGGCAGACATTTACCATATGAAAGATGACCGTTCAGCATCCTGGAAATGTTTCTTCAATATGGTAGAGGCACTCAGGTTACCTTCGTATCCATGGTGGGCAAATGATAGATCTGTTGTGCCCTTTGGATAACTAGTGGGAAAGTGGCATCATCCAGATTGAGGGTTTGGCGAAGAATGTCTGGAGTAATGACCACCTTTTGACTATTGACAAACGATTGAAGAGACTCTGTGTCATTCTCCTCAGAGACAAGAGTGACGTTTGTCCAGAATTGGCTAAGAGATTCGGCATATATGGTGGGGTTTAACAGAAAAGCCGTTTGGTAAGGTGACTGAACCATTAAATCAATGGCGTTGTGAAACTTGGTCCAGTATGGCGATTTTGTGAGGTGAGCGACACAGTTGTGTCGTGGTTTTAGTTGCATGGTCGCCATGGATGAAGAGAGGTTACAGAGTTTTTGAACGTTAGGTTTGAGAAGAGAGGTGAGAAAAACTCTGAAGGTGGGATAAGGTATTTATAGGGTAGGGTTATGAAACGACTGAAGGTTTTGGTGTTAGTCATCATTTGTTGAAACTACTGATGACGTGGCATTAACTTTCAGAGGTTTGAAATGACTGACCGTATTGGTGTGATCATCAGTTGTTATAAAACAACTGAAGACTTGGTTTTAACCGTCAGACGTTGAAACAGCTGAAGTCTTGATTTAGTCATCAGTAGTTATAAAACTACTGAAGACAGTTTTGACTTCAGGTGGTGAAACAACTGAGGACATGGTGTTTGTCATCAGTAGTTGTGAAACTACTGAAGACAGTGGTTTTGTCATCAGTTGTTGTAAACAGCTGAAGACTTGGTGTTAGTCTTCAGTAGTTGTAAACTACTGAAGACATAGGTTTGGCTTCAGTTGTTTAGAAACAGCAGTTGTAGAAACAACTGAAGAGAAATTACTCATCAGCTGTTTTCGTCAATTCATAGCTTTTCAGCTGTTTCAGTCTGACCTCCACACTTACTCATCAGACTTAAATCTGAGTTTCAGAGGTTTCATTGGTCATCAGTACTTATCTGCATTTCTGACATCAGTAGTTGTAGCTACATCAGCTGTTGTGATTTCATCAGCTGTTGTAACTACATCAGCTGTTTTAACAAATAAAGTACTTCAGTACTTGTGAGGAATGTAGCCTTCAGTAGTTATAAAAACTACTGAGGGGTAAAGGAACTCATCAGTACTTATATATGACATGGTTACCAATGATCATCAGTATTTATTACTGAGATCATCAGTAGTTGTCACTTATTCTAGCTGCAGCATACCAAGCCTTAACACCAGGTTGTGGAAAGTTGAACTATCCAAAGGCTTAGTAAAAATGTCTGCAAGCTCATCAGCACTAGGAACAAACTTTGGATCAATCAGACCTTTTTCAAAACAATCTCTAATAAAATGGTGTCTGATTTCAATATGTTTAGTCCTAGAGTGCTGGACAGGATTCTTGACAATACAAAGAGCTGAAGAGCTGTCCATTAACAATGGAGTCTTAGTCTCTGTTATGCCATAATCCAATAATTGGTTTTGAAGCCATAGTACCTGAGATGTACAGCTTGCAGCAGCAATGTACTCGGCTTCAGCAGTTGATGTAGCAACTGAGGTTTGTTTCTTACTCTGCCAAGAAATCAAACAGTTGCCTAGGAATTGACATCCACCAGAAGTTGATTTCCTGGTCAACTTACACCCTGCATAGTCACTGTCAGAAAAAGCAACTAATTTACCAGAATGTCTAGTAGAATACCATAAACCTAGAGATGGAGTGCCTTGCAGATATCTAAAGATCCTCTTGACTGCAATCAAATGAGACTCCTTAGGTGCAGCCTGAAATCTAGCACAAACACATGTAGCAAACATAATATCTGGTCTAGAAGCTGTTAAGTACATCAAGGACCCAATCATACATCTGTAAAGTGTTTCATCAACCACTTTACCTTTCTGATCTGTATCCAGTTGTGTGGTGTTGCACATGGGAGTAGAACAGGGCTTACAGTTTTGTAAATCAAATTTTTCCAAAAGATTTTTTGTGTATTTGGACTGATGAATGAAAATTCCATCAGCCTTTTGTTTGATTTGCAAACCCAGAAAGAATTGTAATTCTCCCATGGCACTCATTTCAAACTTTTGTTGCATCAACTTTGTAAAGGCATCACACAACTGTGGATCAGAGGATGCAAAAATAATATCATCTACATAAATTTGAACAAGTAGATTATGCTGCCCAGCTTTCTTAATGAATAAAGTTTTATCTATGGAGCCTCTAGTGAAATTATTTTCCAGAAGAAAGTTTGATAATGTCTCATACCAGGCTCTAGGAGCTTGTTTCAACCCATAAAGAGCCTTATCAAGCTTATACACCCAATTAGGATGTTTATTGTCCTCAAAACCTGGTGGTTGACATACATAAACCTCTTCTTTAATTTTCCCATACAAAAAGCACTTTTGACATCCATTTGAAAAACTTTAAGATTTTGATAAGCAGCATAAGCTAAAAACAATCGAATTGCTTCCAGTCTGGCTACAGGGGCAAAGGTTTCATCATAATCAATACCTTCTTCTTGTGCAAACCCCTGAACAACCAGTCTGGCCTTGTTCTTAACAATAAGCCCATTTTCATCAGTTTTGTTCCTAAACACCCATTTAGTGCCTATTGCACACTTACCTGGAGGTAGAGGAACCAGTTCCCACACTTGCTGTTTCTTGAACTGAAGAAGCTCAAGCTGCATGGCATCAACCCATCCATTGTCCTTTAAAGCAATGTGATAATTCTTTGGCTCTTGCTGACTGATGAAGAGAGCATAGAAGCAGAAATTTGACAATTGACTTCTTGTTGATACGCCAGCAGTGATATCACCAATGATTTGAGACATAGGGTGATTCTTCAGATCTTGGTACACAATGAGATCAGTGCAAGTGTTTGTAGCAGGCTCAGCAGCAACAGATGGTGATGGTGAAGCATTTCCTTGAAACCAATCAGTAGATGGTAATTCAAAGGAAGTTGAAGTTGTAGAAATCTCATCAGCATTTGTTGTGGATTGTGCTGCTGGAGCTACAGGAACATCAGGTCTAGCTGAATCAGGCAGTTGATCACTAAACTTGAAGAGGTGAGTACTACTATCATCATCATCAGCACACCAGTACCACCAGGTGGTGAACTGTTGACAGGAGCAACAGCAGGAGTTTGATAAGGAACATATTGCAGTATGTCCAAATCAAATATCTCCACAGGGCTTTGTGGAATCTTGTCCTTTGGAGATTCATTAAACTTAACATGTAGAGTCTCTTCAACCATCTTTGTTCTACAGTTGAAGACTCTGTATGCTTTGCAAGTTGATGAATAACCAACAAAGTACCCTGCATCCACCTTAGAATCAAATTTTTGGAGTTGATCCCGTGTGTTGAGAATGAAACAAGGACATCCAAAAGCTCTGAAGAATGAAATTAGAGGGGCCAAATGATGAAGAACTTCATATGGAGTTTTCATCAACCTCTTATTTACTAGAGCTCTATTTTGTACATAGCAAGCTGTATTGACAGCTTCAGCCCAAAAAGTCATTGGCAGTCCAGAATCAGCCAACATGGACCTTGCAGCTTCAATAAGGGTCCTGTTCTTTCTCTCCACTACTCCATTTTGTTCAGGAGTTCTTGGAATGCTAAAATGCCTCTTGATTCCCTTTGAGAGGTAGAACTCATCAAGTGTATTGTTTCTAAATTCTGTTCCATTATCACTTCTAATACACTTGACTGAGAGGGAATACTGCTTCTCAACATACAACACAAAGTTGATAATCTTCTGAGCTGCCTCATCCTTTGAATGCAAGAAGAAAGTCCATACAAATCTGGAGTAATCATCCACAATTACCAGACAGTATTTCTTCTTAGCCATACTCATCACTCTCACAGGACCAAAGAGATCCATGTGAAGAAGCTGTAAGCAGGCATTGGACTTAGGTTCTTCTATGGAGGGAAATGAAGCTTTGTGCTGTTTTCCTTTTAAACAAGCAGTGCAGTTATCTTCACATTTGAACTCCTTCATAGGCAATCCCCTTACTAAACCATGGTTTATCAGCTGATTTATGTTTTTGAGATTAACATGACCCAGCCTTCTATGCCATAGAGTAGATTCTTGAGGGGAAGCCTTGGAAAATAGGCAAGGATGGCCTTTGAGATCTATTTTCTTGGAAAGATCTAAGGCATACACTCTTCCTGTCCTGTTGGCCTTTAGGAGAGTGTATTCATCCAACACCTTATCAATCAAACTTAGAACTTTGGATGACAGAATCCGACAGTTCTGACTGGTGAAAAGAGCAACATGGCCTTTGTCACACATTTGACTGACACTCAAGAGGTTGTACTTGAGATTTTCCACATGGTTAACATCATCAAACTTTATTTCCCCATTGGAAACAAAGCCTTTGCCGATGATGTAACCCTTTGCATCATTGCCAAAAGACACAAACCCCTTCCTTCCTTGAGAGTAGTCATTAAGAAGTGATCTGTTTCCTGTCATATGCATGGATCCTCCACTGTCTACATACCAGATGCCTCTGTGGCATGTTGAAGAACCCTGCAAAACAAAACAAATTAGTTAGATTTTGAGACCCAAACCTTTTTGGTTTTGGGCCTGTTCACATCAACAGATGGTAAACTAACAGGTTTGTTGGAAACAACAGCCTGAGAGGAAGAAGATGGTGAAGAAGAGGAATCCTTTGGCTTGGACCTCCTTTTCTGTGGTTTCAACATAGGAACATCTAATTGGTTAACTCTTCCCAATAGATGAACCATCATAACCAGCTGTGTCTGATTTTGTGATAAAGCTTTCAGCTCTTTAGACACATTGGCATTGGAGTTTGATAAGTTCCTATGTTGCACCTTCTTCTTTTGAGCAATCTCAGCTGTTACCTGTTTAACCCCTTCCTTTTTGGATTTCTTTTTGGACTTAAGGGTTACAGGATTTGATGTTGCTGGTACAAATGTGGCTTCAAACTCAGTTTTCATTTTAACCATTTTCTCTTTAATTTCCTCTTTATGTTTGAGTTTGGATCCTCTTTTGTACCAACATCATCTGTAAGATGATTGAACAAACCACATACTTCACATGGTTTCTTCTTCATCTTATGTTGATCATCAACTAAAGAGGATGAAACTACTGAAGACTTGCTCTTCAGTACTTTGGAAGCATTATTTGCTTTCTTGACTTCCTCTTTAGTAGTCTTCAAACTCTTTCTACTGACAGTTTTCTTCTTTTCAGTGCTGACAGTAGTTGGAGTTTGAACTTCAGGTGTTAAATCTTGCTCTCCAGTCCTTTCAGGACTTCCAGAAATAACTCCTGAGTTGATCAACTCTTTGATCATGTGAGTGTCAGCAATGGAACCATCAACATCAGCTGATTGGTTCTGAGAGGGCTTAGTGCTGACTTCTACTTTTGATGATGCTCTATCAAAAAGTGAATCACATGATGAGGTGGATTGGTTATTGCTTTCTCCATCAGATTTCACTTCTGCTCTTGAAGCAAAATCTGTAGGAGGAGCAGTGTGATTATAACCAATGCCAAACTTCACATTGGAAGCTGATTGCTTACTAAGAAGCATTTCAAAACCTTTGCATGATTGTACCCATCGATCACACTCTACTTGGGTGACTGCAAGGGTTTCTTTGAGACTTTTCTGGTCTTCCAGAATAACCTCTAGCTTAGCCTTTTCATCATTTAATTGGCATTTAAGCTTATAAATCTCATCACTTTTACTATTAAGAGCAGACTCATACTCAGCTTTTCTTTTGGAAATGGTTTTCTCAAACTCAAGTTTTTGATTTATTAATGCTACATTTGCCTCTCTAATAGAGACAAAGGCAGCTATGCATGATTCAGAACATAACTTGGCTTTAGCCTCTGAAGATACCTGAGTTACCTGTGAAGATGATGCATTTGAGCAGGAACCCTCAGTAGACTCCAGAGCCATAAGTGCCAGATTCCCAAAAGGACTATCACCACCATGTTGATCAGCACCTGTGAACAGTTGTTCATGACCAGACATGTCATCTGGCAAACTGCTCCAGTCAACAACTTCAGGGGTGAAGAAGCTATGTTGTTGAGGTTGAGGAGGTTGATGAGATGGTTGAGGTTCTGGTAGTGCATGAGGTTGTGGTACCATAGGAGCTTGAACTTGACTGGTTTGTGGCATGTAATAACAAGGGTAAGGGTATGGCATTTGACCCTGAGGAACAAAATATGCAGGAGATTGTAGTTGAGAATGATGACTAGAATTGACAGGATGTTGCCCTTTGTTTTGTTGACTATTGCCAGGGAAAGTCACAAAAGGTGCAAAGGAATTAGATCCAGATGATCTACATTCTCTAGCAAAGTGTCCAAGCCTTTGGCATTTGTGACACCTCAACTTACTCTTGTCAAAACCAACTTTGGTTTTGCCAGAGAGTCCTGGGAACTTTCTTCCAGTTCTTTTGTAGAACTTCTGAGATCTGATATTTATCAAGGCCATTTGGCTCAAAATATCCATCTCTTCTAAGTCATCATCAGCAATCCCCTTGAGATCATCCATGATGAAGCATAGATTGTCATTATTACACCCAGTAAACTGACTATCAACACTCACAAATGCAGAATCAGAAATGTTTGAAGAGAAATCAATATGCTCATCATACTGGCATTCAGATGAAGCATATTCTGACTCATGACTAACCAAGGCAGTGTTGCCTGGTACAAAGTCTTCAGTGAGCTTACCAGATGAAGACAGTTTTCGTTTTTGTTCTATCTCTCTCTCAAATGTGAGCAATTTCCCATGGAGTTGGGTGAGAGATAGTTTGTCCAAATTTGCACTGGAGCGTAGGACAATAGTATATGTGTCCCATCTCTCAGGCAGTGATCTGAGAAATCTGTTATTCATCTGGATATTGGTGTACTCATGTTTGACCATTTTTAATTCAGAGATCAAACAAGAGAACCGCTCAAACTGTTGAGTCAGTGTCTCACCCTTCCTATGAGAGAATGTCTCATATTGTTGGGCAAGGATCTCTCTATTATTTGCCAAGACCTCATCTGTTCCTCCAAATTGTTCTTTCAAGGCATTCCAGAGGTCATGGGCAGATTCATAATGCATTAGCCCAGAATAGATTTCATTGGGTAGTGCCATGGCCAGAATTCCATGGGCTTTTGCATCAATCTCAAACAATTTCTTATCCTCATCTGAGTATTGATCCTTCCTCTTCGGAACCATTTGATTGGTTTCCGGGTTATTCACCATAGGCTTGTGTGGACCATGTACCACTGATGTCCAACAACCTGAGCTGTTAACAGACAGGTGATGGAGCATACGTCGTTGCCATATGTTATACTCATTCCTAACCAGCATTGGAGGCTTGGTTGAGGAACCAGTATTGTGAGGATCATTGGAAGGAGTAGTCATTTTAGGTCCAAAAACAATTTAATTCAAGCTTTTAAAAGATTTTACACAGACCACAACAAACTCAATGAAAACCAAGAATAAATCTCAGGATGAATGACCAAAAACACAGAAAATTCAATCTCTATAACCGTTTCTTGCAAAAATGCTAATTCAATCAAACTTGGATCTTGAATAGCAGTTTCAATGATCAATTATTAGATCGATCAATGATTAACCAGCTCTGATACCATTTGTCAGGATCAGTGATCACAAGTTCGATGGATTAGAGTGTAATGCAGCGGAATAAGATCAAGAATTAGACAATTTGTAGCAAGAATTTTATATTTGTAAACAAATACGAGAGAATATATTTCTGTGATAAGGAATGTTTCAATAATACCAAATATTACTGCTCAATCATTCACCTATTACAATAAGGTTGACACTCCTTATATAGAGTGCAATCACTGCTGTTATCACGGGATAGTGACAACTGGCAGATCTATTACAAAAATAACTAACACTTAACAAACTACTGAAATGTTCACAACTACTGAGAACATATCAGAGTGCTAAGTATAAAATATAAAACTACTGATAAGAAACTACTGAAACTACAACAACTGAAGAACAAACTCTTCAGTCGTTTTACAAAACTACTGAAAAGATAAAACATAAAACTACTGAAAGTAAACCGTCACAACTACTGAAGAAGTCCTCTTCAGCTGTTATGACAACGTCTGATACTTGGTCTTCAGCACTTGTCTTCAGACTTTGTCTTCAGCACTTGTGTCTTCAGACTTTGTCTTCAGCACTTGTCTTCAGACTTTGTCTTCAGCACTTGTGTCTTCAGACTTTGTCTTCAGCACTTGTGTTCAGACTTTATCTTCAGCACTTGTCTTCAGACTTTGTCTTCAGCACTTGTCTTCAGACTTTGTAATCAGTTGTTGTCTTCAGCTGTTATGGACTTCAGTAGTTGTTGTGACGTCTGTGGGACTTAAAGGTTTTTCTGATCCAGCTCATTGGTTCTTTTGGTCCAACATAATATTCATCAAAACTTTCTGAAATCATGTCCCAAACTCACGGCTAGGTCACCCAACACAACAATGAACCATCAACTTAGTGATTTAGCCATAACCGACCATAACACATGTGTAAATCCGTACAACTTGCGTTTCAAATTACCAAAACCTTATTAACTTTAATCTCAGATTATTATGGTGTTCCAAAGTCGTTCATGAGCAGGTTATAAACCTTGGTTGAGAGGGTTTTCAAACAAGTGCTTAAATTGTATTATTTCATGTATAAAGGAGGTTTTTAAGGTGTAACTCGTGCTATAACCACATGTTCACGGTGTATATTCTTTTGTAACATTCAAAACAGGTTATTAGGAGTCCATTAAACCATTAGCAAGCAGATTACAAGTTTTGCTTTCAAGGGTTACAAGATTTACAAGTTAGATGGTGCAGAACGCCCAAAAAGAGGGTTTTCATGGTGGAAATCGGTTTCCACCTCAAGAATGACGAATATAACGTGTGAGATACCTTTTGTGAAGTTGAAAGCTCCTCAAGAACAAGATAATGGTGTCGGGTTTCTGCTACAACAAAGAGAGGAGGTGTTTTTAAAAGAGAAGTGAAGAAAACACATGAAATGACCATTTTCGGGTGACATGAAGCTTACACTTGGTATTGTTCACGTTTTGGAGGATGTAAATGGTTGAGAGTGGTCTGGGAATCCTTGGAAGAAGCTGGAGAACTCGAACAAGTGCTGTAGGGTCTCGGACTTGCAAGAATCAAGCACCAAATCTTCACAAAATGGCACTTTCTCGCTTGTTTGAGCTTGGCCGATGGATGTATGGTGTTGTTCTTCGAGTATGGGGGCTGCAATGGTGTTCAAAACCATGGTGTGTGTGTGTTTTCTGGAGTGAAACCAAGAGAAGAGAGTGAGAGAGTGATAGAGGCTTGCATGAATGAGGAGTGGAGGTTGAAGGTGGTGGTATGTAGTGGTGTAGGAGTGTGGTGATTGGGGGAGAGGGGGGCGGCCGAGATTTGGCCTTTAGTGGGTCAATTTTAAATAAATTTTAATGTTAAATAATATTATGTGTAGTATTAATTTGTAGTATTGGGTAGTATTTTAGGTGGTAAGGTTTAGTTAATTGTTAAGTGCTGTGCATGCACATGCATGTCTTGACCGAATTATGAGTGTGTATGCACACATTTTAATTGTTTCACTTGAGATTTAGCTTTGCAAGGGTGGCTAGTTAACATTCCCGGGACACCAAGTTTTAAAAAGGTAAAACTTATATTAACTAAAAATCATAAAATCACATGAAATCATAAAATGGAACAAATAGCAAAAGATGATTCCAATTCACTGATAGGGTTGGATTGTTTCTATTATTAGTACCCATAAGACGGGTAATGATGCAAGTAGATTAAGGTTAGAATAACGACCTAGAGGCCGGTTGTCACATTCTCCCACCGTTTAGGAAATTTCGTCCCGAAATTTTAGCTTCGATTAGAATCTGAACGGGTGGGTTTGAAGAGGTGTGGATAATTCTTCCTCATCTCATCTTCACGTTCCCAAGTGAATTCAGGTCCTCGCCTTGAGTTCCATCTAACCTTGACCTTGGGTATGCGGCTCCGCCTGAGTTGCTTGACCAAGCGGTCCGTGATCTCCATGGGCCCTTCCACGAAGTTCAGCTTGTCATTGATTCTTGCTTCTTTCAATGGTAGCTCCAGGGTTTTGTCTACCATGCACTTCTTCAAGTTCGACACATGAAAGGTGTCGTGTATGTGGCTCAACCTCTGGGGTAGTTTCAATTTGTAAGCCACTGGGCCAATTCTTGCCAGTATTTCAAATGGTCCAATGTATCTCGGGCTTAACTTTCTTCTCCTTCCGAACCTCACAGTTCCCTTCCATGGTGCTACCTTTAGCATTACCCTATCACCCACTTGAAACTCTAAAGGTTTCCGTCTCCTATCAGCGTACTTCTTCTGCCGGTCTCTGGCTGCCCTTAGTCGCTCCTTAATTTTAAAAATCTTGTCAGTGGTCTCCAACACGATGTCGGGTCCCATTACTTGGCTATCACCGATCTCATTCTAGGTCAATGGTGATGGGTATTTCCGGCCGTATAGAGCCTCATACGGAGCTGCTTTGATACATGCGTGGTAACTATTATTATAGGCGAATTCCACCAAAGGGAGATGGTTGTCCCAGTTTCCGCCAAAGTCAATCACGCAAGCTCTTAACATATCTTCCAACATTTGAATAGTCCTTTCACTCTGACCGTCAGTTTGTGGGTGGTATGCGGTGCTTAGATCCAAACGAGTTCCTAGAGCCTGCTGATATGATTTCCAGAAACGAGAAGTGAAACGGCTATCACGGTCGGAGATGATCGACAAAGGCACTCCATGCCAAGTTACTATCTCGTCGACATATAGTTGGGCCAATTTCGTCAAGTCGTAGTCTTCTCTAATTGGCAAAAAGTGATTTGATTTCGTTAGCCTATCCACTATCACCCAAATAGCATCATGGCCTCTAAATGTTCTGGGTAACTTTATAACAAAATCCATCATGACGTTATCCCATTTCCATTCTGGGATTTCGGACTGTTGTAAAGTTCCTGACGGTTTTTAATTTTCAGCTTTTACCATAGCACATGTTAGACATTTCCCAACATAAATAGCGATTGATTTCTTGATTCCAGGCCACCAGAAAAGTGCCTTTAGATCCTGGTACATCTTATCACTTCCAGGGTGAACCGAATACCTAGACTTGTGTGCTTCGTCGAGGATTACTTCTCGAATTCCTCCGTGCTTCGGCACCCATGTTTTCCCTTCGTACTTGTATGTACCATCGTCCCCTGTCTCAAATCGCTTTTCCATTCCGGTTAACCCTTCTTCTTTTAACCTTTCTTCCTTTAATGCTTCGTTTTGAGTTTCTTTCAATTTTGCGATAAGGTTGGTATACACACTCATCCTTAAGGCTCGTACACGAAGAGGCTTCTCTCTCTCCTTTCTGCTCAACGCATCCGCCACAACATTGGCTTTACCGGGATGGTAGCGGATTTCGCACTCGTAGTCGTTTAACAGCTCGATCCATGTTCTCTGACGCATGTTTAGCATCTTTTGGTTAAGAATGTGTTGCAAACTTCTATGGTTAGTGTAGATGATGCACTTCATGCCATAGAGGTAGTGCCTCCACATTTTGAGAGCAAACACCACGACACCCAATTCCAGATCGTGCGTCGTATAGTTCTTTTCATGATCATTCAGCAGTCTAGATGCATAAGCAAACACCTTGTTGCGTTGCATCAATACACATCCTAGTCCTTGACGCGAAGCGTCACAATAGACCACGAAGTCTTCTACTCCTTCCGGAAGAGCAAGGATAGGTGCACTGCACAACTTTTCCTTAAGCGTTTCAAACGCCTCATTCTGCTCTCGTTCCCACACTAAGGTTGTGTTCTTCTTAGTTAGTGCGGTCAAGGGTTGCACTATGCGCGAGAAGTCCTTTATAAACCGTCGGTAGTAACCGGCCAGCCCTAAGAATTGCCTTATCTCCGTGGGAGTTTCTAGAAACTTCCAATCCTTTATAGCCTCAATCTTGGAAGGGTCGACTTGAATCCCATTCTCATTTACCACATGCCCTAAGAATTGAATCTTACGCATCCAGAATTCACATTTAGAGAATTTGGCATATAGTTGCTCATTCTTGAGTAATTCAAGAATTAGCCTGAGATGCTTCTCATGCTCGTCTTTACTACGGGAGTATATCAGTATGTCAACGATAAACACGATCACAAACTTGTCGAGATAAGGGCGGCAAACGCGATTCATGAGGTCCATGAATGCTGCTAGTGCATTAGTCAGTCCAAAGGGCATGACTAAATACTCATAGTGTCCATACCTAGTTCGAAAGGCTCTTTTGGGTATGTCTTCTTCTCTTATCTTCAGTTGGTGGTAACCTGACCTCAAATCTATTTTGGAGAAATAACTTGCTCCTTGCAGTTGATCAAATAGGTCATCTATTCTCGGAAGAGGGTAACGGTTCTTTATGGTCAGCTTTTTCAGTTCTCTGTAATCAATGCACATTCGCAGGGTTCCGTCCTTCTTTTTCACAAACAGTACAGGGGCACCCCATGGAGAGACACTCGGACGTATGAATCCTTTGTCCAGTAGTTCTTGAATTTGCGCCATCAGTTCCTTCATCTCAGGTGGAGCGAGTCAGTACGGTGCCTTGGCTACTAGTGCAGCACCAGGCAACAAATCTATCTGGAATTCGACTTGTCGGTTCGGGGGAAGTCCCGGTTTGTCTTTCGGAAACACTTCTGGGCATTCAGAAACCACGGGAATATCTTCAATCTTCTTCTCCTTTTTGGTTTTCATCACATAAACTATGAAAGCTGGGAATCCCTTTATTAAGCTATTGGTAGCTTTTAAGTGGGATACCATGGGGTATAGGGTGTTTCTCCTTTCGCCTTGTACCACTAACACTTCTTTGTCGCTCAACGGTATCTTGAGTAGACGCACATCACATACGATTTCGACTCTATGCTTAGCTAGCCAGTCCATACCAACAACCACATCGAATCCTCCTAACTTAATGGGCATCAGGTTTATCGTAAATGTATTTCCCTTTAGATTCAGCGAGCAATCCTTGATGACTTCGTTAGTTTCTAAAATGTTACTGTCAGCTAATTCTATAGTAAACATTTCGGTCAAGGCACACGCGTTTAAGTCAATCAAAGGCCTAAAAGTACTAGAGACAAAACTAGCAGTCGCTCCAGTATCAAACAGAACAGTAGCAGGATGATTGTTTACAAGGAACATACCGTTAACCACCTCAAGTTCCCTACGAGCTCCAGCTGGGTCCATAACGAATGCTCTTACCTTTTGCTTGTTGTGCTTGGCATCCTTGTCTCTACCCAGCTTAGGACACTTGTTCCTCATGTGCCCTGGATCTCCACATTCATAGCATTTTTTTCTTGGTGCGTAAATGTCGTCTTTGATTAAATGACCTGTTCTCTTGCATCTGAAACAGGGCATCGGGTTACATTCCCCTTGATGGTGTAGTTTGCACTTGTTGCAAAATGGGCTTGTCCCCGAGGATAGTCTCCGGGTCTTGCTTCCCTGATCATCGCGCCTCGCACCTTCAGAACTCTTTCTACCTAACCCGCTACTACTTCCAGCCGCTCTCTTTACTTCAAACCACTTTCTTTTCTCACCAACAAACTTCCTCTTCTCATCAGCCCTTGCTTGCTTAGTCCATCCAGCCCTAACTAGGTCATCAGTCAAACTGCTGGTAAGGTCAACCGCAGCTTGTAGGGTTGAAGGCTGGGAGGAACGGACCATTCCCCTAACTCTTGGGTGTAGCCCCCAGATGAATCGTGCTACACCTTTAGATTCGGGTGTCACCAGATGGGGAACCAGTCGGGATAAGGCTAAGAAACGATTGATATATTCTGTGTAGTTGGGACCTTTCATTTCCAGACTTAGGAATTCTGTCTCCAACTTCTCGAGTTGATTGATGGGGCAATACTTGCTTGTCATCAGTTCCCTGAATTCGGTCCAACTCATTCGGTTAGCCACATTTCTTCCACGGGTTTGAGTAATCGACTTCCACCATTCAAGAGCTGATCCCTTGAGGAATTGTGATGCGAACCTCACCATATGATCCATCTTGCACTCGCTAATGTCCAAGACAGCTTCCATTTCGTCAATCCATCTGTAAGTCTCTATAGCACCCTCGGTACCGTAGAAGTCCTTAGGCTTACATGCCATGAAGGTCTTATATGAGCATTAGTTCTTTAACGCCTCGGCATCCTCGTCGTGGCCCTCGTCGTTCCCTGGCCGATCATTACCATTAGCATTATCCTGATTAGCATTGATCTGAGCGATAATGGTCGGGATGGCGTTAGCCAGTTGCTGTGCTACGAGGTTAGCGATTCTCTCGTTGTTTTCTTGATTAGCATTTTCCCTGTGGGGAGTTCCTCGTGGAGTAGGTTGGTTTCCAGTTTGTTTGGCTTCCTCACGACGGCCCCTAGTGGCTCCTCGCCGTCGAAATCGTGTTCCTCTGCGAATCGGCATTCTGATAGTATCACAAATAGATTCGTTTAGCATCTCAAAATTTGTTTCGAATATCTTATGCATCAATACCCTATTACACCATGCCTCGGGAAGAGGGATCATGGCATGCACATATATATATACAACCCACTAAGAAATTCTTACAAGGTCCAATTCAAAGCGTAACATAACAGTTAGACAATCGATCAGAAAGGGGCACGGACCAATTACAAAGCACGACGCAACATATTGCAATTCAATTTAAATAGTCCAATAACCTAGCATCCAAATAAATAGTTCATAGATAAGTAGAGGTAGTAGTATCATCCAGCAAAGTTGAATCAGAGTCAAGCTCTTACAAATTGGAAGGTGCCATCACCCCCATGATAATAATAATAATAGTATCGAATAATAATTCAAATAGTTTCCTTCGACTGTCTAAAGACAGATAATTCCGCTTCTTACCCCTGCTCATTCATCCACTTTTTCTTCAGCCATCCAAACCATCCTGAGCTCTTCTTTCTCTGCTCCTGTTCCAACTACTGCACCCCATGTGTCGCCATCATAGCCTGGAATTGAGCAGACTGGGAGGTCCGGGTGGTGTGCTGAAGAGTCAACTCGTGACAACGAACGGTCTTCAAGATTTCATCCAGTGTCGCATCAGAGGGTCCTACGTCGCTTGCCCGGCGGCTCGACTGGGAGTACCTATCACCAGCCAGTACGCTAGGGCCGTCATACATGTTGTGCCTCGGTGGCATCAGGTGTTCATCACGTGGGTCAAACAGTGGAGGTGCTGGTGTCGGAATCCTAATAGGTAGTGGAGGAGGAGGAGGCATCCTAAAGGACACTGAGGATCCTGGCCTAACACTCATGCGTGGACGGGTGACAACATGTACACCCTTATTCCCTATAGGTGGGATGGGTGAGAGGGTAGAAGCAGCTATGTGAGGAGAGTGGGATCGCGTCCGGCTCCTGGAAGGTGATGTGGAGGAAGAGTCCTCAGAAGCTTCAGTGTCATCTGATGTGACTGATATCCATCCTAGATGTCCGCATCTCCAGAGGTATGCCTCATACTCGGTCTGAGGCTTCGCCCTTCCTAGGGTCCCCATATGTGTGGTCTCAGTATCCGGGTGAGTAGGCGCCTTACCTTTATCGGCCATAGTCGTTGCGTCCTATAAGAAATACATCATGAGTAATTTGGTTTCTCATAGCTCATGATTATAATAATAGTACTAGTAATAGTAGTGATGGCAATAGCATCTGTTATTCCAACATATCACTATCCGTGTTACACAAATCAATAGTCTTCTTAAATAGTATGGGAAAACGTAGTTCATCATAAAAATCATTTAAATCCCCTTTTTAAAATAAGTTTCAAAATCATCAATGTTAATCAGAAAAAGTCCAACCATAACCTAAAGGTCCGTGATGGAAATTACGCGTCCGGTAAATTCATGATTACGTTGATCAAGTGTAATCAACAATTTACCCAATCGGTCATCCCAACACTTCCCACAAGGACGGTCCTAGGGTATCAGGGTTGTAGCCTAGGGTCTACTATGGTATTCCCGACTTCTCTACAACCTTTGGATCTGATACCAATCTGTCACACCCCAGGCCCAGGTAGGGTGGGACGTCACAGACTAGTAAGAAAATATGGCAAGGGAAACAAACCATTACAAGAGCTCAAAGGAGAGAATATCACATGGCATTAAAAGTTTCCAAAAGATACCGGGCTAGAAACAGATCAAGCCCCCAAATGAGTTTTACAACCAACATAGAAATAAATTATACTTGTTCAACAGAGATGTAAAATTTTTCAAATTGTTCATTAAGTAAAATAAGCCAATTCCATGGTCACGGGGATAAGTCTAGGTCTTCACAACAGCCAGGATCTCTTCATAAATTACCTGAAACATGCTCAAAAAGAAATTTATGTCAACTGAAAAGTTGGTGAATTCAAGTGTTTCAAGTTAAAAAACAAAAAGCACTTAACAAATCCTCATTTGATAAAAAGGAATGAATCATAGTTTCAACATCGTGCGAGAATCATAATCAACCTTGCAATCAGTCCCGGTTGGCCTCTTCTAAAGTGTGTTTAACCGGATATCCCCCAAGGAAGAACGGCCCCAAACCAGTGAACCATACCTTCCCGGATGGTTCACCATAGTTTATTAACATAACCTGAGCCTTAGGATCTCAGTGGGGTACCCTTCCTAGAACGGAAGCCACTGTGTGTGGGGGATTCCCCAAATAGATCTATCCATATATAACAAGCGGTTCACGAAAGAATTAATGATCATGATATAAGTATCAGCAGGTAACCATAAATCCCACATACAATCACCAAGTAAAGCAAAAATATAGTTCATGAATAACAGAGCATGTTTCATCCCAAAACATTAGTAAAAACGGGATCACGAGAACTCACCTTAGGTGTTAAGTCAAAAATAACTCTTCGTGTGCCGGGGATGTCTCAAGTCTAGCACCCAAATCATGAATATGTTAAGTGATAAGCTACTGCTCTAAACTTATTTAAGGTGCAACAAGTGTGTCAAAATTTAGTTATCGGATAGGGCTTTGATTTCGCGAGGGTTTGTATAAAAAGTTTCCTTTTATGGCAGGTCATGGTTTCTCCATATAATTTAGGATTTTACATCATTAAGTTAAGGATATAATTTAAATATGTTGTTCAAGTAATTATTAGTTTGATAAGTTTCGGTTATAAAGTTTGGTAAAATTTTACAGCTTAGTCCCTCAAGTTTCAAAATTGACAGTTTCTACACTCAAGTTTGGTTTCTTGCTCTTTATGACACTTAAGACCAAAATCAGGTTCTTAGAGTAAAAATTGACTTATTATTGAGTAAGTGTTCCAAATTTCCAGAATATGGATCCGGTTTAAAACCTATGCGTTTAACGTTCCCGGTTGCGGTAAAACCGAAGAGTTTTAACGATTAATTTAGGATTTCCATAAATTTGAGTCTTGGACCAGTAGGTATCATCTTAAGGATATATTTATAAGTTTTAAGTCCTTTAATTGTGAAATTTTTCCTCTAATAGTTGAAAGCCTCGTTTTTACGTTTAACCCGTTAAAACGTGTTTTTAACCGAATTTGACCATTTAAAAGCTTGTTTGACCAATAATTCAAATCCTTTAGGTATTTTATCACTTATCTTGCAGAAATGACATGGTTTTTATAAATTGTATCTTTAAACTCCTTTTTCTTGGATTTTTCTCAAAAACGTCCCCCGGTTAGTACCCGTTTCTAGTTAAATCGCCATTTAATTTATTCTTTTGACCATTTAAATTACCCATTGACTCCAGAACACTTTATTAACCATTTTTAAGCCTAAAATGCTTTTCAAGATGGTTAAGTCCATGTTTTACTATTTTTAAAGTTGTTTTACCATGTTTCGGGTCTCGTAAATGACTAATGTGGGTCTAATCTTAACATGTCTTTGATTCCAGAGATAACCATTTATCACACACTTAATATTCATCAAAAATTTCTGAAATCATGTCCCAAACTCACGGCTAGGTCACCCAACACAACAATGAACCATCAACTTAGTGATTTAGCCATAACTGACCATAACACATGTGTAAATCCGTACAACTTGCGTTTAAACATTACCAAAACCTTATTTAACTTTAAGCTCAGATTATTAGGGTGTTCCAAAGTCGTTCATGAGCAGGTTATAAGCCTTGGTTGAGAGGGTTTTCAAACAAGTGCTTAAATAGTATTATTTCATGTAAAAAGGAGTTTTTAAGGTGTAACTCGTGCTATAACAACATGTTCACGGTGTATATTCTTTTGTAACTTTCAAAACAGGTTATTATGTGTCCATTAAACCATTAGCAAGCAGATTACAAGTTTTGCTTTCAAGGGTTACAAGATTTACAAGTTAGATGGTGCAAAACGCCCAAAAAGAGGATTTTCATGGTGGAAATCGGTTTCCACCTCAAGAATGACCAATATAACGTGTGAGATACCTTTTGTGAAGTTGAAAGCTCCTCAAGAACAAGATAATGGTGTCAGGTTTCTGCTACAACAAAGAGAGGAGGTGTTTTTAAAAGAGAAGTGAAGAAAACACATGAAATGACCATTTTCGGGTGACATGAAGCTTACACTTGGTATTGTTCACGTTTTGGAGGATGTAGATGGTCGAGAGTGGTCTGGGAATCCTTGGAAGAAGCTGGAGAACTCGAACAAGTGCTGTAGGGTCTCGGACTTGCAAGAATGAAGCACCAAATCTTCACAAAATGGCACCTTCTCGCTTGTTTGAGCTTGGCCGATGGATGTATGGTGTTGTTCTTCGAGTATGGGGGCTGAAATGGTGTTCAAAACCGTGGTGTGTGTGTGTTTTCTGGAGTGAAACTAATAGAAGAGAGTGAGAGAGTGATAGAGGCTTGCATGAATGAGGAGTGGAGGTTGAAGGTGGTGGTATGTAGTGGTGTAGGGGTGTGGTGATTGGGGGAGAGGGGGGCGGCCGAGATTTGGCCTTTAGTGGGTCAATTTTAAATAAATTTTAATGTTAAATAATATTATGTGTAGTATTAATTTGTAGTATTAGGTAGTATTTTAGGTGGTATGGTATAGTTAATTGTTAAGTGTTGTGCATGCACATGCATGTCTTTGACCGAATTATGAGTGTGTATGCACACATTTTAATTGTTTCACTTGAGATTTAGCTTTGCAAGGGTGGCTAGTTAACATTCCCGGGACACCAAGTTTTAAAAAGGTAAAACTTAAATTAACTAAAAATCACGAAAATCACATGAAATCATAAAATGGAACAAATAGCAAAAGATGATTCCAAATTCTCTGATAGGGTTGGATTCTTTCTATTATTAGTACTCATAAGACGGGTAATGATGCAAGTAGATTAGGGTTAGAATAAAGACCTAGAGGCCGGTTGTCACAAAAGTCATGGAAAAGAGAACAGTTTCCTGTCATAATCCTGGAACAACCACTGTCAACTTACCACTTTTTGTCAGCTCTCCATGTTTGTTACTGCACACATAAGGAAATCAATTAGAATTGGGAACCAAAGCCTTGACGATCTTGGGTTTTCAGTAGTGTCTAAAATTATAACTCCCTCATGAATGAGTTTGGATGTTTAGTATTAATTTTAGACTCAATTGATTCATTATGTGTTGTTTGTGTTGGGGATGATTCTATTGAAGATGAGCTTGTGGAACTTAGTTCTTGTTTCTCAATCTCTTCTTCATTCACCATTTCTTTGTTTGTTTGTTCTTTTGATTTTAATGATGAACCTTGATTGTAGAAAGTTTCACCATCCTTTGATTTTGAATGTGGTATGTGAGTACATTTTTCAAAATGATCAAAGAATGTATCATCAGTATTTGCTTTGTTATCTGTCAAATCCACCTTTTTGTGAGGTGTTTTGAGTTGCTGATATGGTTTCTCTTTCTTCAAAGGTTTACCGTCAGCAGATGTTCTTCTTTGGTGTTGGAAACTTTTGTTTTTGATGTTGCTTCTTTAGTTTAGATTCTTCTTGACTATCACTGGATTGAGCGTCTGATTTAGCCTTCTCAGATTGTTGCTTCTTTATGTTCTTTGTCTTGTTCTTTTGTTAAATAAAAATTCTTGAGTGGAATGGTTATTTTTATTACAAAATTCACAATGTTTGTTTAAGTATCAATCAGAAGTTATATGATTGTTCATATCGCAAATAGAGCAATAACTGCTAAAGTAGCGGTCTTCAATGTTATGATTTTTCGTGTCACACCATTTACAATACTTTTCCTCTGACTCATTTTCAGAATCAAGCACTTTCTTCTTCTTTTGCTGCCTTTAGGTCTTCAATTCTTTTTCAAATTTTGTAGTAGATGAATCCTTCCCCTTTCCAAATATATTATCAAAGGGTTCTTGTTTTGCATCAGCTGATTTATGTTAATGAGGATTCATAACTTTCCGTTTTGTTTTCTTGTTGGTTGCTACCTTTAGTTTCCACAGATCTTCTACTTACTCGGTATATTTTTTCTTCCGCAGATTTGCTACTGATGAAGAAATTTTCTTCTTTTGGAAAAGTTCTGATGATTGTGGTTGCTTTCCCTTTTCTATGGAAGATGTGTTTACTTTTTCTATAGATGTGCACTTCTCATTAACTTCTGTTGATGGTTTTAGTGGCTTGTGAAGTTCTTGAAGTCCTTCATTCAACTGAGCTATTCTCTTGCAAATAGTTTTCAACATGTTTCTTTGCTTAGGAGGATAAGACAGCTTGGTTTCTTCAAGGACTTATCATCATGTTCATCAGAATCATCCAAGTCATCACATTCATCAAAGTCAAATTCTGAGTCATTTTGTTTGACTTGTTCTGATTCAGAAGACTCAGTTTCACTCACCTCAGGGTTTCTGTTAAGGAAACATCAAATCTCTTAGAGTTCGTGTTTGACTTGTTGACTTGAATTACTTGATGATGCAAGTACAAGTGTTTGGTCTTTCGTTGGAACTTTGTCTTCCGCAGGAGTTTACCCTTCCGTAGGAGTCTTCACTTGGTATTCTTCATTGGAGTGCAAGTTGTTCATCCGTGGGTCTTTGGTGTCATAGCACTCCCTTGACTTCATCTGCACCGAAGTTTTCTTCCGTAAAAGATCCTCAGATGTATTTCTTATGAGAAGATTATCTACGGAAGAACATAAATGTTCATCTGTAGATGTTTCTTACACTTAGTCAATTTCTGAAATTGACTAAGTATGAAGTTTGAACCTGCAATCATACACATAAATCAACACATATATGGGTTAACTTATATATATAATGCATACATCAAAGTAATGAATTACAAGAGTTTTTTAGAAGCATTGATTAAAGTGCTAAGCCTATACAAAAGGATCTAGACCAATTGTTCCTAGATCTAATAGAATCAACATCTGGTGTAGGGGTTGAACATAGAGGCTCATGAAATCAAATAAGAGTGAAGAACAAGTTCAAGACAAGCAAAAAGTAAAAGTAGCCGTGTGACAAGTTGCAGTCCCGTGAGAACTACGTTCTCGTACGAATGGTTGTATTCGTGCGAGAACATCCTAGTTTAGTATAAATAGCTAGTTTGTTTAGTTGTTGACTGTAACACCCGGAATTTTATAAAGATGTGAAAGAAAGAATAAAAGTGTAGAAAAAGGAAGAAATGCAATTTAACCCAAGTTGAGTGGTTGAATGTGTAAAAAGTACAAAATTTCTTAGATTTTATACAAAAGGCAACATGGCCGACATGCCATGTTACTTTGTTGGAGCTGTAAAAGATAGTCTATATTATCAACACAGTGAAAGTCAACAAAAGTCAACGTCACGGTCAAAGTCAACAAAAGTCAAACCCGACACGTTCGAGACGAGGAACCGAGACGAGACGTTGAAGATTTAGATGACTAGGAGTCATATTGAAATAAATATATTTTGTGTGAACAAAATATATTTATCTTGTTTTAGTCATTTTTATGCTTAAAATGTAATTTTGTATTAATTAGCCTAAGTCTAGGGGGTAAGTGCAATAGTGATATTAGTCTAGACTATAAATAGGTTAATTGTCATTAGTGTTGGTAATGGTTGACATGACCAATAGATTGAGGGATTATTGTAAACATATTATTTTGCAATCTAATTGAAGATCAAAGGGGTTTTGATTATGATTATCATATTTTGATCTAATTCTTCATGATTTGATTCAAGTTTGATCATCCTGGATCTACAATTTGGTATCAGAGCCATTTTGGATCAAATTCACTGAAGATTTGAAGATTTTTAGAGAGAGAAGTTGAGGTTTTGGTAGTTTTTGTTCAATATCATGTTTTCATCAATTTCGGATCAAATTTGAGTGTTATTGGTATGGAAATTGATTGAAGTTTGCTTGTTATTGGTTGGGAAAGCTCTGTTAATCATCAGGTATCAAATCCATTGAGATTTGGGCGTTTTCAGATTGATTTCGTGTTGAAAAAGTTTTTCAGCTTCGTTCAGCGAAATTACAAGTTCATCCAGCGAAACTACGAGTTCTTCCAGCGAAACTACATCGGTTATCCTCATTAAAGTTGTTTTCTGCTGTCCTACGAAACTAGTTTCATTGAACGAAAGTTCAACAGTGATTTTGGTTGATTTACAAGCGAAATTGCTGCCGAAAGTATCATTGAACGAAAGTTCAAGCTTGTTTTGTGCGAAATTGTCGGCGAAACAAAGCAGTCTAAAGCATTTGGCTAGCGAAACTGCTGCCGGAATTTCTAGCGAAACTACTGTCGGCTCAGCGAAACTAGATATTTCTGCGAAACTAGCTCTGCGAAACTACAATTTCGGCGAAATTATCATTTTGTTTCAGCGAAAGTAGAATGTTAAAGATGACTTTTTCCCTTTAGTTGGGATTAATTGAGTTCATCCCGATAAAGAAATTTTCATCGATTTTGCAAGATTTATAAAAAAAAAAGCCAATTCCCGGGGGAGAATTAATCTAAATTTTTGACCCCAGTTGCTAAGATTGTCTAGCGTGACATTTAAAAAGAATATATTTTTCCCGGGGGAGAATTAATCTAAATTTTTTTGGGAAAAATATTTTTGGGGTGTTTAATTGTTTAAACAAAATAAAAATAAAAATGGCTTTTGCAGAATTGATTAAATCTTTCGAATCAGATGATCTCACAATTGCACAATGTCGGTTTGATAATTTTGCAGCTTTAAAGAATGAAACGATGTCTGATTTTGTTGATCGTTTTCTGTTGGTGGCAAGTAATCTGAAGAAGTTTGATGCCCAATTGGGAAATCATGAACAAGTTCTAAGATTGCTTGATTCCCTCCCATCAGAATGGAGCTCACACGGCAAGTCGATTAAAAGAGATAGAGGTTTTCGGGATTACAAACTAATGGAGGTGATCAACAAACTGAAAGAAATGGAGTTGGATATCAAACGTCGTGAGTACTATGAAGCAACATATCTAACTCCAAAGATCACTTCAAACTCCAAAGAGAAACCAGAAGAGAGATCAGATTTTGGCACCAATTCCGACGGTTTACCGAAACCGAGAACTGAAGAGGTACAAGAGGAGCTTAAGCAGACATCAATGGGTAAAGGTGGAGCTGAGTTGAATGCTAAAGTTTGTGATGCTGAGAAGGAAGAGGAATGGAAGCGAAATACCAGAGTTTGCAACTGTGAGAAGGCTCTTACTGCTGAAAGAGTCATCTTGGATCTTCCATACGAGACAGTTCAGGATATGTGTTCTTCTGCTTGTAAAATTCGTTTATTTGGTGTGTATAAAGCTAATAGGTTACTTTTAGATAACCAAAAGGAGTTAACCACCATAAACGCAGAACTTAAAAAGAATGAAGCCAAATATTTCATAAAATTAAATGAAGCTTTAAAAGAAATGATCATTTAAAAAGAACTCTTCTTGAAAGAAATGTTGAAATTAATCTTTTAAATGAAAGAGTTACTTTGGCTGAATTTGAAACAAGCAAGCTTAAAACAAAGCTTGATAGATGGACCATATCCGGAATGAAACAGGAAGAGCTACTGTGTAAACAGAGGGGAGCTAGGATTAAAACGGGAGTGGGTTGTGGTGAAATCCATACGTCTATCCTCCTCCTAGCACCCATTGTTACTCTCCTATGCCTCAACCTCATCCATCTAATGATTTGATTGAAGCTGCAGAAACTAATAGTTTAAATGCAGGTTTAAGCAACGTTAATCTTAAAGAGGTTAGAGATGTGCAGGATTCTCCTGTAGGTTTGGGATTCCTCAGGCAAGGGTCTGATAAGAAGATTAATGCCAATTCCACTTCTGATGCTCCAAAATCAATATCAGTTGCTTCTCCAACCTTCTTCAACAAATTCAAAACAGGTAACATTCCTTCGTTTGTTCCTGTCAGGTTTGTCAAAGAAGGAACAGTTGTTGAATCGTCAGGCAATCAAAATCCTATAACCGAAGCCGACACAATAGGAGGTGTCAATCAAGATCTTTGGAAGCAGATCTGTGTATACGAGACTGGATAAGCTCAGATGATGAATCAAACATAGAGGAGCGTGTTGGTTCCTCACAGATCAAGATATCTCCTGACATTGTCAAGTCTCAAAAGCTTCCAAAAGCTGAATCAAGACCAATACGGATCTCTACTCCAACAGCTAAACCACCTAGTGAATCAGTGAAGATCTCATTCACTGTTCAACACAGCAAACACCAAAACAAGCAAGAATCTGCTACAAGCTCAAAGCAATCCATCTCAGCACCTGCACCACACGGTTCAGTCAAGCATCAAAAGCCATTCAAGGCTTGTTTTGAGTGTGGAAAAGAAGGTCATGTGGTTAAGAAATGTCCTCAAAGGCTTGCTACGGATGGTAAAGGCTAAACGAATTGCTTCTCCAGCTGTAAGTCTATAAAGAATGTTCCAGATGGTAAAGGCAACATGGGTTGCTTCTCTGGTTCAAAAGGTAAAAAGCAAACATCTTTGAATGGTTGGATGAAAAACCCTCCATCCAAACCTTTTCATGTGAAGCCGGTTTCACATGATACAAAGATGAAAATGACCAAAGGTTCAAAATCAAATTCTTTTCCTTCTGATCTTAAACAGAAAATGATTTTCAAATTTAATTCATTCAAATCCAAGTTAATTGAACCGAAACAAATTTGGAAAATTAAAAAGAAGGATACAACAATCCCCGATTGTTTAAACGGTTGTGTGCAGAAGCTTGTTACTTATCTTGATGAAAAAGGAACTTCCAGGACTACGATGGCCTGGGTTCCCCTTTCTAACTAATTTGTTAATGAGTGCAGGAACAATTCAGGAGGACTGTTAGTAATCCGGTTTACTGACAGAGATTGTTCCTAATTCAAATTTGAGGCGGAACAAACAGGTTAAGGTCATGGTATTTTATCCACAATCTGGATTTTTATCTACACAATCACAGTTCTCACTTCACAATCACTGCATATTTCTTGAGCATTCATTTTTTTTTCATCATATCAGTGTAGTTTGGAAGACCTTCTTTGATAAATTTTTATTTTTGTACAGTTTTATAAAAAATTAAAAAAAATAATAAAAAAATATTAAAAAAAATATAAAAAAAATATAAAAAAAAATAAATAATAAATAAAAATAAAAAAAAAGAAAAGTTTGTAAAAATAAAATTTAGGGGGAGAGTATAAGTAAATAAAAATGAAAAGTGTACTGAGAACTTGATTTGAGATGACTGAGAAATGATTGTATATCATCTTGAAATGCTTGTTTTTGCATGACTTGCGTTTTAAAAATGAGAAATGATAGTAACTGATGCTGTTATCTGATTTACATCTTATTTTTAATTGAAAATAATAGAAAAACAAACAGATTCTTTAATGATATGCTTGGTAGACTCAGCCTGAAGAATAAAGTAGACAGCAGCATAATGATTTAAATTAAAACATCATGCTTAAGGGTGTGTGGATTTACGTAATCATTTTGGCCTGCACAAAAACTGAGTCCTGACAAAAATTGGATTGAGAATTGATCTTTCACCCACCATGATACAAATCATATAAGCCATACCTTTGAGCCATGAATGGTGTACTTATGTGTCTTGTGTTTGTGCTAATCTCCTCTGCTGTACGGAAGTACTGACCTGGAGTGATGATCTCCTCTGCTGTACGATAGTACTGACCTGGAGCTCTCATCGGCACATGATTAAATGGTCATCTCCTTTGTTATACGTGAGTATAGACTGGAGCTCTCACCATTTTGGTCTAAGTAGTGTCAAATCATCTAATTCATCACAGAATGCAATATTCTGTCGATAATCACTTGCACACTAATGTACAAGCCTTGCTCTGTAAAGATCGTTACAAAATTCAAGAAATCCTGAGGTTGGGTGAGGGTTTTTGCCAAATGATTGTGGGGTCCTAGCATTCTAAAGCATTTAATCGAACCTTAACAAATCATCTTCTGCTTGTTGAAAAAGATAGGGCATGAGTTTAAGTGGACAAACATACCAGCAATCGTTATTGATCTGTTTGACATTTCAAAAATCATTCAAAGACTGTATTAGATTCACTTATCAGTGTGATCTCATTGCTTGTCGATGATTAAATTCATCTTTGTGCTAAAGTATATCTTGAGGATGTGATCTCATGATCGATTCAGTTCTCGATTATAAAAAAATATAGATAAAAAAAGAAAAAGAAATGTTATAATAAATGTATATAATAAAAATAAAAATTATAATAAAATTTCATTTTAATTTCTCTAAGGTCTTCCTTATTATGTTGTTACAATTTTATCATTTTTCAAGCATTTCACAAAAATTGCGTACAAACGAACACGGATTCGCTTGTTTTTCACACACAGATAAACACGGGTTTATTTTGTTAAAATGAAATGATCTAATTAGAAATGTCGAGAATGTGTTTGTGAATGTGTTTCAGGTTTTTGCTGTAAGTGATGGCCGATCATCAGTTGAGCAGTGTACCTGATCAGAGAACCTGTTCCTCAAGTTTGCAGAAGATACCGAGCTAGGAATCCTCCTCCTACATCTTCTGAAGCACTCAAGATTAGAGATTTGGGAAACCTGTTCCAATATCTTTGTAAAGCTTGCACTCGAAAAGGGGGAGCATATAAATAGGGGGAGCTTATAAGAGGAAAAATCTTTCTCATCAGATTCAAAAAAAATTCAAATTGAAGATCTTTCTACTGTTGACTTCTCGATGCTGATTTCGTTTGAAGACGTTGATAATGATAGACTAAGGGGGAGTATTGTTGGAGCTGTAAAAGATAGTCTATATTATCAACACAGTGAAAGTCAATAAAAGTCAACGTCACGGTCAAAGTCAACAAAATTCAAACCCGACACGTTCGAGACGAGGAACCGAGACGAGACGTTGAAGATTTAGATGACTAGGAGTCATATTGTAATAAATATATTTTGTGTGAACAAAATATATTTTATCTTGTTTTTAGTCATTTTTATGCTTAAAATGTAATTTTGTATTAATTAGCCTAAGTCTAGGGGGTTAAGTGCAATTAGTGATATTAGTCTAGACTATAAATAGGTTAATTGTCATTAGTGTTGGTAATGGTGACATGACCAATAGATTGAGGGATTATTTGTAAACAATATTATTTTGCAATCTAATTGAAGATCAAAGGGGTTTTGATTGTGATTATCATATTTTGATCTAATTCTTCATGATTTGATTCAAGTTTGATCATCCTGGATCTACATACTTTCACCTTTTATCTTCGGTTTTAGAGAGAGAAAGCAGAAATCTCTCGGGTTTTTGAAGAAGAACAAGAAGAAGAGGTCAGATCTGAGGTGTGTTTTTAGTGTTTTAAGTTGTTCTTGGCTGATTATAGCCTCGGTTGTGTGCTTATATGTGTTTGTTTGTGTTCGGTTGTGTGTTTTGGTGGGTTTTTAGGTGTTTGAATTCTTTTACATTCTGGTTTGAAGGAAGTCATACACGAAGTTGCAATAGGTGAGTTCTAGGACCCCACTTTTACATGTTTTAACTGATCTTGGGGCTGGGAATGCATGTTTAAGCGTTTTTAAGATGTTGGGTATGTATACCCGTATGTATGAGTAGGTTATATGTGGGTTATAGGATGTTTGGGATGATTTATGGTTGTGTTTATGTTATGAGCATGTTTGTGGTGCTTACAATGTTAGAACTAGGCTATGAACATGTTAGAATGGGATTTGGGACTGAATTATGATGATGTTAGTTGAGTTAGTTACCCATGCGCCTAAAATCCATGCGGCCAAATAGTATCTATGCACCTAGGTTTATGCCCGGGCGACTAAGTGTTCCCATGCGCCCAACCTGCCCATGCGCTTAAGTCAGGCACATGCGCCTGCATGGAGCCCATGCGCCAAGAAAGTTGCCCAATATGACTAAGTGTTGGCCATGCGCCCATATAATTCTCATGTGCCCAAAAGTTCCCATGCACCCAAGGGTTCCCATGCGCCTGAAAGGCCATGCGCTTGCATAGTGCCCATGCGCCTAAAGGACTTAGAATTATTTCTGGAATTTTGAGGAAAAAGAAAGTTTTAGGCTATGACTTGGGATGTTCCGGGGGTTGATAAATGATGATTATTTGATGATGTATGATGCTGTATGTGATGTTTATGATGATGTTATGTATGATTATGATATTTTTTCTTTACGTTCCTTATTACGTATTATACCATGACTTTACATGGTATGATTATGAAATGAATGTAAGGTATTATGTAAAATAAAGTGGAAGTTAATGAAAATGAAAAGAGGGATGTAAAGAATGAATGAATGCATGCATTAATGAAAGAAAGAATGTAAGACAGTCTTGCAAGCAAATGTAAGGAGGTTCACACCCAATGAAGGGTGTTACCTCAATTGTGTGCGGGTTAGCTACCCCGGAAGGATGCACACTAGGGTCCAATCTTTGTGATTAACCATATGTATGGGACACTTGCCGCTTGCCCAAGGTACTGGAGTCAGCTTCGTGCATAATGTTCGGGGTCTATTAATAGAACTCAAGCCCTGTAACCAGCTTTGTGCACAATGTTCGGGGTTTATCACATGGCATTGGTCCGGAATGAAAAGTGAGAGATAGTGATGACTGTACTTGCGCTAGGCCCAGTGGCCAGCTTCGTGCACAATTTGCGGGGTATATTACATGGAATCGAAAGTTAGTGATGAACATATAAAATATAAGAAATGTATGATAAGGATGAGAATGTATGGATGATAATGAATGAATGAATGAACGTCAAGAATGATGATGAAAGATAATAACGAGATTATCTATTTGTACATATGATGTATGATCGCGAATGAAAGTAAAGAAACGGTTTTAAACGAAAGTAAAGTATTTTTATTATAAAGCTAGAACTCACTCAACAACGCTGACTTTTATCTATTTTCCAGTTGGCAGATAAGAGTTGTTGAGCATGGCAGGGGTAGCTACTTGGCTTGTTTTGGATGGCATCCATTTTGAATTATGATAATGTTTTTATGATGTAATGCAACAAATGATATTTTGTAACCTAACAATGATGTATTATTTCCTAAAAGCGATTACTAATATATGAAATGGTTTTGGTTAAATGATTCCGCTACTGTACTTTTATAAATGTTAAAGATGTTTTATGTTTTATGTGTGATGATTGGCCAACTGTGAGTGTCCCGGGAATGGGGCCTTACATTGATAAGCTTTTGTTCATTTCCTGAATTTGCAATCCTTTGTAATCTTTTGAATTCAAAGAGAAATTGAAAGAGAATTTATTTACATTATGTTCTTCTATTCTACAATTCTACTTCTAATCCGTAATTGTTCAATTAGTGAAGCTATTAAGTTCAATGATTGGCCATTTGATGATGTTCTTGAGCTTAAACTAGCTTAATTGAATCAATTAGTAACAATTAGGATCAAAATTGAACTTAATTCACTAATTGAACAATTGATTAATCAAAATCTAATCAATTTGGACCAAAATTGAACATGAAAAGTTCTGAATTGGTGAAATTGATTCAGGAGAAAACTTTTGATTCTCGTGCGAAAAGCTTCATCACGCGCGAAAAGCTGAACATTCGCACGAGGCAGTTACAAAGTTTGTTACATGCGCGAAAACATGAACATTTCGCAAGTTTTAGTGGTTGAACTATCCGTGCGAAAAGTTTCTGAGAACTCTCGTGAGAACTTTGATTTTTGAAGAAAAATTCAAAGTTTGTTTGAAGAATTTACTATGGCGAATCTAAAGAATATCACAGCAACACTGAATCTCGATTATGAGATAGGTACAAGCACAAAGCCTCCACATTTGTTGAATGAAGAAGATTATCCAAATTGGGCATATCGTTTTCAAAATCATGTTATTTACACTAAACCCCAGATGATGCAATCTATCAAGCAAGGTCCATACATTCCTTTGTATAAAAATGAGAAAAATGAATGGATTCTTAAACTTGAACATCTCTGGGATAAAGATGATCTTAAGAGAATGGAGCTTGATGACAAAGCTTATGCAGCTATCACAATGGCACTCACAACTGAGATTGCATAAAAGTTTAAGGACTACATAAAAGCAAAGGATTTGTGGGATGCTATGGAGGAATAGATCATGGGAAATTAGGATATAAGAGGCTCAGATGTCTAGATTTGTGAAGTTGATCACAATTATGAAGAGTGTATAGATAACTCTAGAGAACATAGCTGTGAATAAAAAGCTACTGAACTCTCTACCTTACAGCTGGAACAACAACTTCACTAACATCAAAAGGACAAAGGATTGGTTTACATTGTCTTTAAGTGATCTTATTTCTACAATCAAATCCTATGACATGGATGATAAGCAAAGGGCTGCTAATTACATCAACACCATGGGAGCAAAAGCAACAACGATGTATGTAAAGATGGCAAGTAACCCAAACTACTATGTTAGCTACTCTCAGCTATGCCAGTTATAATAGTCATCATCGTCTACTCAATCCAGTGTGAAAGACCAAGCCTTACCTCAATCCTTGCCTCATTATCCAACCACTTCACAAAATCCTTATGTCCAAACACAAGCCCAACCTTACACTTAAACCTACTCACCAACCTAAACCACTCAAACCAATACAACAAGCTTTTGTTATTAATTTTCAGCCAACCAAGCAAACCATTCAAACAGCTGAAGAGCATCTGGCTCTTTTCAGTTCATTCATGAACTGCTATGAAGCCTTCTTTATAGGAACAATCAGTCCACCTAATGTCCTAGTTGATGATTTACAATAAGTCAACACTGATGATGTTGAAGAAAATGACATAAAATATCAGATGGCAATGGTGGTTTACTGGGCAAAGAAGTTTGGCAGAAGAATTGGGAGAAAGGTCTTTGGGTTGAATAATTCCAGCAAGATAGGTTTTGACAAGTCAAACCTAAGGTGTTATAATTGTGATAAACCAGGTCATTTTGCAAGAGAGTGTACTGAAGCTAGAAACACTCAAGGTGATCAAGGTAAAAGGATGGTAACAGCCGGAAGTGGAAACAAAGAAAGACCAAGCTAGTACATCTAAGACCAAGGCTCTTGTGTCTCAAACAAATGAAGACTATGATTAGTCACAACAGATGGAAGCTTTGGATATTAAGTTGTCCACTGCTCTTTTAGAATTAATTCAGACTGAAAAAAGATTGCTGAAGAGAGTTTGTTTGCTGAATTTGTCTCGAAAGATATGATAAGTGGAGTGTGGGTGAGGAAGAAGAATTTGAGGTTGAGATGGTGAATGATAATGATGTTGGGAGTGTTGAAGTGATAAGTGAAGATATGCCTGATTCTGTTGAAGAAAAAGCTGTTGAGTTTACTCCAGCTAAAGACCAAGAAAAAAAAGTTGTTGAGACTACTCCAGCTACTGCATGTGATGTTCAAGAAAAAGTTGATGAGACTACTCTAGCAACTGAAGTAGTAAAGATCAACAAAAAGGCTCTCATGGTAAATTTCGTCCATGAAAAGATAGAGAAGAAAGCAGAAACCAAAGAGGTAGATTTTAATCTCTATTCAACTGATTGTATTGAAAAGGTTCAAAGATATAGAGCTCACAATGAACGATTGATTGTTGAAGTTGAAAAACTTCAATATAAAGCACAAAAATATAAAACTAATGAGAGAATTTTCAAAGATAAAATAGATGGTTTAAACAATCAGTTTATCAGTCAAAATTAAATCTTTATGATAAAGACTTTAACATAAAAGATTTGACAAATTGTAATAATGAACTTTCTTTGGAAATTAACAAATTAAATAGTGAAATCTTATCTTCGAAACTAATTGTTGAAAAGTTTGAATTGTCTTCAAATATGGTTGAAGGTATAATCAAGTCTCAAATGACACATAAAATAAATGGTGGAAAAGGAGGAGTTGGTTACTCTAACATTGCACCACCGATTAATCATGATTATACTTTATTACCTTCATCAGTTAACACCAATGATGAAGAGACCTATGGTTTAGGTTTTCAACCAAAATCTGACTTAACATCTTCAGTCGGTGTCTAATTGACTGTTGATACTATTGTAAAGACTAAAGTTTATGTTAATCATGACACTTTTTTTGCAGAAAATTTAAAGAGAGTTGAGTTGGTTAAAGAACAGATGATGATGATTTAGATTTTGAAAATAAAATTTGTAATGAGAAATCTCAATGTAGTTATCATCTTTGATTAAAGAAATACAAATGTTTTGAATGTTTCTCCTGATTGTTCTTCAATGTCAAACAAGGAAAGAAAATTAAAATTCAAGCTTAATTTCAAAATAAATAAAAAGAAAAGAAATTCACCTTCTTTATCCAAGTTAAAAACTGATTTCAAGAATAGATTTGTTTCTAAAGGCAACATTGATAAATAAGTGCATCTTTTTAAAGAAACAAATGAAAGTTTCTTTAAACGTAAATATTCTATTATTGTTAATCATGTTAAACAAGATGTGTGTAGCTCAGGTACAAAAAACTGGTCCTTCTCCGGTTCATACACTACTCAAGGATAAAGTAACATTTAAAGCCTCGTGTCTATCTGATACAAATCAAACTGAAGAGAGAAAACAAGAGAACATACAAGAATCTGTTGGCCAAAGAAATTCTAAAGCCAGATTCTATGATTACAGAGGATGTTATCATCAACAGTTTGAAAAAACAATTCGATCACAAAATGTGTATTATAATAAAAATTGTTATGTGTGTGGAAAGCCAAATCACATGGCTAGAAATTTTCATTTTTAACGTTCTTTGACAAGTAAACAACGATTTCATAATCCTATTTCAAATAATAGAAAACAATTCTTTATGAATGCTAAAATTAAAAATAATTCAAGTCAGTCAAAATCATTTGATGACAACAGAAATGTTCAACGGAACATAGATTTGCAAAAGGATAAATTCGATAAAAAAATGTTTTACGTATAAAAAATGACAATCCACCTTTCATACAAAACACTTTCAAGAAATTGATAAAACCAATTCAAGATTGGAAATTGAAAGCAATTCCATCAGAACATGAAATTGTTGAAGATTATATCTTCAATGATAAAAAAGATATGACACTGAAATCAGTATCATATTCGGATGAAAAAGGTGTACTCAGGTCAACAATGGCTTGGGTTCCTAAAACTGAATAAATCTCTTATTCATGCAGGAAATTCCTAGACCCGAAATCAACAGTTTTTGGCACGTTGACAGTGGATGTTCAAGGCATATGACTGGTAACATATCTCTGTTACAAAACATCAAACCGTATAACAAACGTTATGTTATATTTGCCGGAGACTGACATTGATAATGCAAGATGTAACTTGGACAGAAAATCAACCACTGGTGGGTGTTAATTTTTAGGAAATCATCTCATTTCATGGCAATGCGAGAAACAACAAATAGTGTCTACTTCTACAATAGAAGCTGAATATATGGCTGCTTCGAGTTATTGTTCTCACATTGTCTGGATTCAGCAACAACTTCTTGAATATGGCCTAAACATTTTTGACACTTGCATCTTATGTGATAATACTGCGGTTCTTAATATTGTGAAGATCCAATTCAACAATCAAAGACAAAACACATTGACATCCGCATACACTTTATCCAAGATTGTTTTTAACGGAAGCTTATTCACTTGGAATATGTTTCTTCAGATAACAACATTGCTGATTTGTTTACTAAGGCATTTGATCATTTCCAGATTTAACTTTTTGGTCTAATCTCTGGGAATGATTAACTTTGGTTAACTCTTATTTTTACACCCTTTTCAAAAATAGTTTTCCTTTTTTGTTTTAAAATTGTTATTTTCTGTCTAGATAATCACAATTTTAGGGGGAGAAAATTTGAAAGTTTTGAAAAAGATTTTCTTCCTAGGGGGAGTAAAAAGCTTGAAGAAAAATACAAAAAGATTTTATGTTAACAAAATTTGAGAAAATTAAATTTTCAGGATTATATAGGAAATAATAGTACATTTCTTGATTTTGTTTCATTACATCTGAAGGTATACATGAAACTGACTTGTATTATGTTTGATATGTTGATAGGCTTGCCGATTCTATGCTAAAACAGACTGAGAGTTATAGTCTAGTCATACTCAAGCAAGTTACTTTTTGACTCAGCTTTTATCAGGGAGAGATAGAGAGAGAGAGAGATATAGAGAGAGATAGGAAGATATAGATAGAGAGATAGAGAGATATGAGAGAGATAGAGAATATAGAGAGAGAGATATATATATATAGAGAAGATAGGGTATAGGATAGGAGAGGAGTAGGAGGGAGACAGAGAGAGAGGGAGATAGGAGTAGAGATAGAAGGGGAGAGAGAGGGAGAGAGAGAGAAAGAGAGAGAGGACAGAGAGAGACAGAGAGAGGGAGAGAGAGAGACAGAGAGAGAGAGATAAGAGAGAAGAGAGAGAGAGGAGAGAGAGAGAGAGAGAGAGAGAGAGAGAGAGAGAGAGAGAGGGAGGAGAGGGAGGTAGAGAGAGAGGAGAGAGTAGAGGAGAGAGAGGGACAGAGAGGGAGAGAGAGGAGAGAGAGAGAGAGAGACAGAGAGAGAGAGAGACAGAGAGAGAGAGAGACAGAGAGAACGAGAGAGAGACAGAGAGAGAGAGAGAGAGAGAGAGAGAGAGAGAGAGATAGAGAGAGAGAGAGAGAGAGAGGAGAGACAGACAGAGAGACTCTCTAGAGACATAGAGATAGAGATATATATATATATAGATATATATACATATATATATAGTGTATATATATATATATATATATATATATATATGCATATATATATATGTATATATATATATATATATATATATATATATATATATATATATATACATATATATATATTATAAGGCCCCGTTTCCGGGACGCTTACTGTCACACCCCGGGCCCAGAGAGGCGGGACATAACGGTTGGTAAACAACAACCAAAATGCAGCGGAGACTAAATGGTTTAATACAATGCATCTCACAATATTTACATTAGAATACTGGCTTAGTTTCAGTTTACAAGGCGTCTCAATCTACAACCCATAGGTATCATGATCTATCTCTTGGTCAATATTTCTTGAGGCTTCAGTAACTAAGGCTTCTAGGCTCAACCTTTTCCTTCAACACCTACCCTCACTTCTTGCTTCGGACTTAGATATCTTCTATAGCTCAGTTAAGCTACCTAGCTGTACCTGAAAGACATGCTCAAAAGATTTTGTGCCAACATAATGTTGGTGAGTTCAAGTGCTTAAAGTTTAAAAACAAAAAGGACTTAACAAATCCTCATTTGATAAAAATGAATGAATCATAGTTTCAACATCGTGGGAAGAATCAGAATCAACCCTGCAATCAGTCCCGGTTGGCCTCTTCTAAAGTTGTGCTTAACCGGATATTCCCGAAGGAAGAATTGAACCCCAAACCAGTGAACCATACCTGCCCAGATGGTTCACCATAGTTTTCTTAACAAAACCCGTTACATGCCACAAACGACCCCTTAGGATCTCAGTGGGGTACCCTTCCTCGAACGGAAGCCACTGTGTGTGGGGGATTCCCCAAATAGATCTATCCATATAAAACAAGCGGTTCACGAAAGAATTAATGATCATGATATAAGAATCAGCAGGTAAACATAAATCCCACATACAATCATCAAGTAAAGCACAAATATAGTTCATAAATAATAGAGCATGTTTCACCCCAAAACAGTAGTAAAAAGGGGAAGTCACTAGAACTCACCTGGTATCCTTATATAAATTATGAGCTCGGTAAAGAAATGTGAAGGTCACCAACAAAGCAATCCTAATTAGAACATATGAGATTCATGTTTAGGATTAGCACGATATCATTACATGCGTGCGGTTGAGCTCTTTAGTTAACTTAAAGTTAACGATTAGTATCATCGATGTACCTTAGCCTTTTGCGAAATTATCATTTGTTATGTACTAACTCGCGCTTATTAGGTTAATAAGTGCCTTTATTCGAGAAATGATTATTTGTACAATGATTATAACAATAATTGGTTGGTAATAGGGATTACAATCTTTATAGATAATTATTATTGATGATATTAGAAATCTTTAATGTTCCAATTATTGTATTGGATGTTCTAATATTATTTATATTTTTCATGCTTTTATTCTAACGTTATGCTGATTCTTTAAATGTGTGATACTTGCATAGGTATGTATTTAGTCAGACCTCTAAAGGTTGTATGGTATTAGCAATCTACAATGCATCGAATATTATGAATTAAACTCTTATGTCATGATATTATGTTATTTTCACGCGCATAGCTTATATACTTTTTAAGATCGCCTAATTTAGGCTGTTAAAATGCTTAGCTTATAAATTATATGATACCTAGATGGTTCAAGGATAGATATGCTTATATTCCGCTTAACTCGTTTAATGCAAACCAAAATTATATTTTTAACAATAAGTGTAAGTACACCTTCGAAGATCATCCATATTCCATAATTATATAGATATATTTCTACCAATAATGGAGTTAATATGATGCTAGGGTAATTTGAATGTCAATAATAGTTTTCATTATATTAAATAAAAGAGGGTGATACAAATAATATTTATTTCATTAATAACAAGACTATCGACTTTTAATAGTAATAAGACGATGGATTAGTATAGAATTATGAGTCTTAAATAATTATGAGTGAACATCGGTTAACCTAAAGTATCCATTGTATATATATATATATGTATATAGGTATGTACAATTGCATTATATATATATTAATCATCTATACGTCTTGTAAGAATTTTATATGACATGAGATTAGATAACTTCATATATGTTTCTAGTATCTTTGTTCATATGAATACATTTCCAATGTTGTTTTTCATTATGCGATTGCTCACGTTATTTATATTTTCGCATCCATTCATGATGATTTATAAGCTAGTTAACATTTTATACATTTTTGAAGCTCAACACAGACAAGTTAATATATATATATATATATATATATATATATATATATATATATATATATATATATATATATATATATATATATATAACCATTATATTCACGTATATGGATGTCTAACGCACGATTATACCTAACGCTCCCGCATCGCGTCCTAGAATTTGCTTGATCCGACCCGCATCGCGTTGACTGTCCATTGACCAGTTTGACCAGCTTTGACCAAGTTTTAACCTAACCAAAAAACACCAAGATTACATACATCACTATTACATTGTTATCTTGCAACCTTACTCAACCATAACCGTGACATACGTTACCAAACACCTCGGTTGAGGCTTCTACCACCGTAGTCCATCACTTGCCGCCATGATCAACCATGGATAGCCACTGGGCACCACCGACAGCCCTAGAGCCGCCGTATAACTTGCCGAAGAACGACTCCAAACCACCAAGTCTCGAAGGTCTTGCTTTGAATTCAACATGCAGCCACCAATACAGCATCAAACGGCTCTATTTCTCCTCAAACAGCTGCAACCACCACAACCACCATTGGTCCACACCTTCGGCCCGTATTGCCACGGCCGGCAGCCACCAAAATCTCCAAAACCCTAGCTGCCGTCATCTTCAAATGCCCATAACTTTCAAAACGTTAAGAGTTAGACAACGCAGCTACCCTCGTTGGAAAGATCTCGTCGAGATGAAGAAGAGCATGGGCGGCACTCGCCGCCATTCGCCGGCGTCGGCGGCCGGAACCCCGCCGGAACCCTAGCCGCCGCCCCCTTCTCTCTTCCATATCTTCCACGTCGTTGCGATTCAGAAGAAACCACCACCACCATCGTGATCAGGAGGTCGAGATTAGTCGGGGTAGGACACGCCCTGGCTAGAAACCGCCGCGCCGCCGCCGTGGAGCCTCCTGCTCCGGCGAAGTCGGCTGCAGCAGTTCTGGGAGCATCTTTAGGGTGTTTTAGGGTTTGCAAAATGAGAAATGAGGGAATTGTTTGCTTTTATACCTAGGGTTTTTGAGTGGGCTTGATTTAAAAATCGCGTATACGTCCCGAAAACTTCGTTATCGCGTAACAACCGGTCTTTTAGATCGAATATCATTAGATGACCTATAATAGATATATTTAATTACCTCTATTCGAAATAAAACGATTTCGGTATATTTATCGTCAAATTCTCGGGTTGGGCCTAAATTTAGGCCGGTCCACGCCTCGGTCGCGTTCGAACCACATTACTCCTGGATAACCGTCTCACTCTCTAATTTAGAATATGATAATAAATATATAATAATTAGATAAATATTTACGATGCTACCGGGCTCGGTTGACGCATCAGGTATCGGTCAAACGCCGGCGTATCCGGTATTCACGTTTTTCCGACATATCATAGCTGATTAGACACGTTTGGTTAGGATCTTTTAGCAAGTACTGTTTACAGTATGTATCATGATTAACAAAGATTTTAAAAGGGTATAATACCATTATAAGTAAGTTCCGATGTAAATTAGACGTTAGTACGCGTTAGATTACAGGACTTTACACGGTATAGGTTTTGAATCTGTTTTTAGTTTGGATCTTTCTATAGTTACTTCAAGTCACATATTAATTTATTATTTCATAATTACTCATTTAATTAGTTTGCAAACGTATACTTGGGCCTTAAATGGGCCTTGTTTATAAGTTCGGGCCCTTATTGGGCCTATTGGGCCTAAAAAGGCTAGTTTCTTTTCCAAGTTTTCTTTGGTAAGCCCAATTCAATCCGGACCTTTATTGGGTCCTATAATACATTAAGTTTTCTAATTGGGCTACATTTCAGAGGTGTTACATTCTTCCCTCCTTTAAGAAATTTCGTCCTCGAAATTTTAGTATCGCTAACATTGTTTCCGAGTGTGATACACTCGTAGTATGAGTCTTGAGGATTTTAAAGTTATTCAGCTGAGCATTCCAGGACAAAAGTTGTCGATTATGCATCAAACAATCGGGTTTGATTTAGATTCAAGTAATTATCCCAACGTTAGAACATGTTTGACAAAATCAGTGAGTCATTTCATGAGTAGATTATTGGCTTCACGATCAGATCATTTAACATTTGCACAAAATTAACAAGAAGAGATTCTCCACTGTGGTTCAATGCGCCATTCTACTAGGTAGATCTAGCAAGGAGACGAATACCAAAAATCCCGGCAGTATTACCATCCTCACGGAGAGTCTTACAAAAGGTTGTGAAGTATCAGATGTTGGTGTGAATGCCTTCACTTAGACGTAATAGTCAAGTCGGCTACACGTCACTATTAACTCCCTAGAACCATAAGGTAATAGGTCATAAGATGTCATAGATTAAAGTCATCAGATCAAGGAGGGTTTTGGTTCCCCAAGGAGTATTGATTAACATTTAGGAACCACATGATTATTCCCATAAAGCTAAAACTAAGAAGTTTTCACGATTAATAGGAACGAAGAGGTTAGGTCACACAAAAAGGTCACTACTTTTCCAGCCTTCATACTCCGGAACGATACTGCATGCGATAATCTTAGTCTTCGAGTAGTTCCATCTATCTTAACTTACGTATGTCGAGGGTTTTCCCAATCAGGATGTGTCATAAGCTCTTGGGAACTGACGTTGAAAGAATTCGCAAGTTCACGATGTGATACGGGTGAAGTCAGTAGAAGAAAAGCCTAATGGTAGGTTATCCGCATTCTTCAAAGCGGGTAGGCAATGACAAGCGTGGCCAAGACTTGCTATTTCACATTAGAAATGCGAGCATCTTCGGACAAATGCAGATGATGGCCTCCTATCCGCACTTGTCAAAGCAGTTGATATTACCGGTTGCTGAACACCCAATTGAGTTTGAACTAGTATTCTAATAGGTAGTCGGGAGAGTAGTACAACTAACGTATCCGAATGCATATTTTATTTTGTAAAAGTCGCGCCCCATAGTTCCAGTTCATGTATAATGTTACTCTTCACGTGTTTCTTAAATTATCGGGAGGCTAGAAGCTTGTCTTGTATCATTGCACCAACACACATCTGAAGCCTTCTGATCCGTGTCCAAACGAATTTGGCATATTCCTCGGATTACGATGCCAGTTGTATACCTACACGAGTGAAGCTTTTATTGATCCTCCTAAAATTTTCGCTTAACCTTAAAAGTTGACATAACTCAATGAGTTTTTACTACTTCTCGGACTTAGATAGCCCCAAATCTCAGCGAATTGTCTTGAATTTCATGCTTATTAGCAATGTCAAGATAACAAGCATGCCTAACTATGGCTTACAGAATCCCATTCATCAGGCTCATGAATAGCGTGGGTGTGTGAGACAGCCCAAACAAGCTTGAATGTGTTTTTCATATTGATTCTAATGTATTTTGAATGCAACCTTGGTAACATCTTTTTCACTTATAAACTCAACTGATAGCATTAGAAGTGTAATCAGTATCTTGCAACTGATTAAGCAGGTTAACAATTCTGGAAAGGGGTTATCACTTCTTCTAGGTAACTGTATTCAACTCTTGATAGTTTGTCCATATTCAGAGCATTCCATTCCACTTCCCTCAAAATGTATTAGGGTTTTTCAAGGTGACATACTATGTCTTATGAACCGTTTATCTAACAGTTGTCGGATCTCCCTTCCTTCCACGAGCTTCTTAGCATACTTCGAATTTCGTACCACCATACATCACTGCTTCTCTCCGATTCAACTTCCTTTAGGGTAACTCAAGCTGTCATCTTATCTACAGAATCATTGTATATGCTTCCACTAATTCCCTTATAGTGCTTCCCAATCAAGGTCAACCTTCTAGATGACCACTTTCTCGCTCCCCTTTCTCCAAAGTAACCATACCCTGTAGGGGGTCCATTCGTACAACAAGTAACCTCATCTAAACCCTAGTTACTTATAGGCCTATCAATTGTTCCACTAAAATATGATAGTAAGCCTTCTGGCTCGGATTTCAACGTACGGAGTTTACTAGGGTATGCTATTGGTGAATTACTCTTAAGAATGTTTTTAAGGACTTTGAGGGGGAAATAATTGATGCTTTCAACTGGTGATTATTGTGCTGGTCTTTCTCGCCTACTATCTTCTGCATGTTCATTACCACGTCGTAGTTGGACCTCAAGTGATTTAACACATGAGATTTCTCGTAGCTGATCTTCTATGCTTCTTAATACATCTTTTGGAGTAACACAGTCCTCTAAGCCTAACTGAGAGTCTTCCCGCATGAATTATTTGTTATTACCGGCACCTTGACTTGATAGGGTTCTAAAACTTCGTTAAGGTGCTTATTAGTAGAGAGGGAACTATCTACCACTCTATTAACCCCTTATATAACATCAAGATTGTAATCTAACTTTGTGATCTTTGCTCTCGCTTCACGAATTCATCACCCGAATAGTAGAGCTCTCGAGGTAAAGGTGATTTACGAGTATCCAGGGCTGTTCGCATTGACGACCATGAGTTTTTACGATGACGGTCGTGATCATGGGTTTAGTGTGATTAGCATCATTTGATAGTCCAAGAATTTCATAAGAATAAGTCTGGAACAAAGTCTGTGAAATCAGGGAATTCACCAACATTGTAGATTCAGATTTTTGTTTCGATAGCTCGAAGATCAAATTTTCTCGGTGAATAACTTTGGCACTCGGGCTATTTATCTTTGCGGAAATCCGGGCTATAGGATGAGGTTTCATTTCCTACTTATTCTGGCACTCGAAAGGTTACCAAGAACACGGCCAGTTAAAAGCATGGTCAAAATAGTTCAACTTATGATACGATCGAAGTTTGTCACTGGGTGACTAACGGTTGAGGATGATGAAGGATTTCACAAGTATAGTACTATGAAAAACGATGGTTAATGTACTATCAAAGCTGATATTAAGAATAATGCTTGGGTTAAGGGGTTCCATTACCACGAATAGGTGTAGAGAAGTTATATTCATCAAGGACTTTAAGAAAAAGATCAGAGGTATTCCAGACTTTAGAATGTCCTATGAAGTGTGTGCTACTAGGGAAGAAAGAAGTGACAAGTCCTCTATGCCATTGATCACAATAGGTGCTTCTCATAACTCTGTTACTCCGGTATATTCTCGGATGCAACCATTATGTTAGTGGGTCCCTTACTATGTTGAGGAAATTTTGTCGAGTTCTATGTTAGGTAGGAAGAAATTTTCAGTCATCGCGAAAAATAGCGCGGCTAAAGTACACATACAACTTAGGTGAAATGCCATACTATCAGCACGAAACTAGATGGGTTTGAAACAACATTTGATGATCTCCTGGGTTGGATAGTTGTATCATTATACTTCCAATAGGAGAGCAGAACAAAGAAAGAGAGAGAAAGAAAAGGGATAGTTACTACAATATCGTCCTTGGTAGCTCTTCAAGAGTTAAATGGTTTCTCTCAGCATGAAAGTTTTAAATTTATAATTGTTGAGTATATATTGGATATTTGGTGTTTAATCTGGTATGTACTAGTTCCTTGAGTGTTATACCTTGACGTTAGTTTACATGACAGGGCCCACCAGAATTCAAGGTACCTGTAAATTCACCATTACGTGTGCACCCGTAATCGTCAATTTACCTTACACTATCATTCTAGTTGTTCCCATCATAAGTTTCAAGTTTTGTGTAATTACGTCGGGGAGTTATGATTTTCATTTGGTCCCCATCTGAAATTAAGCACACTTAGATTCTAATTTATGCTAACAACCTTGCTAACCCAACCATTTTCAAAGTACAGTTCAACAAACCAGGTAACGAGCAATCATGTACAAGCTATAATAGGGAGCAGATCTGTTGATACATGTATGTTCCTAGATCATGATATGAAATGTAATAGATCTTGTTTATCTGATACTGATGTAATTTGAAATGATTAATGAAATGATATGGATTGTTTGTGATTTGTAATGTCTAATACTTCATTAATGAGTTGATATTGAATTGGTTAATTAGGTTTGTGATTGTTTGAATGGTTACACATAATGTTATATTAATTAATACATTCAAACTTAACATAATGAAGTTCTCATGCGAATGGCCCATGCGAATGGACCACACGCATGAATAACTTCATACAATTAACTCATTCGCATAACTGAACCAGGAGACTGGATCAGTCGTATGATTGACACATAAGATTGGCTCAGTCAGATGACTGAACACTCAGTCGTGCGGATGAATCAACCGCATGGTTCAATCACACGACTGAACCATACTTATGGTTCAGTCGCCCGAATGAACAATACTAACCTATAAATACAACCCAATTCGTGGAAAAATGGAAGCATTAATTCTATTTCGACTCCAGATGTACCCTAGCCGTCCAGAAGCCTCCCAATTCGTTCTCCAAGTTCATAGAACACATTAGATCGATTTCTAATCGATTTCTAACGTTAGTTTCAATTCTTTATTGATTCTTCGTGTGTTCTCACTGATTGGATCGTCAATGAAATAGGATTCCACACTATTTGATCTGGTTTACACGCTAATCACTCGGTATTTCGTTCAAATACCAGGTCCTAACAAGTGGTATCAGAGCTTTGGCTCTTGATTACGTGTGATTCAATCAAGATTGATAAAAAGTTTTTGTTTTTACACTAAAAACGCAATCTTTTGTGTCAAAAGTGATCTGGGAAGTTCCCTGCTCATCAAAGTTTGGTTTCTACGGACTTAGGCGATTAGAGTTTGCAAAATTTCGAACTTTTACGGCTAAAACACGTTTAACCTAGAAATTTTCGCAAAACAGCAGCTTCAGTCGCACGAGTGAGCCATTCGCACGACTGGACTTCATTCGCATTGCCCAGACGCACGATTGGACCTAGTCGCATCTCCATTCGTACGATTGAACCGTTCGTTCGCAGTGTTCATACGCATCAGCTTCATTCGCACGACTGAACCAATCGCTTAGTTCAGCTGCACGATTGAACCAGTCGCATAGTTCGTTCGCACGGATAGCCCAATCGCATCCTTCAGTCGCACCAGTTGACAGTTTGTTTTATTAGACTTAAAGTTATTCGCCATGGAAGATCAAATGTGAGCCTTTACTGCTGGGAAGGACTCTAGGATTCAGAATCTGCTGTTACTTGCGAGTGAGGTGGGTAATCATAATAAACCACCAAAGCTCTTAATGTTAGATGAGTTTCCCCACTGGAAACAACGTTTTGAGATCTACCTCAATGGAGTGGATCCAAATCTGTGGGAAGCTATCGAGATTGGGTATAGTACGCCGGTGGGAGCCGATGGAGTAAAGTTTACCTTAGGAGGGATGACAGACGTGCAGAAAGTTAAATATAATGCAGAGAAGAGAGTTTATGCATTAATTACACAGTCTATCCCTAAATACATTTTCCACCAGTACTCAGAGAATAAGCAGTCCAAGAAACTATGGGATGAGCTGGAAAAGAAGTACGACGGGAATGCTTTGTTGAAGGCAATCAAGGCTAAGGAGTTAAAGAAGGAATTTGATAACTTCTCATCGATGGGAAACGAGAGTTTGGACGATGTTATAGATAGATTTTACCATCTGATGAGTGAACTGCATACACATGGGGTTGCTACTACCATGGAAGAAAAAGTTACTAACTTTGCAGACGGATTGCCGGACAAGTGGGCTTCATTCGTGTCTAACCTGAGATAGAATGAAATGCTGGCAAAGCTTGATATCAATGACTTTATTCTAAAGCTACGAGAAGAAGCACTTAGGATGAAGTACAGAGCTCAGAAGTCTTCGTACACTCAAAATCCAGCTTTGTACAATGCCACGCCTCAAGCTAAGACATCTGGAGCACCTCTCCAGACTGCATTTGTGTCTTGCTCATCGGGTCCTTCACATGCTTCTCCTTCAGGATCAGACACGTCGGGGTCTTCTAGTACCCACTATATTGGATCTGAAGCGAATGCTACTAGACTGAAGACCGAGAACCTCGGTAATGTGACTGTGGAAGTAGCTCGAGAACACATGGATCTTTTGGCTACAGTGGTTCATTCTTATGATGGACTTGTTGCTGGGAAGATTGGAAACTGCCATCTGGCAGACGAGGACTACGAGCAGGTGGATGAGATGGAGCTGGAGAGAATAGACATTATGTGGGCCTTAGCTAGTGCTGTCCGAAGGGCGAAGAAGTTTGTGAAAAAGACCGGACAGAACTTGGTAGCTACTAAGGATACCACATTTGGCTTTGACAAGAGTAAAGTGACATGCTTTAACTGTGGAGAGAAGGGGCAATTCAAGAGAGAATGTGTTAAGCCAAAGAAGACGGGTAACGGGAACCCATTCTCGTCCTTCACTCGCCAAGACAAGCAAGCTACTAGTTCTACTTCATCAAGCAAGGATCCAAAAGCCTTGACTGCTCATGATGATGAAGGATAGGATTGGAGCTTTAGGTTTGTCTCTCCAGGGGAATCAAACATTGCAAGTGTAGAAGACATTGACGATGATTTCGCGAGTGAAGGAGATCTAGCAGTTGAGATAGCGATGTCAAATATTGAAGAGACAACTGCAACTGAGGTCAGCTACAAGCCTAAAGAGGAGACTCCCACAACAAAGACAGAAAAGACAGAACCAGAGACATCTGATGCTGCGTTGATGGCTAACTCCTCTGAACCAACTCAGGTAAGTACCATGACCAAATGTTTAATAATCATGCTTGTTCTGATTGTGATACTTTTAGAAATAGCATGGATGAGAAATTTGCTAGGTTATTAGATCATAATGATAACTTAGTAAAAGATTTGCAACTGTGCACTGAGGCTAATAGAGTATTAAAACAAAATGAGCATAGTTACAAAGAAAAGATAGACCTTTTGACTAAACAGCTTAAGGAAACCGAAGTAGTTGCATTTAACCAAGCTAATGACATTAGGTACTATCTAAACTCCCTAGAAGACACTAAGAAGCAAAAGGCAGTTCTAGAAGTAGAAGTGAACTCATTAAAACAGAAACTGCACAGTTGGACAAGTTCATCACACATAGTCCAACACTTAGTGAGAGAAAGAAACAACGGGGAGGGATTGGGTTATAAAGTGGTTCCACCACCACCTGAGACCTTGATGAACACTAAGACTAGACCAATAAATAATAACCCCATCAAGGATCATGTGGTGTCTACTCCTCTTGTTAGTGATCCAGATTCCTCATGTTCATCTATTGAATCTGGAAACAAACAAAAGGAGGCCACTTCAAAGGCAAAGGGTAAAATGCCTTGTGTTAATCTGGAAAAAGAATTTGAAAAGATTAACTTAAAGTCAGGATCAAACAGAGTCAAATCAAAACCTAAAAAGACTTCTAATGTTAATCTTTCACAAGCTTCAAGTCAAAAACCAGTTAACCAAATAGAAAAAGATGTTAAACATGCTAAAACAATTAATTTTGTTAAACAAGAGAAGACATCAAAAGAACCAGAGTCAAAACCTAAATTGAGTGATGTTACTAGAGTGTCACACACATCTCCACAAAGAAAGTTTAATCATAAAGTTGATAGCACGTCGTGCTACAACTGTGGAGAGTGTGGACACATTGCTTCCTTTTGTCCTTACTATCAGACACCTAGGAAGAAGATTGAACTTCAGGACTCAAAACCTAGGTCTTCTAAGAGGAATTCTTTAACTCCACCTAAAAGAACTAGTGAACCTAAAGTTCAACCCGTTAGCCAGTCGAGTGTTTATCACAAACAGGCATTGCACAAATCTGGCTTATGGAAAGAGAAGTCATCCTCTGTGTCTGATAATCATGACAAGAAGGAATTTGAGCTACCCTCACCCTCTAAGGGTCAATGGGTTGAATTCATGATGTGTGATGCCTCTGGGAAACCCAAGCCGGTAAAGGCTTGGGTTCCTAACCTAAACTAATCCTTTACATTGTATGTGCAGGGTGTTCGCTACAGTGCTGAAACTAACACGTGGATTGTAGACAGCGGAGCATCCAGGCACATGACAGGAAACAGGGCTCTTTTATCAAACGTCAAGCAAATAAAAGGAGGGCATGTTTCGTTTGGTGGAAACAAGGGAGGCTATATCACAGCTCAGGGAGAAGTGGGGAATCAGAAAGTTAAGTTTGATAAGGTGAACTGCGTTCAACAACTTCAAAATAACTTACTTTCTGTTTCCCAAATCTGTGATAAGGGATTTAAAGTCATATTCGACAACAAGAAGTGTTACGTGCTAAAGAAAGACTACGTGATTCCAGAGGACCATGTTCTGATGACTGCTTCAAGATATAAAGACCTTTATGTTTTGGATCTGTCAACAGCTTCTACAACGGATCATGAGGTTTAGTGCTTTCTATCTAAAGCTACTAAGAAGGATTCCATCTCCTGGCATAGGAGAATGGGACACATTAGTCAAAGGAAGATGAATCACTTGATTCAGAAGGATCTTGTGAGAGGAGTTAATGTCAAGAACTTCCAGCTTCCTATTTTTGTGTAGCTTGCAAGAAAGGCAAACAGACGAAGAAGTCTCATAAGGAAAAGAAAGTTCATTCAATAGAACTTCCTCTTGAACTTCTTCACATGGATCTGTTTGGTCCAGTCAGTACAAAGAGCATTGCAGGTGACTTGTACTGTTTTGTGGTTACTGATGACTACTCAAGGTTCTCTTGGGTAATGTTTCTGAAGTCCAAATCAGAAACATTTGTGTCATTCAAGGAGTTAGTAACCATACTGGAATCTCTCTACAAGCTGAAGGTAAGACAAGTACGCTCAGACAACGGGACGGAATTAACCGGTGGATGGAGGCTTACTGCAAGGAAAAGGGAATTGTGCATCAATAAACTTCTGCCTACACGCCTCAGATGAATGGCGTTGCTGAGAGAAAGAACAGAAGCTTGATAGAGACAGCACGGACTATGCTGGCAGACTCGAAACTGCCTATCCAATTCTGGAATGAGGCAGTGCCAAATGCATGTTATACACTGAATCGAGTTCTGATAGTCAAGCGCCACAGAAAGACATGTTACGAGCTACTACAAAGACGCAAACCGAATTTGGAGTATCTCGAACCATTTGGAGCGCCGTGCACACTTCTGAAGAAAACACAAGAAGGTAAATTCAGCGAGAAGGCTGATGAAGGAATCTTTCTGGGATAAAACATACCGAACAAGAGAGTTTACAACAACTCAACGGGTCTAGTAGAAGTGTGGTGTAATGTTGACGTTCAGAGATATACCACACCACCTACTGGCAAAGGACCCGCCTACTTTTTCGACTATGATGGATTCTTCAAGTCCTTCAACATCCCTATCTCTCCTTCGGATGATGAGTTAGCTACTCGGATGATGTATGATATCTTGAATACACCATCTCATGATTCAACATCATCTAGCTCACAGGGAGAATCATCTACTCAGTCAGGGGGAGTAGTCGATGACAGTGACTCCTCCTCTGAAGATGAAGCTGAAGAAGATGACCAGAACAGTCAGGAGGAACAGGTTCCAGTTCCTGAAAGTCCACAAGCATCAAACAGTGATGCACCTTCGACTTCGGAACCTCAAACTCCAACTACCTCAGATGCAGAACCAAATGTTCACAATCTTGGCTCTGAGGTAGCTGTTCCTACTACTCCAGGATCACGTCTAAACGTCTATCATCCCTTAGACAATGTCATTGGGGATGTCAGATCAGGAGTACAAACCCAAAATCAGCTATACTCAGCTGATTACGCCTCGGTTATGGAGAAAGGATATATTCATGATGGTGCTTATCGGTGTTTTGTCTCGCAGTTTGAGCCAAAATATGTCAGTGATGCACTAAATAATGAGGCGTGGGTGAGTGCCATGCAAGAAGAACTTCTTCAGTTCAAGAAGTTAGGTGTATGGACTCTTGTAGATAGACCTAAAGATGCTAAAGTCATTGGCACCAAATGGGTCTTGAAATGCAAGAAAGATGACCAAGGGGTCATTATCAGGAACAAGGCTCGATTGGTGGTTCAAGGATTTCGCCAAGTCGAGGGAATTGACTACAATGAAGTGTTTGCACCCGTGGCTAGGATGGAAGCCATCCGTATCTTCCTTGCCTATGCATCGTACATGAAGATTAAAGTCTACCAATTAGATGTGAAGAGTGCATTCCTTCATGGGGAAATCAGAGAAACAGTCTATGTCAGTCAACCCGAGGGATTTGAAGATCCTTATCATCGGGATAGAGTTTACAAACTCGACAAGGCTTTATACGGGCTTCATCAAGCTCCAAGAGCCTGGTATGAGAAACTCTCGACTCATCTTGTGAAACACGGCTTTCGCAAGGGAGTCATTGACTGCACGCTGTTCATCAAAGAAAAAGATGGAGACCTACTGCTTGTACAAATATATGTCGATGACATAATCTTCGGTTCAAAGAACGAAGAATTATGCAAAGAGTTTGAAGCAGTTATGAAGAAAGAGTTTGAGATGAGTGCTATGGGGGAGATGAAGTTCTTTCTCGGGTTACAGGTGGATCAGACACCAAATGGGATCTTTCTACATCAGACCAAGTATGTGGGAGACATTCTCAGTCGCTTTGACATGGAGAATGCTTCTGCTGCTGGGACTCCACTTGCTACCAATCACGATATAGCACCTGATGAAAATGGGGATCTAGTGGACGCCACAATGTACCGAGGAATGATTGGATCCCTCATGTATCTTACTGCCTCAAGACCTGATATCATGTATGCTACATGTTTATGTTCTAGATATCAGGCTAAGCCTAAGGTCAACCATCTGATCGGGGTCAAGAGGATATTTCGTTATCTGAAGGGTACACCCACACTTGGGTTGTGGTATCCTCATGATGATGACTTTGAGCTCACGACGTATAGTGACTCGGATTACGGGGGCTGCAAGATGAACTACAAGTCTACATCAGCAGGGTGTCAATTCTTTGGGAGGAGATTAGTTACCTGGCAGTGTAAGAAGCAGACATCGGTTGCATTGTCAACCTGTGAAGCCGAATACGTTGCTGCTGCTGCAAGTTGCTGTTCACAAATCATCTGGATTCAACAGCAAATGCGGGATTACGGTTTAAAGTTTTCTTCTACTCCTATTTTTGTTGATAACTCTGCTGCAATTGCAGTAACTAAAAATCCGGTCCAACATCCAAAGACCAAACATATCGGTATTAAATACCATTTCATAAGAGACTGTTTTGAAAAAAAACTTAATTGATGTGGTAAAAATTAATACTGATTTTCAACGCGCTGACCTCTATACTAAAGCCTTTGATTAACCACGTTTTCAATATTTGTTAGAGGTCAACGGCGTTAAAAAGAAAAGTGATGTTATTCCTGATGATGATCATGTGTAGTCCGATGCGTTTTAGTTAAATTTTTTTTTATTTTATTTTATTTTCTTTATTTAATTTAGTCTGTTTAAAATTAAACTCATGTTATTCAGCTATTTATTAAAATCCTAAAATAATTAAACCACTTATGATTTTAGTATTTTAGGGAGAGAATAAGTTAGCCAATAACATTAAAAAAAACGAGGGAGAAGGAGTGGAAAGCTGAAATAAGGTAGATTGTATCTGTGATACCGATTCAAACCCTTTGAAAAATGATAGTACACAGGAACAAATCAAGAGGGACTTTAAAAATTTAATTTAGAAAAGATGCAAAAATTCAAAGTATAAGTCTGTGTAGTCTAAGCAATATAAAAGGGAAGATGATAGAAAAACTGGTAACTACTAAGGTAACACAAAGAGAGTAGACCTAGAGGTTGCTAGACCACAAATGATATGTCGGTAGATTCAACACAATAGATGATTAGACCTGACTGGTGATCTCAAGATCAAACTATGTTGTTCAACTGACTGTGGGCTTCCATCTTATCACTGTTTAACACAATCAACAATATTCCAATAAGGGGTAATGAGCATGTAAACGCCACGAATGTGTGCGGATGACCATAAATAGAGCAAAGCACGAAAAAAAAATGAAAGACAAATGCTATCAAGCTAATGACTTATGTTGTTGGTGCATTTTGTGCAAAAAAAAATTAAGCTGCTCTAACAAGGAGATAGGTTGTGTGCCTCTCTGCTGTGCGATGGCACTGACCTGAGGATAAGCATAACCTAGATATTCTAGAATTCATTGTTGTTTGCCGCCTCTCTGCTGTGCGATGGCACTGACCTGAGGACTGGCTTCTCTTTGAAAGCTCTAAGAATAGTCTCTTCTTGTAAAAATACCCGTAGACCGCTCAAAAGCTCCTGAGGAATGTTGATTACCATATAAGTGTGGGATCCACAAATGTTAGTTGAAATAATTAAACCTAAAACTATCACCAGTCTGTGTCAAAAGTCTGTGTATGGATTTAAGAGGACAAACATATTGACAATCATTGTGGCTGCAATTCTTGAAAGTTCAAATCAATGTGGGAATCTAATAGTTCCAGTATGATTTCCTAAACTTGCTAACGACTTTGGCTGAAAACCAAGAATTGAGCATCAAAAGATTTTGATAACAAGTCCCAAATGATTTGACTTGCCTGTATGATTCCAAAATTGAATTGGTCCAGGTGTGGTCAATCTAAGTTGAAGCTGCCTATTCCGGAACCAAATCCAATAGATTTCTATCTTAGGATTTATCTCTCACAAAAAGCCAAAAACAAGTTTAATTTTTGTACTTTAGTTTATTTTTCTAATTTATTTAGTCATTTTAGTTTGTTTGTTTGTCGGACTACATCATGAAAATCAGTAAGGGATCAACTCACTAAAAGGGTCATGTCTGAGATGACCACATGTGTTTTCAAAGTTTAAAAGAGTCACGTCTGAGGTGACAAAATGTTTAAAAGAGTCACGTCTGAGGTGACTAAATTGTTTAAAAGGATCACGTCTGAGGTGATCAAAAAGTTTCAAGTTAAAATGATCATGTCTGAGATGATCAAAAGCTCATAATGTTAATTTCAAAAGTTAAAAGGGTCTTAAAAGTAAAATGTTCAAAATGGCAGAAAATTTAATAAGTATGACCCATTCGCACGATTGGACCATAAGTATGGACCAACCATGCGAATGGATCCCATTCGCACGACTGGACAGGAGATTGAGCCATTCACCCGAATGGCTTATCAGAATGATCCATTCGACCGAATGGAAGGGGGCGAATGAATCAGTCGACCGACTGAGACTCAGTCGGCTAACTGAAGGTGCGAATGAAAGGGCACGATTGAGTCAGTTGACCGACTGAACCTCAGTCGGCCAACTGCATGCGACTGACTGGGCCAATCGCACGATTGAGCCTCAGTCGCCCGAATGAACTGAGCGAATGAGGCCAGTCGGCCGATTGAGCTCAGATTCAGTATTTAAAGGGGCACAGTCGATCGCATTTTACTCATCACCCTCAATCGCCCCTAAATCGCACTTCTTCCCGTTACTCTGCCAAAATTTCGCTAGACCGTGCTTTTACATTGATATTGATTCTCTGACGTTCGTTGTTGTTTATACAGGTAGATTGAAGTTAAATCTCACCGAAAACAGAAGAATGGAACCCTAATTTCGTGATTTTCGAATGAAAACAAGAAACGGACTGAACATGACCTAATAACCAACCTAAACTAAGCAAAATGTTAAAATTAAGGTTAATAGGTTATTAGTGATTAGATGGCGAGTCTATTGAACCGGTAACCCATGTTAAATCACTTGTTTTGATCAAGATTCGAACCACAGGCGACTGAACAGTGGGACATGCGACTGGTCGTCCGGATGAACTCCAATCGCACGATTGAATCTTGCGATTGGGTCAATCGGCCGAATGAACCATGCGAATGAGCTCAGTCGGCCGACTGAACCAATCGCAGACTCAGTCAGCAGATTGAACTCAGTCGCATGTCACATTCAACCGAATGAGCTCAGTCGCATGAAAGAACAACCGACTGACTTCAGTCGCATGATTCATTCGCACGAATGAATCAGAATGAATTTAAACATTCACTTAGAACTGAACTTTGATGTATTATGTACTAATGGTTCTGTGTCTTGTGTTTCAGGCAAATGGCTGATAGATGGTCCATTAATCCAAAGCACAACATATGTGCTCACTTGGATCATACTACTCGGAATGGGGCCGAGTTCACAGAGATTATAGCTTTCCTTAGACGTTCCCGGATACATAAGGCTATATCTACACCGTGCACGCCTTACAGGTCATTACACCAGGCATTCTGGGAGAATGCCTCCGTGGATCGTTCTCGTGAGCCCTACAGTATACGGAGCTCTATTCTTGGCCATGATATTGAGGTTACAGCTGCTGATATCCAGAGAGTTCTTGAGTTTGGGGACGATACTGATCACCCCACCAGATTACATCCACTGACTGTGAGAGGCTGCTTTCTCAGGATCAAGTACGCTGGGGACATAAACTCAGGTGTGCTCAACAAGAGCAACCTGTGCCCCCAGTACAAGTACTTGGCGCATGTGATCCTAAAGTGTATTGCTTCGAGGAGGGGTGGGTTCGATGACCTATCAGACCAGATTCAGAATGCCTACGTGGCACTGGTGCTGAACCACCCTTTCAGCTTTTCTAGTATGATCTTTTCTTATCTGGTGGAGAACTTGGAGGCTAAGGGGAAGGAGGGGTTTTGTATGTACCCTAGGTTTCTGCAGCTGATCTTCAACGAGAAGCTGCCGTTACTTCCCAAGGAGAGCCATGATGCTGTGGCACTTGAGATTATGGATGACACGACTTTGGGTCGTATGAGGGTGTATAGGGGAAAGCAGGTAAAGCCCCAGGTGAAGAGGTTGATTGGCCATTTGGCCAATGAGAGATACGTGGCGCCGGGGAGACGCAAATGGCGTCATGATGATAGTGACTCTGATGACGAGAGGCTACTGCTCCCAGAGCATGATTCCGATGATGACGACAGTGGGGACGCTGGGGATGATATGCCTACTCCACCGAGAGGCACAGTTTCTGATGTTATACCTCCAGTGTCTGCCCCAGCTGGAGACATAGCCGAGTCTGCTGGTTTCCATCAGGACTTTGTTCCTGGTGAGGAGGAAGAGGAGTCGGATGAGGAGCCCCTGACAAGAACTGTGGGAAGCAAGGTGGTTCCCACAGAGTATGGGCTAAGGGCGGTTGGTGAACGCCCAAGAGACTCAGGAGAGACAGCTACTGATCCGAGTTATGCACCGGAGTCAGCTAGCAGGGTTGTAGGGGGAGCATCCACCTCGACGGGAACGAGGAGGAAAAGGATGGCTCAGCCCCACGGGCAAAAGAAGAAGAAGAGACGCTTGACCTTCGTTACCACCACAGCCACTACCGCTACCACCACCACTACCACTTCCACAGCCACACCATCCACCACCACAACCACCACAGCTACTACTACTACCTCCACACCTCCCACCACTGTACAGATGCCATCTACCACCATATCTTTCACTCCCACATCACCTCCACCATTTCACAGACCCAGCCCCATCTTCACTACAGCCACCACCACCACTACTACCCACCAAGCTGGACCCTCAGCCCATCCCTCTCATACTTATGGATCACCTCTACCTCCAATTGGGGTAGAGGAACAGCTTTCTGCGCTCAACAGGATGGTGATGCGCTTATTAGCTGCTGACGAGGAGAAGTCGGCTCAGATCCGCCAGCTTGCTGACCTTACTGCTGCACAGTCACACCAGATAGCAGAGCAGGCTCGAGTGATAGAGGAGCAGGCCCAACAGATGGCTGCTCAGAGCCATGAGATAGCCCAACTCCAAGCATATAGTGTCACATCAAACAAGAAGATAGAGGAGTTGGAGGAGGCGAAGAAGACGATAATGTTAAATCTAAAGGGATCTAAGGAGGAGCCCCTGAAGATTAGAGAGGGAGACGGAGATGATGGTGATGATGATGATGAAGATGATGATGAGGATGATGAGGATGAGACGAAGGTGGATGAGGGAACTGAAGAAGAAAGGACAGATGAGAAGGATGAAGATGATGATGCAGAAGGAGGGGATGCAGCTACATCGGCCTCTGCTTCAGGTCAGGAGAGGAGATCCAAGTATAGACAAGACCAACCAGCTTCCTCCTCTGCTCCACCAAAAGACGAGACGATGATCCAGGACAAAAGTAAAGATTAGATGTTTATGTATTTGATTACTTTTGTATTTGAATCATGTATTTAAACCTATGTATTCAATGTTTATATTAAGTGTAATGCATTTCTGTATTGATTAATTACTAATGGTTGATATGTTGAATGTTTAAATCAAACAGATCCAAATTACCAAAGGGATGAGTTTGATGTTGCTCCCCTTCAGCAGGTCAAGACTCAGCTAACAATGATTCTTGATCTGCAAGGGATCGTAAGGAGGTCGGTGAGTTATACCCCTGAAGAAGGGGAAATAATTCACGACCTATCAAACGAGCAACTAGCAGAGATCTTCAAGCTCAATCCAGATGAGATAGTGAAGGATGCTCCGACATGCGACTCGACTAGTGACGAAGAGCTCAACGATGTTGATGAAATCGAGATTGAAGATGTCACTGCCGAGCACTACCCTCAGTATGCTGACAATGAGGGAAATGTGGTCCCCAATCTGGGTGAATCCCTCGTCAGCGATACTTTTGAGGTGTTAGACAAGATGGAGCAAGAATCAGAGAAAATAGAGGAAAAGGCCCAAGCCTCAAATGATGATGTCGATATACGAAAGACTGAGTGGGCTGCGTGTTTTGAGAAAGTTAGAGCCCAACGCGCTGCACCAAAACAGGATGCCTACACCAAACTCTACAGAGTCAAGAAACATCATATGGTGTCTGGCAGGATCATAGCGTGGGCGTATTTTGAGGATCTTAACGTATATGCAGTTAAGAGGGAAAAGGGCATAGAGTACTTCAGATTCCCACATGATCTGAAGACTCTACCAGGTTTTGAGCTCAACCAGCTGGCCAAACTAAAGCTTTTGTATGCTGACCCGAGGAAGATGTCAGGCTGGTTTGAGGCTGCCCTAAAGAAGGAGTACCACACCAGGTGGGTTAACTTCAGACCCCAACAGCCTACAAGGTATATCAGAAGGTCTGAGGTTGATGCCATTACTGGCAAGGCAAAGATAGTGTTGAAGTGGAGTCCTCCGCGCACAATGTCAAGAATCCCACTCAGGGAAATGCCACAGGACTTCACTCCACACTTTAAGTGGTGGTACTACGATTGGAGAACAGCAGAAGTGGTCATAGTCCTAAACAAAGAGGGCCAAATGGATACGATCAGGGTATTCGACCCAATATGGCTTACCAACTTGTCAGCAAATAATGTCTACACGCTATACAAGTGGCCACTGTTCTATGATACGCAGGATATTGTACAAGCCCTCCAGTTCCAGAACGTCATAAGACTCTGCTTCGCGTTCGAGATTCACGCGGGAGTCACAAAAGAGGACAAGTACAAGAAATATGAGGAGGTGATGCAGAAAACAAGACATTAGAGAGATCTAGGTCCAAGGGGGAGTTTGTTGATACATGTATGTCCCTAGATCATGATATGAAATGTAATAGATCTTGTTTATTTGATTCTGATGTAATTTAATGATATGGATTTTTGTGATTTGTAATGTCTAATATTTCATTAATGAGTCGATATTGAATTGGTTAATTAGGTTTGTGATTGTTTGAATGGTTACACATAATGTTATATTAATTAATACATTCAAACTTAACATAATGAAGTTCTCATGCGAATGGCCCATGCGAATGGACCACACACATGAATAACTTCATACGATTGACTCAGTCGCACGACTGAACCAAGAGACTGCATCAGTCGTATGATTGACACATAAGATTGGCTCAGTCACACGACTGAACACTGTTGGTCCATGTGATCGATGAACAGTACAATTGATATGATAATTTGATCAATATCAAACACACAAGCCAAACAACAACAATTGAGAATGAATAAGATGAATCAAGACATAATTGGTACTCAAATAAACAATATCACTCAATAACAACAAGCATAATTGTATTTCAATGAAGAAACTGCTTAGAAATGGTAGCTTGCAACAGAATTCCACGATTAGGGTTTTGCAAGCTTACCATACAAAGTGAAATGACAATTGTATATATAGCAGTCATAGTTTCGCTGACAGTTTCACTACCAGCGAAACTGTCATGCCGAAACTATAGTTTCGCCCGGCAGAACACAAGTTCGCCGGGTAAACCAAAACAGCAAACTGTGAGCGAATGTATAGATTCGCTCACAGTTTCGCTGGACTGTCAAAACTGCTAATTACGGAGAAAATACAAAATGAAACTAACAAAAGTCCTATTACAATGTAAAGTAAACATCTATACTAAAGTGAGTCCAACCTAACATGATCTTCAATACTCCCCTTAGGTTGGACCTCACTATCTTCACTTCTCTTGATTTGACTCGTCGGCTCCGCTTTCCTCTGCTGCTGTTGGTCTATCTTCATCACCTCCCGCAGCAACATCTTCAGAAGCTTCAGCCACGGATCCTCCAAGGTTCGTTCCTGCATCACTAGCTTCCTCAGAGTGACCACTAGCCCTGGCAAACTGCCTGGTCATATCTTGAACATCCATGGCAAAATCATCTTGTGCTCTCACCTTTTCAGCTAAACTCTTTACCTCCGCCCGTACTCCTCTTATTTTGTTTGCCACATTCATAAACAGACTAGCCTCTTTTCGTGTTCCCTCTCCAGCCCCAGCCTTAATATGATTTTCACAAAGAGTCAAGAGATCTTCATCACTGAAGCTGAATAACTCCATCGGGTCAAACACCCTAAACTCTTTTCCGTGTTTGGCTCTTATCACCGCCTCGCCAGTATTATTATCATAAAACCACTTTTCAAAGTCCTGTAAACGTTGGGGAAGAAGATCAGCCAATCTTACCCTGTTTACAGTCTTTGGTGGTTTGACTCTCAATACAATCCTTCCTTTTCCTGTCTCCCAATGTTTTTCTTTCTTTGATCTTTTTCTTTCAGCCTTCATGTATCCAAATGACTCAAAATTATCATTAAGTCCATTTTTAATTTCCTTCTCAAGAAATACTGCCCTTTCACTTAAATGAGCATTAATCAAAGGCAAAGTGGCCAACCGTCTCAGATCCCATTTGGGCAAGGTCTTAAAAGCCTTCCTCTTAAGCATGTAGCTGATATTTCCTCCCCTTCTTTTAATCATAAACATCTTTAAGCTAGGATTGTAGCACCAACTTATTATCTTCTTATCTGCTTCTTTCCTGCTTAAACCTTCTATATTTTGAAATAAAGGAGTAAGTTCTTCAGCCTCCTTTTCCTTCACCAACCAGTCATTCTTATCCATCTCAAACACATCAGCTTCGTCTTCTCCCTTCTTAGCAACATACACCAGTGGTCACTCATCTACTTCATAAAACTCTGGTTCAGAATAATAATCTACCAATTGCTCATCCTCCTCATCTTCATCAATCAAACCTTTTCCTTTATCAGACACTCCTTCAGTGGTAGCTGTAACAACCCCTTCTTCACCCACAATATCCTTATCAAAATCAAACTGTAAGTTAACAAACCCAGCCTCAACAATATCATCATCCTCATTTCTTCCAGCATCCTCTCTTGGGATCTCCTGTTCCCCTGCTTCAGTATTAGCTGCTCCAGAAGTGCCCTCTCCTACCTTGGATGAAGTACCCACATTCAAGAATGAGAACTTAGATATATCAGTCATATCATCTAACTCAGATTGAGTTAGTTGACTAGGTAGGCCAGCTGCAGCTTTCATCTGAGAAATTTCCTCAAACAATCTCTTAATCAATTTATTCTGGTCAACCAACATCTTTTGCATTCCTTCAATTACCTCATCCTTCTGTTTTCCCCTAATCTCCTGATTCATCAGTTTAGTCTTTATCATACTCAACTCATTTGCCAATGAAGTATTTAGATTATGAATCACATCCTCATCAAGACCCGCACTAGCCTCTCTCCTGGCTGTGAATCCCTCGTGTCAATGTTTTGTTCTCCGTTCAGGCTCAACAATGTCAGTTTTCTTTTTAGATCTCCGTTCTTTCTCCACCCTTATCTCCTCTGCTTGTGCATCTATATCTTCTTCAAAATCATAATCTTTTTCTTTTGCATATCTCTTCCTCTTCTTAGCTGCATCAGCTTGCTGCACCCTTGTTTCCTCAGCCCTTTTGTTTTCAGATTCATCGACCCGTCTGATATAATTCCAGCGTTCTGGAGGGTACATATTTTCCCAAAGATGGGTGATTTTGCCACTGAAATCATGACGGATAGCACAACAATCAGCAAATATCCGAGGGTTCATCTGCACTAGTCTCTTGACTTCACCATGTTTAGGAACATCAGGAATAAGATCATCAATAATCATCTGAATAAAGCGAGGGTATAACAACCATTTATCTTTCTTCACAGCCATCACATTCTCTGCCATACACGCAAAGATCAGTCTAGCAATGTTTGCTTTCTCCCCTTTACAACATATCACCATAGCTTTGGCCCAGTCGAGATTAAGTCCATCGGATCCACCCTTACGGTGATCTACGCACATAATAAAAACATGAGCTATATATCTTCATTCCTTAGATAAAAAAGACTTTTTAATCTCCTTCCTTGAACCAAAAGCTGGTCCCTCATACCCCATTCGTCTGAAAGCTTGGAACACTTCAGACTCCGTCATATCCACTTCATCACCAGAATCATCTTCTAGTCTAAGAATCCTCGACACGCTCTCAGCAGTAATAGTTATATCATGATCAATCACTCTAGCTGTGATTCTATGTACATCTCCTCCAGTGTTGTATTCTGCTGATCTCCAAAAATCTCTAATATGAAGATCATAGATAGTAGGTGAGTGAGAGATAGCATATGCAATGGGTGATCTCTGAAGCCACCTAATACAGTCACGAAATCCGGCCGCCTTCGGAAGAGTATCGTCTGATACCAAATTGTTACTCCAGGATAATCAAACTTGAATCAAATCATGAAGAATTAGATCAAAATATGATAATCACAATCAAAACCCCTTTGATCTCTATTGATTGCTAATAATATTGTTTACAAGTAAAACCCTCAATCAATTGGTCATGCAACCATTAACCAACACTAATGACAATTAACCTATTTATAGTCTAGACTAATATTCAATAATTGCACTTAACTCCCTAGACTTAGGCTAATTAACACAAAATTACATATTAAGCATAAAAATGACTAAAAACAAGATAAAATATATTTTGTTCACACAAAATATATTTATTACAATATAACTTCTAGTCATCTAAATCTTCAACGTCTTATCTCGGTTCCTCTTCTCGAACATGTCGGGTTTGACTTTTGTTGACTTTGATCGTGATGTTGACTTTTGTTGACTTTCACTGTGTTGATAATATAGACTATCTTTTACAGCTCCAACAATACTCCCCCTTAGTCTATCATTATCAACGTCTTCATACGAATTCAGCCCCGAGAAGTCAACAGTAGAAAGATCTTCAATTTGAATCTTTCTGAATCTGATGAGAAATATTTTTCATCTCATAAGCTCCCCCTATTTATATGCTCCCTTTTTTCGAGTGCAAGCTTTACAAGGATATTGGAACAGGTTTCCCAAATCTCTAATCTTGAGTGCTTCAGAAGATGTAGGAGGAGGATTCCTAGCTCGGTATCTTCTGCAAACTTGAGGAAGAGGTTCTTTGATCAGGTACACTGCTTAACTAATGATCGGCCATCACTTACAGCAAAAACCTGAAACACATTCACAAACACAATCTCGACATTTCTAATTAGATCATTTAATTTTAACAAAATAAACCCGTGTTTATCCGTGTTTGAAAACAAGCGATTCCGTGTTCGTTTGTGCTCAATTTCTATGAAATGCATGAAAAATAATAAAATGTAATCAGCATAATATGGAAGACCTAAATGAATATTGAAATGAAAATTTATTATAATTTTTTATTATATACATATATTATAACATTTTTTTTATCTATATATATATATATATTTTTTGTTTTTTTGTTTTTGTTTTTTGTTTTTTTTTGTTTTTTTTACTTGTTTTTTTTTTAAACCGAGAACTGAATCGATCATGAGATCATATCGTCAAGATATACTTTAGCACAAAGATGAATGTAATCATCGACAAGCAATGAGATCACACTGATAACTAAATCTAATCACAGTACAATTGATATGATAATTTGATCAATTTCAAACACACAAGCCAAACAACAACAATTGAGTATGAATAAGATGAATCAAGACATAATTGGTACTCAAATGAACAATATCACTCAATAACAACAAGCACAATTGTATTTCAATGAAGAAACTGCTTAGAAATGGTAGCTTGCAACAGAATTCCACGATTAGGGTTTTGCAAGCTTACCATACAAAGTGAAATGACAATTGTATATATAGCAGTCATAGTTTCGCTGACAGTTTCGCTACCAGCGAAACTGTCATGCTGAAACTATAGTTTCGCCCGGCAGAACACAAGTTTGCCGGGTAAACCAAAACAGCAAACTGTGAGCGAATGTATAGATTCGCTCACAGTTTCGCTGGACTGTCAAAACTGCTAATTACTAAGAAAATACAAAATGAAACTAACAAAAGTCCTATTACAATGTAAAGTAAACATCTATACTAAAGTGAGCCCAACCTAACATGATCTTCAAACACTCAGTCGTGCGGATGAATCCACCGCATGGTTCAATCGCACCACTGAACCATACTTATGGTTCAGTCGCCCGAATGAACAATACTAACCTATAAATACAACCCAATTCGTGGAAAAACGGAAGCATTAATTCTATTTTGACTCCAGACGTACCCTAGCCGTCCAGAAGCCTCCCAATTCGTTCTCCAAGTTCATAGAACACATTAGATCGATTCCTAATCGATTTCTAACGTTAGTTTCAATTCTTTATTGATTCTTCGTGTGTTCTCACTGATTGGATCGCCAATCAAATAGGATCCCGCACTATTTGATCTGGTTTACACGCTAATCACTCGTTATTTCGTTCAAATACCAGGTCCTAACAAGATCAAACAAAAAGGCATCATGGTTGCTATCCTATCACTGTATTCCAACAAGTATCATCATATGAATGAAGCATATAAGCAAGTATCACTAAAGCAGTTGTCTCATGTAACGACAGAAGTCGTATCAAGTATTCAACTAATAGCAGTTGTTTCATATAACGACACAAGGTCGTATCAAGTATAAAAATAGTAACTGTTGTTTCATATAGTGTCGAAAGTCAGTTGTGCAATCAGATAAGTATCTCCCCAGAATTTAAGTCTTAATATACTTGCACATCTTTGATTCATAATATACCTAGTCCTAGTGCCCAGGGGTCCTAGTAGTCAACTCCAGAAGATTCCAAATATTCTTATTTTTACTCGGGTGCACCTATCATAGGTAGTACCCTAATGCAACAAGGTTTCTTATAGGGTAGGGAATTCTTAATAGTATCTATCCCATGAGGTATACAGATTAAAGACGAGTGTCCTTAATGGAATCTATTCTGTTGTAAACTTTAGATCACTAATTCATGTAAACAACCTACCAGGCTGGTCCTATTTATGGTTGTAGCTTAGGTATCTCGAAGTAAACCCACTTTCCTATAACCTTGGCTTAACTAAACTCGGAAAAGTCTTCTTACAATGGTGGTCCTGTAGGGTTCATATGGTTGTAGTTTAGGTCTCGCGAAGCAGACCTACTTCTCTACAACCTTTGGCTCTGATACCAATTTGTCACACCCTGGGCCCAGAGAGGCGGGACGTAACGGTTGGTAAACAACAACCAAAATGCAGTGGAGACTAAATGGTTTAATACAATGCGTCTCACAATATTTACATTAGAATATTGGCTTAGTTTCAGTTTACAAGGCGTCTCAATCTACAACCCATAGGTATCACGATCTATCTCTTGGTCAATATTTCTTGAGGCTTCAGTAACTAAGGCTTATAGGCTCGACCTTTTCCTTCAACACCTACCCTCACTTCTTGCTTCGGACTTAGATATCTTCTATAGTTCAGTTAAGCTACCTAGCTGTACTTGAAAGACATGCTCAAAAGGTTTTGTGTCAACATAAAGTTGGTGAGTTCAAGTGCTTAAAGTTTAAAAACAAAAAGGACTTAACAAATCCTCATTTGATAAAAATGAATGAATAATAGTTTCAACATCATGGGAAGAATCATAATCAACCTTGCACTCAGTCCCGGTTGGCCTCTTCTAAAGTTGTGTTTAACCGGATATTCCCGAAGGAAGAACTGAGCCCCAAACCAGTGAACCATACCTGCCCAGATGGTTCACCATAGTCTCTTAACAAAACCTGTTACATGCCGCAAACGACCCCTTAGGATCTCAGTGGGGTACCCTTCCTGGAACGGAAGCCACTGTGTGTGGGGGATTCCCCAAATAGATCTATCCATATAAAACAAGCGCTTCACAAAAGAATTAATGATCATGATATAAGTATCAGCAGGTAACCATAAATCTCACATACAATCATCAAGTAAAGCACAAATATAGTTCATAAATAATAGAGCATGTTTCACCCCAAAACAGTAGTAAAAAGGGGAAGTCACTAGAACTCACCTGGTATCCTTATATAAATTCTGAACTCGATAAAGAAGTGTGAAGGTCACCAACAAAGCAATCCTAATTAGAACATATGAGATTCACGTTTAGAATTAGCACGATGTCATTACATGCGTGCGGTAGAGCTCTTTAGTTAACTTAAAGTTAACGATTAGTATCATCGATGTACCTTAGCCTTTTGCAAAATTATCATTTGTTATGTACTAACTCGCTTATTAGGTTAATAAGTGCCTTTATTCGAGAAATGATTATTTGTACAATGATTGTAACAATAATCGGTTGGTAATAGGGATTCCAATCTTTATAGATAATTATTATTGATGATATTAGAAATCTTTAATGTTCCAATTATTGTATTGGATGTTCTAATATTATTTATATTGTTCATGCTTTTATTCTAACGTTATGCTGATTCTTTAAATGTGTGTTACTTGCATAGGTATGTATGTAGTCAGACCTCTAAAGGTTGTATGGTATTAGCAATCTACAATGCATCGAATATTATGAATTAAACTCTTATGTCATGATATTATGTTATTTTCACGCGCATAGCATATATACTTTTTAAGATCGCCTAATTTAGGCTGTTAAAATGCTTAGCTTATAAATTACATGATACATAGATGGTTCAAGGATAGATATGCTTATATTCTGCTTAACTCGTTTAATGCAAACCAAAATTATATTTTTAACAATAAGTGTAAGTACACCTTCGAAGATCATCCATATTCCATAGTTATATAGATATATTTCTACCAATAATGGAGTTAATATGATGCTAGGGTAATTTGAATGTCAATAATAGTTTTCATTATATTAAATAAAAGAGGGTGATACAAATAATATTCTTTCATTAATAACAAGACTATCAACTTTTAATAGTAATAAGACGATGGATTAGTATAGAATTATGAGTCTTAAATAATTATGAGTGAACATCGGTTAACCTAAAGTATCCATTGTGTATATATATATATATATATATATATATATATATATATATATATATAGGTATGTACAATTGCATTTTATATATATTAATCATCTATACGTCTTGTAAGAATTTTATATGACATGAGATTAGATAACTTCATATATGTTTCTAGTTTCTTTGTTCATATGAATACATTTCCAATGTTGTTTTTCATTATGCAATTGCTCACGTTATTTAAATTTTCGCATCCATTCATGATGATTTTTAAGCTAGTTAACATTTTATACATTTTTGAAGCTCAACACACACAAGTTAATATATATATATATAACCATTATATTCACGTATATGGATGTCTAACGCACGATTATACCTAACGCTCCCGCATCGCGTCCTAGAATTCGCTTGACCCGACCCGCATCGCGTTGACTGTCCATTGACCAGTTTGACCAGCTTTGACCAAGGTTTAACCTAACCAAAACACACCAAGATTACATACATCACTATTACATTGTTATCTTGCAACCTTACTCAACCATAACCGCGAGATACTTTACCAAACACCTTGGTTGAGGCTTCTACCACCGTAGTCCATCACTTGCAGCCATGATCAACCATGGATAGCCACTGGGCACCACCGGCAGCCCTAGAGCCGCCGTATAACTTGCCGAAGAACGACTCCAAACCACCAAGTCTCAAAGGTCTTGCTTTGAATTCAATGTGCAGCCCCCAATACAGCATCAAACGGCTCTATTTCTCCTCAAATAGCAGCAACCAGCACAACCACCATTTGTCCACACCTCCGGCCCGTATTGCCACGGCCGGCAGCCACCAAAATCTCCAAAACCCTAGCTGCCGTCATCTTCAAATGCCCATAACTTTCAAACCGTTAAAAGTTAGACAACGCAGCTACCACCGTTGGAAAGATCTCGTCGAGACGAAGAAGAGCATGGGCGGCACTCGCCGCCAGTCGCCGGCGTCGGCGGCCGGAACCCCGCCGGAACCTAGCCTCCGCCCCCCTTCTCTCTTCCATATCTTCCACGTTGTTGCGATTCAGAAGAAACCACCACCACCATCGTGATCAGGAGGTCGAGATTAGTGGGGGTTGGACACGTCCTGGCCGAAAACCATCGCGCCGCCGCTGTGCCGCCGCCGTGGAGCCTCATGCTCCGGCGAAGTGGCTGCAACAGTTCTTGGGAGCATCTTTAGGGTGTTTTAGGGTTTGCAAAATGAGAAATGAGGGAATTGTTTGCTTTTATACCTAGGGTTTTTGAGTGGGCTTGGTTTAAAAATCGCGTATACGTCCCGACAACTTCGTTATCGCGTAACAACCGCTCTTTTAGATCGAATATCATTAGATGACCTATAATAGATATATTTAATTACCTCTATTCGAAATAAAATGATTTTGGTATATTTATCGTCAAATTCTCGGGTTGGGCCTAATTTCAGGCCGGTCCACGCCTCGGTCGCGTCTCGAACCACATTGCTCCTGGATAACCGTCTCACTCTCTAATTTAGAATATGATAATAAATATATAATAATTAGATAAATATTTACGATGCTTCCGGGCTCGGTTGACGTATCAGGTATCAGTCAAACGCCGGCGTATCCGGTATTCGCGTTTTTCCGACGTATCATAGCTGATTATACACGTTTGGTTAGGATATTTTAGCAAGTATTGTTTACAGTATGTATCATGATTAGCAATGATTTTAAAAGGGTATAAAACCATTATAAGTAAGTTCCAATGTAAATTAGACGTTAGTACGCGTTAGATTACCGGACTTTACACGGTATAGGTTTTGAATTTGTTTTTTGTTTGGATCTTTCTATAGTTACTTCAAGTCACATAATAATTTATTACTTCAAGTCACACGGTATAGGTTTTGAGCCGCCCTGTGCCATCCTCAGCAACATTACCTGCCAACTGGAAACACATAAAAGTCAGCGTTGCTGAGTGAGTTCTAGTTTTATAATAAAACATACTTTTCCTTCATTAAAACCGTTCTTTACTTTTGCATGTGATCATTCATCATACGTACACATAGATAATATCATTATTATCTTCATTATTCATCGATTAACTTTCATTCATTCGTTCATCATACATCTTTTCTTTCTGTCAAAACCATGAACTTTTACCCTTCTGTCCGTTGGTACTGGGCCGAAGCCTATCATAGACCTTCCATCACGGTGCACAGCACCTCTTGGCCACAGTACCGAAGGTAAAATTCAAGTATACCATTGTCATGCGCTATGCTCTTCCGTCAGCTGGTACAGGACCAAAGCCTATCATAGACCTTCCATCACGGTGCTTAGTACCTCATGGCCATAGTAACGAAGGCAAGCAACAATGGTTTTATACAAATGGTCAATCACAAAGAAGGACCCCGATGTGCATCCTTCTAGGGTAGCTAACCCGCACACCGTTGGGCTAACACCCTACAATGGGGCGTATCCCGACATCCAAGGCTTGCAAGACTTTTGTTACATTCCATTGTTTATTAATGCATGCATTCATTTATCATGTTCCTCTTTCATTATCTTCCACTTTACGTTACATAATACTTTCATTTCATTCATTAACATTCCACGTAAAGCCAAGGGAAAATAATCATACATAGCAATAAGGAACTTCAACATACACAGTCAACATCATCATACAGGGCATCATCATACATACACAACATACATCATGAATAATCATACAACATCATGCCCAACATAACTTCTATGGTCTCAAAATTCAACTTACATGAACTACCAGGAACCTTCCACGTCAAAACATACATCTACACTTTCCCCCGAAAGTCAGTAAAAAAACTATGCTCTTTCGGGCATATGAGCCCTACTTGCGCGTATGGACACCCTCCAGTCGCAAGGCCTTCCAGGTGACTGAACACTTAAGCGAATGGACATCAGGAAAATGGACCTTATGCGAATGGACCTATGCAGATGGACCTATGGGCGAATAGACACCGATGCGTATGGACTCTCAGTCGCATAGCTTTCATGCGTATGGCCTTCAGTCGCATGACTTCAGGCGCATGGGCTTCAGTCGCATACCCTTCGTGCGAATGAACCTCAGTCGCATGGCTTCCAGGCGCATGGACCTCAGTCGTATAACCTTCAATCGCATACCACTTGGGCGCATGAACTTCAGTCATATGACTTCCATGCGTATGGACCTCGGTCGCATGGAAATCGTGTGCATGGACCTTAGTCGCATGCCTTTCGGCCGTATGGCCTCTAGTCGCATGTCATTCGGTCGCCTAGCCCTAGCTGATGCAGAATGCAGTTTATCCCGAACCCAATCTGCCATTTTCGGCCTCCAAGCTCTCCCAAACTTGTTCTAAGCCCAAATCAACCATCCTAAACCTTAGGAAAACATACCCCAACACCATTCAAGCACACACAAGCCCGAAAACAAAACCCATTCGCATTACACACAAACACATACACACGGGTTCAACACACACTTCAAAAACGGGTTTTTCTGTGTGTTCCTGCCCCAAATCAGTTGAAAACGTGTAAAAGAAGGGTGCTAGGACTCACACAAATCACCCTGACGAGACGAGCTTCGATCAAACACACTACACTTCAACTTTCACCCTCGAATCCACGAAAACCAAGCTTGGAACCCCTTTTTTTCTCTCTTCTCTCTATGGCTGATTTTTGGTGAGTGTGGGGGAGGGTGTGGCTGCCCTCCTCCTTTTATACTCCCCCTCATTCAACCTTCTCCCGTTTTAGCAAGTTTGGTCCCTCGAATTTGAACTTTATTTCTTTTTCTTCTTTCGTCGGCTTCAAAGAAAATTTCCGGGTGTTACAAGTCCACCCCCCCTTATTAAGGTTTCGTCCCAAAACCTATTATTCCTCGAACAAATGTGGGTAATGCTGCCTCATTTTTTCTTCAGTCTCCCACGTTGACTCGGATCCTTTCCTGTGCTTCCATTGTACACGCACAAGAGGAACCACTTTATTCCTCAGCCTCTTCTCTTTTCGATCGATGATTGCCATTGGTTGCTCCATATAATTGAGCCGTTCATCTACCTCGATATCCTCCAGTGGAACAATCATATCCTCGTCCGCCAAACACTTCCTCAGATGAGATTCGTCGAATGTCGGGTGAATCCCACTTAGCTCATCTAGTAACTCCAGTCTATAGGCCACCTCTCCTACTCGAGCAATGATTCGGAAATGCCCTATATACCTTGGGCTCAACTTGCCCCGCTTTCCGAACCAGATGATACCCTTCCAAGGTGAGACCTTCAACATAACTTGGTAACCCACCTGGAACTCAATCGATCTGTGTCGTTTATCAGCATACGACTTTTGTCTATCTTTGGCTGCCTTCATGAAGGCCTTGATCCTATTAAGCTTTTCAGTCGTAGCCTCGATTACCTCGACGCTTCCTAACTCTTTCTGACCAATGTCAACCCAACAGACGGGTGTCCTGCATCTCCTACCATATAGCATCTCATAAGGTGGCATACCAATGCTGGCATGATAACTGTTGTTATATGAGAACTCAGCTAACGGTAAGTGGTCATCCCAACATCCTCCAAAATCGATAAAACAAGCACGAAGCATATCCTCCAACGTCTGAATGGTCCTTTCGGACTGACCATCTGTCTAGGGATGATAAGCCGTGCTAATATGTATCCTTGTCCCCATCGCATCGTGAAATTTCTTTCAAAATTTAGATGTAAACCGGGTGTCACGATCAGACACAATAGACACCGGCAAACCATGACGAGTTACAATATTCTTGATGAATAGATTAGGCAACCTCTCAGATGAATATGTCTCGCGAATCAGCAGGAAGTGAGCACTCTTCGTCAAACGGTCAACTATCACTCATATGGCATCATACTCTTTCAGAGTACGTGGTAGCTACGTAATGAAATCCATGGTGATGCGCTCCCACTTCCATTCCGGTATATCCAAAGGTTGGATCTTCCCATACGGCTTCTGATGCTCGGCCTTCACTTGTAAACAAGTAAGACATTTACTCACATACTCCACTACGTCAAGCTTCATACCCGGCCACCAATAATCTTTCTTCATGTCTTGATACATCTTTGTAGCACCATGATGAATAGAGTACCGAGTCTTGTGAGCCTCATCCATGATCTTCACCCATAGATCCCCAAAACGAGGAATCCACATTCGTCCGAATCAGGTTCTAACACCGAGTGTGTTTTCACCCAGTTTCGCAACCAGACCTCTCAATCTTTCAGAGTTAAGGTGATCTTCTTTCAATGCCTCATCTTGAAACTCCTTAACTTGCTTCATCACATCCAAGGTCATGATCAACTGGTAAGCTTTCCCCCGAATCGGCTTGGGTCTCCCCTTTCGGCTAAGGGCATCCGCCACCACGTTAGCTTTGCCCGAATGGTAATGGATCTCGCAATAATAGTCTTTTATGAGCTCCAACCATCTCCTTTACCGCATGTTCAAATCCTTCTGCTCGAAGAAGTACTTCAAGCTCTTGTGGTCGGTGAATATGGTGCACTTCGTCCCGTAAAGATAGTGCCTCCAAATCTTTAACGCAAAGACCACGGTTGTTAGCTTCAAGTCATGAGTAGGATAATTGACCTCATGAACCTTTAACTGTCGGGATGCATAGGCTATAACCTTCCCTCTCTGCATTAACACACACCCTAATCCCGAGTAAGAAGCATCAAAATAAACCACCAGATCTTCACTTCCATCGGGCAATGACAGAACATGAGCTTGAGTCAATCTCGCCTTCAATTCCTCGAACGCCTTCTCTTGAGCTTGACCCCATACAAACTTCACATCTTTCCGGGTCAACTTAGTTAGTGAAAAGGCGATCTTAGAAAAGTCTTGGACGAATCTTCTGTAGTAGCCCGCCAAACCCAAGAAACTACGAATCTCAGATAACGTCTTTGGAGACTTCCATTGCATCACCACCTCCACCTTTGTCGAGTCCACCATAATCCCGTCAAGATTCACCATATGACCCAAGAACTGAAACTCGCGCAACCAGAACACGCACTTGGAAAATTTAGCATACAACTCCTCCCTTCTCAACGTCTCAGACACCTCTCGAATTTGACCGACATGCTCATTCTCGCTCCTCAAATAGATCAAGATATTATCAATAAACATGATCACTGACTTATCCAACATCAGCCGACACACTCTATTCATCAAGTCCATAAAAGAAGCTGGCCTGTTGGTCAAACCAAATGACATAACGAGGAACTCATATTGACCATCACGCATGCGAAAAGTTGTTTTAGGAATATCCTGCTCCTTCACCTTCAGCTAATGGTAGCCCGATCGAAGATTTATCCTCGAGAACCAACTGGCGCCCTGGAGCTGATCAAACAAATCATCAATCCTTGGTAAGGGGTATCGGTTCTTTATCGTCAATTTATTTAGCTCACGGTAGTCAATACACATCCTCATACTAACGTCTTTCTTCCTCACAAACAGGACCAGAGCACCCCAGGGAGAGATACTCGGTCTAATGAACCCCTTATCAAGCAGCTCTTGCAATTGTTGCATCAACTCCTTCATCTTCATTGGAGCCAGCCGATACGGTGCCTTGGCAACATGTTGGGCACCCGGTATCAGATCAATCAAACTCGACCTCTCTGTCAAAGGCACTCCTGGTAAGTCTTTGAGAAATACATCTGGAAAGTCAAACACAACCGATACATTAGATAGTTATGGTGTTGGCGTATCCACATCCTTTACATAGGCCAAGTAGGCGCTACATCCATGCCTTATACACTTTCCCGCCACCTCCATTGAAATTACTTTTGGAATCGTCGTGACCCGATCACCATAAACCGTCACCAAACTCCCGTCAGGCGCTGTCAACCGAATCATCTTCTTGCGACACACAATGTTCGCCTCGTAGTCCGCTAACCAGTCCATCCCAAGAACCAAATCGAAACCACCTAAGGTCATCTGGAACGGTCTAACAGGAAACTTATGACCTTCTAGCTCCACAACATAGTCTTTTATCATCTTAGTAATTCGGGTAGACTTACCTATGGCAGTTTCTACATCAAAGGGCGCATCAAAACTCCTACTACTAACAAGCAATTTAGCACAGAAAGCAGCAGAAATAAAACTTTAACTAGCACCAGAATCAAATAACACAGAGGCTAAAGTTTGGTTCACTAGTAACATAGCGGACACAACATCAGGGTCCGTCCTAGCCTCCTCCTGTGTCATCGTGAACGCCCTGGAGCTTGCCATTGGTCCCTTTCCTCCAGCCTTCTTCACCTCGGAACCCTCAGCCCTCGGCTTCTTACAATCCTACGCATGTGGCCCTCCACGCCACAGTTAAAACACACCGGACCGTACGATAGTCCTTTGCTACATGCCCCATCTTCCCACATTTGAAGCACAAGTTTGACCCCAGCCTGCACTCCCCACTATGCTCCTTTCCACATCTACCACACTTCTTCGAACCCGCACTCGAGGTTACCACACGGCGGTCGTCTAACCGTGCCTTCTTGTTACCCGTCGAGACATCACCCCAACCAAACCTCTTCCCATTCCAGTTCCGATCACCACTCCCTTTATTGCTACCTTCAGTCATCACCACCACAGCTCTCTCATCATACAACCACCCTGCCAAATCCACCGCCTACCTAAACGTTATCGGTCGGGCAGCGATCATGTGTCTGCGAATATCCGCTGGCAAGCCCTGAATGTACCTCTTAATCTCCCGCGACAGAGGCGTCACCTGATCCGACACCAGACGTGCCATTTCGTTGAACTTGGTGGTATACGCTGATGTGTCATGGTTCCCGCCTCCAGCTGCAGGAACTCTCTCTCAACTTTGTCCATTTCTCTACGTCACGCTTCATACCCCGCCACCAATGATCTTTCTTCATGTCTTGATACATCTTTGTAGCACCGGTATGAATTGATTACCGAGTCTTGTGAGCTTCATCCATGATCTTCACCCATAGATCCCCAAAACGAGGAATCCACATTCGTCTGAATCGGGTTCTAACACCGAGTGTGTTTTCACCCAGTTCCACAACCAGACCTCTCAATCTTTCAGAGTTAAGGTGATCTTCTTTCAATGCCTCATCTTGAAACTCCTTAACTTGCTTCATCACATCCGAGGTCATGATCAACTGGTAAGCTTTCACCCGAATCGGCTTGGGTCTCCCTTTTCGGCTAAGGGCATCCGCCACCACGTTAGCTTTGCCTGAATGGTAATGGATCTTGCAGTCATAGTCTTTTATGAGCTTCAACCATCTCTTTTGCCTCATGTTCAAATCCTTCTGCCTGAAGAAGTACTTCAAGCTCTTGTGGTCGGTGAATATGGTGCACTTCGTCCCGTAAAGATAGTGTCTCCAAATCTTTAACGCAAAGACCATGGCTGTTAGTTCCAAGTCATGAGTAGGATAATTGACCTCATGAACCTTTAACTGTCGGGATGCATAGGCTATAACCTTCCGTCTCTACATTAACACACACCCCAACCCCGAGTAAGAAGCATCAAAATAAACCACTAGATCTTCACTTCCATCGGGCATTGCTAGAACATGAGCTTGAGTCAATCTCGGCTTCAATTCCTCGAACGCCTTCTCTTGAGCTTGACCCCATACAAACTTCACATCTTTCCTGGTCAACTTAGTTAGTGAAGAGGCGATCTTAGAAAAGTCTTGGACGAATCTTCTGTAGTAGCCCGCCAAACCCAAGAAACTACAAATCTCAGATAACGTCTTTGGAGACTTCCATTGCATCACAACCTCCACCTTTGCCGGTTCCACCATCGTCCCGTCAAGATTCACCATATGACCTAAGAACTGAAACTCCCGCAACCAGAACGCGCACTTGGAGAATTTAGCATAGAACTCCTCCCTTCTCAACGTCTCCAACACCTCTCGAATGTGACCGGCATGCTCATTCTCGCTCATCGAATAGATCAAGATATCATCAATAAACATGATCACTGACTTATCCAACATCGGCCGACACACTCTATTCATCAAGTCCATAAAAGCAGCTGGCCTGTTGGTCAAACCAAATGACATAACGAGGAACTCATAGTGACCATAACGCGTGCAAAAAGCTGTTTTAGAAATATCCTGCTCCTTCACATTCAGCTGATGGTAGCCCGATCGAAGATCTATCCTCAAGAACCAACTGGCGCCCTGGAGCTGATCAAACAAATCATCAATCCTTGGTAAGGGGTATCGGTTCTTTATCGTCAATTTATTCAGCTCACGATAGTCAATACACATCCTCATACTACCGTCTTTCTTCCTCACAAACAGGACAAGAGCACCCCAGGGAGAGATACTCGGTCTAATGAACCCCTTATCAAGCAGCTCTTACAATTGCTACATCAACTCCTTCATCTCCGTCGGAGCCAGCCGATATGGTGCCTTGGAAACAGGTTGGGCACCCAGTATCAGATCAATCTGAAACTCGACCTCTCTGTCAGAGGCACTCCTGGTAAGTCTTTGGGAAATACATCTGGAAAGTCACACGCAACCGGTACATCGGATAGTTGTGGTGTTGGCGTATCCACATCCTTTACATAGGCCAAGTAGGCGCTACATCCACGCCTTATACACTTTCCCTCCACCGCCATTGAAATCACTTTCGGAATCTTCGTGACCCGATCACCATAAACCGTCACCGAACTCCCGTCAGGCGCTGTCAACCGAATCATCTTCTTGCGACACACAATGTTCGCCTCGTAGTCCGCTAACCAGTCCATCCCAAGAACCAAATCGAAACCACCTAAGGTCATCACGAACGGTCTAACTGGAAACTTATGACATTCTAGCTCCACATCACAGTCTTTTATCATCTCAGTAATCCGGGTAGACTTACCTATGGCAGTTTCTACATCAAAGGGCACATCAACACTCCTACTACTAACAGGTAGTTTAGCACAGAAAGTAGCAGAAATAAAACTTTTACTAGCACAAGAATCGAATAACACAGAAGCTAAAGTTTGGTTCACTAGAAACGTAGCGGACACAACATCAGGGTCCGTCCTAGCCTCCTCCTGTGTCATCATGAATGCCCTAGCGCTCGCCATTGGTCCCTTTCCTCCAGCCTTCTTCACCTCGGAACCCTCAGCCCTCGGCTTCTTACAATCCCTACTCATGTGGCTCTCCACGCCACAGTTAAAACATAGGACCGTACGACCGTCCTTTGCTACATGCCCCATCTTCCCACATTTAAAGCACAAGTTCGACCCCAGCCTGCATTCACCACTATGCTCCTTTCCACATCTACCACACTTCTTCGAACCCGCACTCGAGGTGACCACACGGCAGTCGTCCACCCGTGCCTTCTTGTTACCCGTCGAGGCATCACCCCGACCAAACCTCTTCCCATTCCAGTTTCGATCACAACTCCCTTTATTGCTAGCTTTAGCCATCATCACCATAGCTCTCTCATCATACAACCACCCTTCCAAATCCACCACCGACTTAAATGTGCTCGGTCGGGCAACGATCATGTGCTTGCGAATATCCGCTGGCAAGCCCTGAATGTACCTCTTAATCTTCCGCGACAGAGGCGTCACCTGATCCGGCACCAGACGTGCCATTTCGTTGAACTTGGTGGTATACGCTGATGTGTCATGGTTCCCGCCTCCAGCTGCAGGAACTCTCTCTCAACTTTGTCAATTTCTCTATGAGGACAGAACTACTCAATCACTAACTTCTTCAGTTCGGACCATCTCATCCTCCCAATAGCCCGACTACCCTCAGCTTGGGCAATATTATCCCACAAGCATAAAGCTGAGTCCACAAAAGAATGGGCAGAAAACTTCACCTTTTATCCTCTTGGCACTCGTTGATATATAAAATAACTTCCATTTCTCTCACCCACCGGTAAGCAGAAGAAGTGCCGTTACCATCAAAAGTAGGGGGCTTGCATCGTTGAAACGCCCCATAGTTACAGCCTCGTGCCGCCTCCAGCGCAGGCTCTTCTTTTTCCTTTTCTTCATTATCAGAGAGAACCGTTTCATGCTTTGGTTGCTCCCGTCCTCCCGAGGACCTGTTTCTCTCCTTTCTTTCTCCTTCCTTTACAGCCTTAATCACTTCAGTCACCACAGACGTTAAGATCGTCTGCATGACCAGGTGAACCACATCTACAACTGCCTCTTTCACTGAGGCCCTCAAGTTCGCACTTAAACTTTGGCTTTGATACCAACTTGTAAGGCCTCGTTTGCGGGACGCTCACAGCTCGTAAATCATCGCACATAAAACATATAAATTATATTTGTATTTCATAAAACATCACAGCGGAACATTAAAATAAACATCTCATTTCATTACAAATGCTTTTGCAAGTTGATACAATCGTTCATTTCAAAACATCATTCGTTCGCATTACAATGCAAAAACATTAAACAAAAGAATGTCATCCAGAAGAGCTGAGTAGCCGCCTCGTGCCATCCTCAGCAACATTACCTGCCAACTGGAAACACATAAAAGTCAGTGTTGCTGAGTGAGTTCTAGTTTTATAATAAAACATACTTTTCTTTCATTAAAACCGTTCTTTACTTTTGCATGTGATCATACATCATACGTACACATAGAGAATATCATTATTATCTTCATTATTCATCCATTAACTTTCATTCGTTCGTTCATCATACATCTTTTCTTTCCATCAAAACCATGAACTTTTACCCTTCTGTCCGTTGGTACTAGGCTGAAGCCTATCATAGACCTTCCATCACGGTGCATAGCACCTCATGGCCACAGTACTGAAGGTAAAAATTCAGGTATACCATTGTCATGCGCTATAACCTTCCGTCAGCTGGTACTGGACCGAAGCCTATCATAGACCTTCCATCATGATGCACAACACCTCATGGCTGCAGTACCGAAGGCAAGCAACCATGGTTCTATACAAATGGTCAATCACAAAGAAGGACCCCGATGTGCATCCTTCTGGGGTAGCTAACCCGCACACCTTTTGGCTAACACCCTACAATGGGGCGTGTCCCTACATCCAAGGCTTGCAAGACTTTTGTTACATTCCATCGTTTATTCTTGGCAACACCCTACCCAATGGGGCGTTTGTCCATTACATTAAGGCTAAAAAAGACTTTTCTTACTTCATCGTTATAATGCATGCATTCATTCATCAAGTTCTTCTACATTATCTTCCACTTAACTTTACATAATACTTTCATTTCTCATGAACATTTCCACCTAAAGACAAGGGTTTTAATAATCATAATAGCATAAGAAATCAACATATATAGCAATATCATCATACAGGGCATATCATACATACACAACATAGTCATGCATACTCATATTACATCATACATTGTAAGGATTCCTTAAGTCTGATGCAACCCAAAACATCCAATGTGTCTCGCAACATGCACTAAGTACTGAAGTAAGAATGCTTCGGAAGTTTTACACAATGCACTAGAAAATACTCTAAGTGTAAAATCTCCGAAGCCAAGACCAATATCTTCCGAAGCCAAACATGAAGTCTTCCGAAGCCTCAGAGACAAGTCTTCCGAAGCTTCAACTATGAAGACAGATTTCTTCCGAAGACTTTTAGTACACATGCTTTATCTGATGTACTGTTCCATAAAGCACCTTTCCGCTGCATCTCTGTAAAGTCACCAACTTACATGAGTTGGTGAAAAGGTCCATGCTTTTGGTAACTGTACATTGAGGTCTTGAGTCTGTAACTTTCTACTTTATGTACTTTATCCTTTTTGTAATGTATAAGGATGTGAGCTATGGCATGTCATAGTCACAAGGTCAAAAGGCAGATATGCCTTTTGATCCTACAATTGATTTTGTTAGTGTCTAGTCAATTGTATCCAGCTGGCTTTCAAAGTATAGCGGCTGTAGGTAGGTTGTAGTATAAGTATTCAAGTTCTTGTATCTTTCTTTATGCTTTGTAACACTTGTAAAAGAACTTGAGAAAGCAATATACTGCCTCCTTGAAACCCAACTCTCTTGTTCTGTCTTACTTTACTTGTGTTCTTAGTATCACCTTGGTTAATCCAGTTCACTGTTTGATTAAAGTTTAGTTGCTCTCCTCATTGTGTTGTTGTGTTGTAATTTGTTCAAGCCTTTTAAACGGGTCCTGCAATTGGTATCAGAGCTTTCCAGGCTCTGATATAAGATCTCACCATCTTAAGATCCCTCACACACACAAAAAACTAAACTCTCCAAATGGCATCCATCTCAAAGACTGATATGGAGACGGAAACCATGAACAAATCCCCACTGATCACTCTTGATGATTTTGACACCTGGTGTATGAGAATGGAAGGTTTCATCAGGTCTCTGATTCAAGAATGTGGGAATCTGTTGAGAATGGACCTTTCATACCCAGCACCCCTTCTGCTACTGGTGCTGGTATGATCCCCAAAGATGTGGCCAACTACTCTGATGAAGATAGAAAAAGAGTAGAGATTGATAGGAAGGCCATGACTGCTCTTCAGACTCTCTCCAAACTCTGTATACAGAGTTTTAAGAAGTGCAAAACAGCCTAAACAGCTGTGGGATGCACTGAAGCTGATGTATGAAGGCTCCTCTGAAGCCAAGGAGAACAAGAAGATCTCCTGAAGCAGCAGTTTGAAAACTTCACCTTCAAAGCAGGTGAAACCATGACTCAACAATACTTCAGGTATGTTGAGATAGTGGATACCCTAGTGGATGGAGGAGTTCTTGAGAACAGGGACATTGTAAGGAAGTTCATGTCCTCACTTCCTAGGCAATGGACACACTATTGTGTGGTGATCAAGAGGACTGAGAACTAAAACTCTTACTCTGACAAGTTATATGGGATTCTCAGTGGATACCAGATGGAGATGAACAGCAAGGTTCATCTGGCAACTCCAACAATCAAATGGGTTCAGCCCTTCATGTGGTTGAAAGGGACAGCATAGAACCCCAACATCATCTCATATGCTACCCTGACAACTCACAAAAGGGTCCTTTCATCACCTTCCGGAGACACCAAGGAGAACTTTACTCAAGAAGAAGCCCATTCCAAGAGACAAGTTCTTCTCAAGCCTTTGTGTCTACTGATGAAAGCTGGGGGAACCCTCTCTTCACTCTTGAAGACCTGGACTGTATCCATCCAGATGACCTGGAATACATGGAGATAGTTCAGCAGATGGCTCTCCTCACTCACAGAGCCAAGAAGTTCTACAAGAGACAGGAAGAAGGTTTCCAAGCAATGCTACCAGTGGAAAGTTTGGGCTGGATAAAAAAAGCAAAGTCAAGTGTTACAACTGTACCTTATGGGCCACTTTGCTAGGGAGTGTAAGGCACCTAAAACAAATGGGGGCCAAACACAACCCAGACCAAACTACACTGACAAAGCCCCTCAGAATGAGAAGCCAAAGCAACATGCTGCTGTTGCTGTTGAAGAGGGAGGCTTTGACTGGAGCTTTCAGGTGGAAGATGCTTCTCCAAACCAAGCACTGATGGCTGACCATGATGAAGCCAAGGTATTGGAACATCTCTGTACTCCTGAATGCATTGCTAAAGTAAATAGATACAGGTCCTACAACTTAGAGATGAGATCTGATCTTGAGTCATTAAACATATTAAAATCTGATTTTAGAAAGTCTGAAAATGATTACAAGTTAAAGATAGAGGACTTGGAGAAAACCATTTCAGTACTAAAACATGAACATACAGATTTTAGAACTCAGATCCAGGATCTCATAACTAAGTTGACTGAGTGCCAGGCTGAGCTTGTGATCAGCAAAGCCAAGGCAGAGAAGAGTGTTCTTGAAGAAGAGACCTTCAAGAACATGATATCCTCATCCCTGCACAACAAAGTGTGCTATCAAAATAGACAGGGACTGGGATCAAATGAGATAGCTCCTCCACACACAATCTTGTCTGTAAGATCTCCTAGGTGTGGAACTTGTGAAGATGAGCTTCCTCTCATAGATCCTATAAGTGAGGAGGATGAAGAAGTGATAGTGAAGAATTCCTCTGAGAAGAGTGAAGAAGAGGATTCTTCCAAGGGCCACTATCCTTCTGAGGAGAGAGAAATCTACTGTGATGACCAAGTCCAAGAGAAAGAACTTGATCAGGAAGAGCAAGAGGAAAGCAAAGAAGGCTCAAGAGATCAAGGCTACTTTTGATGCTAAGCAGAAACAAGTTTTTATCTCTGCAGGTTTCAAAGTAGTAGGACTGAAGACATCAACCAAGACTCCTCAGCTAAGAGTCCTGGTTCTTGTTCAAATCATCTCAGTGCAAAGAAGAAGACTGAGCTGCTGTGTACCACTGCTGCACAGCCTGGACCATCAAACTCCAAGAACAGTTCACAGCCCAAAAGAACTGTCTCAGCATCTACCAAGATGAAGGTGGAGAAGGGATGTGACCAAAGCCAGTCTTGCTCTCAAAGGAGACTCCTTTGAAGAAGAAAATGTTATGTGTCATGTGTGAAAGTACCTCTCACATTGCTAAGGATTGCCCATACAATCCTAAAAGTACTATCCACATGACCAATACAAAGACTTCAAAGAGTCCAAGAAGTCTCAAGCTTCGGAAGGAAAGTCTGTTTCCTTCGGAAGCTCCAAATCAAAGAAGAAGGTAAATGGAAAATTACCTTCGGAAGTAAAATTGGTCTCGGAAGAAAGGAGTTCTTCCGAAGCACTGAAGTCTGCTGCAGTGACTGTAGAATCTTCCGAAGGTTCAGTCATCAAAACTTGTGAAGTCCCAAAAGCTTCTAAGGTTTTGAAGGTCAAGTCCAAGACTCCAAAGGTGGTGTGGAAGTCTAAGAAAGACCAAATGACTGAAGTTTCTCCATCAACAACAGCTGAAGATCCCCATAGTACAACCATAGGATCTATTACTGTTGCATTACCTTCTATTATACTTAGTGAGCCCAAGACAAGTAAGGCTTGGGTTTCCAAATGTAACTAATCATTTCTTTGTGCAGGAACAGCTCAAGACAAACAGGAATGTCTGGATAATTGACAGTGGCTGTTCCAGGCACATGACAGGCAATAGGTCTCTACTCCATAATTTGAGAGAATTGATGGAGGACCAGTTGCTTTTGGAGGAGATGAAGGTGGTTACATTTCTGGAAGGGCAAGGTCACAAATGGTAAGCTCAGCATTGAGAGGTAAACTTTGTTAAGGAGCTTGGGTACAATCTTCTGAGTGTATCCCAATTTTGTGATCAGAGTCATAACATGCTCTTTACTGAGCATGAGTGCATTGTTCTCAAGCCTGGAGTGGTCATTCCTCATGAGCATATCCTGCTCAGAGCCCCCAGGAAAGGGAACATGTACAAGATGGATTTGCAAGAAACATCTCCCTCTGGAGAAGTTTCATGCTTTCTATCTAAAGCAAATAGTGATGAGTCTTTCCTATGGCATAAAAGAATGTGCCATGTAAACTTTAAGAACATGAATAAATTAATTAAACATGATCTGGTAACTGGAATGCCAAAGAAAGAGTTTACAAGTGATGATCATTGTGTTGCATGCCTGAAAGGGAAGCAACACAAGGTATCTCACAAGCCTAAGGAAAAGAACTCCATCACTACTCCCCTACACTTGTTACATATGGATCTCTTTGGCCCCACCAGTGTAATGAGTCTAGGAAGGACCTCTTACTGTTTAGTGATCACAGATGATTTTACAAGATTCACTTGGGTTTTCTTTCTTAGAACTAAGGATGAAACCCCTGAGATTCTGAAGAATTTCATCTTAAAAGTTGAGAATCAATGTGATCACAAGGTCAAAACCATAAGATGTGATCAAGGAACTGAATTCAAGAACCAAATCCTTGATACATTTTGTGATGAAAAAGGTATTACAAGACAATATAGTGCTCCCAGGACTCCTCAGCAAAACGGAGTTGCTGCTGAGAGGAGAAACAGGACACTTATTGAAGCTGCAAGAACTATGTTGTCTGACTCTAAACTGCCCATCACCTTCTGGGCAGAGGCAGTTAATACTGCTTGCTATGTGCAAAACAGAGTTTTAGTAGTTAAGACACATGGTAAGACTTCTTATGAACTTTGGCACAAGAGGAAACCTTTCATTGGTTTCTCAGGTCATTTGGATGTCCCTGCACCATCTTGAATACCAAAGATCAAATTGCCAAGTTTGCTGAGAAATCAGATGATGGACACTTCATTGGATACTCTTCCCAAGCTAAGGCTTATAGAGTATACAATCTCAGAACTAGAATTGTTGAGGAGTCAGCCAATGTGACTTTCAATGAACACACACCCTGTGTGGCTGGTTCTGGTCCTGATTGGCTGTTTGATCTTGATTTAGTTACCAACTGTTTTAACAAATCTTGTGAGCATGTTTCAGGATCTGCAGAAAATTTAAATACAGGTGATCCTGATCCAAGATTTGAGCTAGGAAGACCTCAACTCATACATCTTCAGCTCCAGTTGGAACTACTTCAGCAAATGAGGTCTCTATCAGCACAACAATGACAAATTCAGCTGATACATCTGGTATGCCTTCAAATTCCAGCTCAGAGGCTCCTCAACCAGATAAAGATACCTCAATTGTAGAAGACAACAATGGTGATGGTGATAGTGATCAGGAATTCCTTGATGCTAATAACCACACCATAGATGACAACATCAATGATGTCACACACTCATTGGATCAAGTTAATCTTGATAAGTGTGATAATGTGGAGGGTGAATCTTCCAGGCCAGATCTAAATTTCTCAAATTTGGATCTTTCTCAGCAACTTGCTGTGATCCCTCAGCTAAGGATCCACAAGTCTCACCCCACCACAAACATCATTGGAGATGTTGTCACAGGGGTAAGAACAAGAGGACAAACCCATGAAGCAAATGTTTGTCTTCACTCTTGTTTCTTATCTCAGATAGAGCCAAAGAAAGTTGATGAAGCTCTAAAGGATGGAAGTTGGGTTGAAGCTATGCAACAAGAGCTGCTTCAATTCAAAAGGCAGAAAGTTTGGAACCTTTGTCCTCTTCCTCATGGGAAGACTACCATTGGAACCAAATGGGGTTTTAGGAATAAGAAGGATGATAGAGGAATCATCATCAAGAACAAGGCAAGACTAGTTGTTCAAGGATACACACAAGAAGAAGGGATTGACTACACTGATGTCTTTGCTCCTGTAGCAAGACTAGAAGCTGTTAGGATATTCCTGGCATTTGCTGCATCCAAGAACTTCAAGGTCTTTCAACTTGATGTAAAGTGTGCTTTCTTATATGGAGTGATGTGATTGATGAAGAGGTTATGTCAAACAGCCACCTGGTTTTGTAGACCCTGATCATCCTGATTATGTCTGCAAGCTTGACAAAGCTCTTTATGGGCTGCATCAGGCACCCAGGAAGTGGTATGAGACACTATCTGAGTATCTTTGTAAACATGGATACAGGAGAGGTACTATAGATGGAACTCTCTTCATCAAAGGACAGGGAAATGACTTATTGCTGGTTCAAGTATATGTAGATGACATCATCTTGGTTCAACTAATCCAAAGCTCTGCAAAGACTTTGAGAAGCTGATGAAAGACAGATTTGAAATGAGTTCAATGGGAGAACTCAATTTCTTTCTGGGAATTCAAGTGAAGCAGGTTGAAGATGGCATCTTCATAAGTCAGTCAAAGTATGTTCAAGACATACTCAAGAGGTTCAACATGACTGATTGTAAGATTGCTAAGACACCCATAGCCAGAAACCACTCCCTTGGACCTGATCTTGAGGGGGAGTGTGTAGATGAACATTTATACAGGGCTATGATTGGGTCTCTTATGTATCTTACAGCTAGCAGGCCTGATATCATGTTTGCTACATGTATTTGTGCAAGATATCAAGCCAACCCTAAGATGTCTCACTTAATCACTGTGAAAAGGATTTTAAGATACCTCAAAGGTGCTTCAACACTTGGTCTATGGTATCCAAAGAATCCTAACTTCAATCTGTATGCTATACAGATAGTGATTATGGTGGTTGCAACATGACTGCAAAGTCTACATCTGGGGGATGTCAATTCCTTGGTGGAAGGGTTGTCTCATGGCAATGCAAGAAACAATCCTGTGTGTCTGCATCAACTGCTGAGGCTGAATACATTGCTGCTGCAAGCTGCTGTGCTCAAGTGCTTTGGATTCAAAATCAGATGCTGGACTATGGATTTAACTTCAAAGAGACTCCTATCCACATAGACAACAATAGTGCTATCTCTATCACTGAGAACCCTGTGCAGCACTCAAGGACCAAACACATCAACATCAGGTATCATTTAATAAGAGATAACTATGAAAAGGGATTAATTAAACTAGTCAAAGTTCATACAGATGAACAATATGCTGATCTGTTTACAAAAGCTTTTGATGAACAGAGATTTAAATATCTGATATCAGCTATTGGGATGATTAACTTTGAGTAGACTTTTTCTTAAAACTAATTCTAATTATTTCTTCTTAAAATATGTGTGTCCTAAGTTGTCTAGTTCATCACTTTCATAAGCTCATGTTTTCTTTGGATGTAAAATTCTTTTTGAAGACTTTCCTTAGATTCTTGAAAATTTCTGATACTTCGGAAGATAAAATTTTATCTTCGGAAGAAAATTATGTCTTCAAAATAAATAACTGTCTAAGAGATTTTACCTTCGGAAGAAGTCTAAAACCCATCTTCCGAAGCTTAAAATTCTATCTCAGACACTTATTTGTTTTAAGGACTTTTTCCTCCGAAGCAAAATTAACTCTCGGAAGCTTTGTTATTCTTATACAAAGCATCCAAGGGTTTATTTCTCTTCCGAAGCATAAATTTTCAAGACTCTCAGGAAAATCTTCCGAAGCCATTTTAGCTTCGGAAGCTTTTTCATTAAAACTTCCGAAGACAATTTACCTTCGGAAGCTTTTCGAATTCCAAGAAAACTACTTTTTGAGCAAAAGTAAACTACTTTTCAGAGGTGGGACCGACTTCCGGATTTCAAAGTTTATCCTCTTTCATTAACTTGGGTTCAAATCCCTTTTCACATAAATACCCAACGGTTCCCCCTCTTTCTCACTATCTTCCTCAATTCTACTATTCCTCTAACCTAATTCTCTAAACCGCCTTTGCTTTCTACCTTTCTTCACCCTTAAGCTTCTGAAATGGCCAACCTTAACCGCAGAAACAACCCAGATTTCTCCATGCAACTTCACAGGCAACATAATCAAGTTGCTCTGTTAAGCTCTGAGAAAGATGCAAGTTTCTCAGAGATTTGCCAATTCTTAACTCTATCCAACTACTTCACCTCCCTGACCATTGATCCTACTCTATATGAGGATCACTTGCTTGAATTCTGGAAGACCTGCCAAGAGGTCATTATGGATGGGGAGAAGGCACTGTCTGCCACAGTGCAAGGGAGGACAATCTTCATCACTCCGGCCATCATTAACCAAACTTGCAGCTGGATGATGAAGAAGGTGAGTTGTCCTTCCCAAAGGAAGCTGTTAATCATTCCTTTGAGCAGATGGGCTATGAGGGAGATTTCTCTGTAAAGACCTTCAGGAAAGGGAAGGTCTCATCCCAGTGGAAATACCTGCTCCATGTGGTTATCCACAGCTTATCAAACAAGCATGGTGGATGGGACCAGATTCCTGAGGATCTCTCCTTTATAGTTCATGGAATGGTTCAGGGGGTCAAGTTCAGGTTCTCAATTTGTTTATACTAATTTACTTGCAAACTTAGACTCCTTAGAGTATTACATGTTTCCTAGATATGTTCAACACATTCTCACTGTGAACTGGGCTCACAGTTGAGGGAAACAAGTAATATTCTTAAATTGGGACAGATGAAGCCCGGCATCTTTAAAATAATGAAGAAGCCAACTGTAGGCTTCTCAGGGGTAGAAACAGCCCTAGTCCCCAAAATGTTAGAGCTCATTGCTCAAGGTGACAACCTAGCAACACAAGCTAGTGTTGAACCCACACCTCTTTTATCCTTACCTCTAAAAAGACCACAAATAACCCTCACCTACCAAAGAAAATCCAAAAAACCCCTGCTCAGGCTATTGAGTCTATGCAGGGCTGAGGTTCCTCATGCTCACCCTGATGAGCTCACAAGCCCAACAGCCTTAAGCCTTCACTCTGAGTCTCAACACTCAAGTGAACAACCTTCAGGGGACAGTTACCATCCCCAGCCTTTAGATCTCAACCAACCAATTCCCAACCTATCCTTTATACTGATGAAGACTTAGGATTCAGTGAGTACCATGAGTCTCTCTTCTCCTCCCCTACTCAAAGAGAGATGAGTACCTCTGACTCTCCTCAGTCTATCCCACATCAGTCACCTGTACTGAGGTGGACACTTCTGAACATGTTCAGGATGTCCATATGGAAGAGGCTCTCACTTTTGAAAGTGATTACATCATTAAGACCTCAACCATGGCAACTCAGCCCACTGGCATCTCAACTGAGAGGTTGCTAGTGAGCAGAGGAAAACCAGCAGCCAAGAACCTCAAGCTGGTGGTGAGAGAGAGGACTTTGGTCCAATCATCTCATCCCCCAATGATTCTTCTGATGAAGAAGAGGGGAATTTGAGACTAAAGGTGCAGAAATTGTCAAAAACATGCTCCTATTTAGTCTCTAAGGTTAGTCACTTGGAATCTCAGGTGACTACCTTACAAAACAGGTCAATGATCAGCAACTTCAGATTTCATATCTAAAGGAAAAACTAGCTGGGAGACCTTTAAGGAGAGCTCAACCAGGAACACAAGAACCTGTGGAAGTGATTGACTTATCCTCCAGCTCACCTATGCAAGTGGGTGATGCTACCAAAAAGGGGGAGAAAGTTATTACAACCACAGAACCTGGGAGTTCTTCACAGAGAATGGACATAGAGGACTCACCATCCTCACTTGCTGTTGTGCATTCTCAGCAACTTCCTCAAGTTCACATTAATGTGGACTCTATAGACTCTATCATCAGGAGTCTCTTTGAGGAAGGTATACCAAGGGCTGTCTCATCTCCACCACAAGGAACTGCCAACTACATCATAAGGTGGAGGTATGATGCTGACAGAAGAGCCCTTATCTTCACAGAGTTCAAGGGCAACAAGAAGTTTTGATTTCCAAAGCCTGAACTTTATGAAAGATTGGATTTAGTCAACATGCCACTTGTCAATCCAAGCAATTCAAGACAAGCTGACAGGTTGGCTCAAAGAATCCAAGATAGGATCCTTGCAGAGTTCACTCTAAGAAGGAGACTTAGGCAATCAGGCAATGTCATCGGTCAACTGGATGTTGAGGTGGACCCTAAGATTAGTTTCATAGGGGAAACCTTGACTGAAGGCCCAGTGGCAGAACCTGAGACCCCTGTCTCATCATCAACAACTGCTGCAGAGGTTCAAACTCCCTTCTGAGACACCTGCTGGTGAAGGTGTTTCTCAGCCTCTCTCTGGCCAGAGCATGGAAGCTACACCAAGCAATGAAGGCCAAGCCTCTATCCACCTGAGTCACAAAGGTCTGTTGGTGACAAAGGGAAAAGGATAATGACTCCTGAGGAATTGAGGAGGAAGAGAGAGAGAGGAAAAGGAAGCTAAGGGGAGAAAGTTCCTCTGGGTCATCAAGCCTTATGCAAGCTGCAATCAGGGCTGCCCCAGACCAAATACTCAAGATGATGAGTTAAGGGCAGTCAGGATTACTTATTTACAGACCAGGAACTATGATATTGATGAAATCATCTCCCTCCCCTTAGAGAATTAAATGAACTGGCTGACATGGAAGTGTCAAGAGAGATGAAGGAGAAAAAGGATGCAAGGCTACTTCTCCAATTCAAAGAGGAGAAGAGACAGAAAAGACTCTACAAGCATGCTCCCACTCTCTCTCCAGTTCAAGAAAGTCCTGCACAGGAAGATGTGGCTCCACAAGAACCTCAGGTAGATAAAGAAGAAGATAGGATCAAGATGATCAACTACCTGAGTGCCACAGGCTTCTATCAGGCAGATGCACTTCTTCCCCTGTCCTATGACTTCATTGAGTTTGAGAGTACCTAAAGCAACTTGAGCTTGAGCTAGTCAAAGAAAGAAAGACAACCAAAAAGAAGCTAAGGGAAGAAGCTGCAAAGTCAAGAGCCATCATCCAAAAGAGTGTAAAGAAGTCTGCTGACAGACAAAGGATGATGAGCTTCTTGAAGCTGTATGGATTCTTCGGAAGGAGACTTGGCCCTATGTCTCTATCCACAATGGATGAGCATATAGGGTGATCAAGCAGAAGATTAAAAGTGGTGAACTGATTGACTTGCACTCTCTTCCAAGTCAAGTCCCACCTGAAGTGGAGGTCAAGTTTGAACAACCTGAGACACCTCAACCAGAACCTCCAGCTGAGCCTCAGCAAGCTTCATCTTCTGATCCAAGGCAGGGTCAAACTCCCTCTCCTTCTGAACCTGTGAGGGAGGAACACCAACTGAGAAAGACAATGATGATCAACAAGGTGCTGCAGACCAGTCTTCTCAGTTAAAGTCATCTAAGAGGAAGAAGAGAATGGCTTCTAAACCAAAGACTAAGAAGAAGAAGCCTAAAGTTCTACCTCTACACCTCAGGCTGAATCAGATCAACCTGAGGAAGTGCATGATGAGGCAGCCCAATCAACTCCTATGCAAGTGGCTCCTCTAACAACTGAGACACCCATCTTGTCCTGGACTTACTCTACCAATCCAGAAAGATGGCATGTAATCAGAGATCAAGGTGTTGAGAATGTCTATTCTTGGCAAGACATAATCAACTTACCTCTGCATGATCTCTTTGAGATGAGAAGATACTATGAAAGTCTTGATGATCCTGACCATCTAATGAAGAAAGGAATGGTCATGATTGTACTGAAGACTACCAACATTTGAAGATCTTCTAAGTGTTTTGGTAGCATCAGCCTAGGGGGAGTTTGTAAGGATTCCTTAAGTCTGATGCAAACCAAAACATCCAAGTGTCTCTGCAACATGCACTAAGTACTGAAGGAAGAATGCTTCGGAAGTTTTACACAATGCACTAGAAAATACTCTAAGTGTAAAATCTTCCGAAGCCAAGACCAATATCTTCCGAAGCCAAACATGAAGTCTTCCGAAGCCTCAGAGACAAAGTCTTCCAAGCTTCACCTATGAAGAAGATTTCTTCCAAGACTTTTAGTACACATGCTTTATCTGAGTACTGTTCCATAAAGCACCTTTCCGCTGCATCTCTGTAAAGTCACCAACTTACATGAGTTGGTGAAAAGGTCCATGCTTTGGTGTAACTGTACATTGAGAGGTCTTGAGTCGTAACTTTCTACTTTATGTACTTTATCCTTTTGTAATGTATAAGGATGTGAGCTATGGCATGTCATAGTCACAAGGTCAAAAGGACAGATATGCCTTTTGATCCTACAATTGATTTTGTTAGTGTCTAGTCAATTGTATCCAGCTGGCTTTCAAAGTATAGCCGGCTGTAGGTTGTAGTATAAGTATTTCAAGTTCTTGTACTTTCTTATGCTGTTGTAACCTTATAAAAGAACCTGAGAAAGCAATATACTGCTTCCTTGAAACCCAAACTCTCTTGTTCTGCTCTTTACTTTACTTGTGTTCTTTGTATCACATTGGTTAATCCAGTTCACTATTTGATAAAGTTTTAGTTGACTCTCCTCATTGTGTTTTGTGTAGTAATATTGTTCAAGCCCTTAAAATGGTCTTCATACATCATCATCATCATGCGCAAAATGTGGACAAAAGAACCAATGAGCCGGATCAGAAAAACCTTTAAGTCCCACAGAAGTCACAACAACTACTGAAGTCCACATTAGCTGAAGACAACAATGATTACAAAGTCTGAAGACATAAGTGCTGAAGACAAAGTCTGAAGACACAAGTGCTGAAGACAAGTCTGAAGACACAAGTGCTGAAGACAAAGTCTGAAGACACAAGTGCTGAAGACAAAGTATCAGATGTTGTCACAACAGCTGAAGAGGACTTCTTCAGTAGTTGTGACGGTTTGCTTTCAGTATTTATATTTTCTATTTTCAGTAGTTTTGTAAAACGACTGAAGAGTTTGTTCTTCAGTCGTTGTAGTATCAGTAGTTTCTTTTCAGTTGTTTCATGTTTTATACTTAGCACTCTGACATGTTCTCAGTAGTTGTGAACATTTCAGTAGTTTGTTAAGAAGTAGTTATTTTGTACTAGATCTGCTAGTAATCACCATCCGTGATTACAGCAGTGATTGCACTCTATATAAGGAGTGCCAACCTTATTGTAACCATGAATGATTGAGCAATAATATTGAGCATTATTGAAACATTCCAAATCACAGAAAATATTCTCTCGCATTTGTTACAAATAACACTCTCTTGCTATAATTGACTAATTCATCTCTTCATTCCGCTGCATTACACTCTTATACCTCAAACTTGTGATCGTGATCCTGTCAAATGGTATCAGAGCAGGTTAATCATTGATCGATCTAATAATTGATCATTGAAACTGCTCTTCAAGATCCAAGTTTGAGTGAATTAGTATCATTTTGCAAGAAACTGTTATAGAGATTGAATTTTCTGTGTTTTTAATCATTCATCCTGAGACTTATTCTCGGTTTTCATTGAGTTTGTTGTGGTGTGTCAAAATTTTTGCTTGAATAAAATGTTTTTGGTTTCAAAATGACTACTCCTTCCAATGATCCTCACAATACTGGTTCCTCAACCAAGCCTCCAATGCTGGTTAGGAATGAGTATAACATATGGCAACGTCGTATGCTCCATCACCTGTCTGTTAACAGTTCAGGTTGTTGGACATCAGTGGTACATGGTCCACACAAGCCTATGGTGAATAACCCGGAAACCAATCAAATGGTTCCGAAGAGGAAGGATCAATACTCAGATGAAGATAAGAAATTATTGAGATAGATGCAAAAGCTCATGGAATTCTAGCCATGGCGCTACCAATGAAATTTATTCTGGGTTAATGCACTATGAATCTGCCCATGACCTCTGGAATGCCTTGAAAGAACAATTTGGAGGAACAGATGAGGTCTTGGCAAATAATAGAGAGATCCTTGCCCAACAATATGAGACATTCTCTCATAGGAAGGGTGAGACACTGACTCAACAGTTTGAGCGGTTCTCTTGTTTGATCTCTGAATTGAAAATGGTCAAACATGAGTACACTAATGTTCAGATGAATAACAGATTTCTCAGATCACTGCCTGAGAGATGGGACACATATACCATTGTCCTACGCTCCAGTGCAAATTTGGACAAACTATCTCTCACCCAACTTCATGGGAAACTGCTCACATTTGAGAGAGAGATAGAACAAAAGAGAAAACTGTCTTCATCTGGTAAGCTCACTGAGGACTTTGTACCAGGCAATACTGCTCTGGTTAGTCATGAGTCAGAATATGCTTCATCTGAATGCCAGTATGATGAGCATATTGATTTCTCTTCAAATATTTCTGATTCAGCATTTGTGAGTGTTGATAGTCAATTTTCTGGGTGTAATAATGACAATCTATGCTTCATCATGGATGATCTCAAGGGGATTGCTGATGATGACTTAGAAGAGATGGATATTTGAGCCAAATGGCCTTGATAAATATCAGATCTCAGAAGTTCTATAAAAGAACTGGAAGAAAGTTCCCAGGACTCTCTGGCAAAACCAAAGTTGGTTTTGACAAGAGTAAGTTGAGGTGTCACAGATGCCAAAGGCTTGGACACTTTGCTAGAGAATGTAGATCATCTGGATCTAATTCCTCTGCACCTTTTGTGACTTTTCCTAGCAATAGTCAACAAAACAAAGGGCAACATCCTGTCAATTCTAGTCATCAGTCTCAACTACAATCTCCTGCATATTTTGTTCCTCAGGGTCAAATGCCTTATCCTTACCCGTGTTATTACATGCCACAAACCAGTCAAGTTCAAGCTCCTATGGTACCACAACCTCATGCACTTCCAGAACCTCAACCATCTCATCAACCCCCTCAACCTCAACAACATAGCTTCTTCACCCCAGAAGTTGTTGATTGGAGCAGCTTGCCAGATGACATGTCTGGTCATGAACAACTGTTCACAAGTGCTGATCAACATGGTGGTGATAGTCCTTTTGGAAATCTGGCACTTATGGCTCTGGAATCAACTGAGGGTTCCTGCTCAACTGCATCATCTTCACAGGTAACTCAGGTATCTTCAGAGGCCAAAGCCAAGTTATGTTCTGAATCTTGCATTGCTGCTTTGTCTCTATTAGAGAGGCAAATGTAGCATTAATAAATGAAAAACTTGAGTTTGAGAAAACTATTTCCAAAAGACAAGCTGAGTATGAGTCTGTTCTTAATAGTAAAATGATGAGATTTATAAGCTTAAATGCCAATTAAATGATGAAAAGGCTAAGCTAGAGGTTATTCTGAGGACCAGAAAAGTCTTAAAGAAACCCTTGCAGTCACCCAAGTAGAGTGTGATCGATGGGTGAAATCATGCAAAGGTTTTGAGATGCTTCTTAGTAAGCAATCAGCTTCCAATGTGAAGTTTGGCATTGGTTATAATCACACTGCTCCTCCTACAGATTTTGCTCCAAGAGTAGAGGTGAAATCTGATGGAGAAAGCAATAACCAATCCACCTCATCATGTGATTCACTTTTTGATAAAGCATCATCAAAAGTTGAAGTCAGCAATAAGCCCTCTCAGAACTTATCAGCTAATATTGATAGTTCAATTGCTGACACTCACATGATCAAAGAGTTGGTCAACTCAGGAGTTATGTCTGAAAGTCCTGAAAGGACTGGAGAGGAGAGCAAGATTTAACTCCTGAAGTTCAAGCTCCAACTACTGACAGCACTGAAAAGAAGAAAACTGTCAGTAGAAAGAGTTTGAAGACTACTAAAGAGGAAGCCAAGAAAGCAAATAGTGCTTCCAAAGTACTGAAGAGCAAGTCTTCAGTAGTTTCATCCTCTTTAGTTGATGATCAACAAAAGATGAAAAAGAAACCATGTGAAGTATGTGGTTTGTTTAATCATCTCACTGATGATTGTTGGTACAAAAGAGGATCCAAACTCAAACATAAAGATGAAATTAAAGAGAAAATGGTAAAAATGAAAAATGAGTTTAAAGCCACATTTGTACCAGCAACATCAAATCCTGTAATCCCTAAGTCCAAAAAGAAATCCAAAAAGGAAGGGGTTAAACAGGTAACAGCTGAGGTTGCTCAAAAGAAGAAGGTGCAACATAAGAACTTATCAAACTCCAGTCTAATGTGTCTGAAGAGCTGAAAGCTCTATCACAAAATCAGACACAGCTGGTTATGATGGTTCAACATCTATTGGGAAGAGTCAACCAATTAGATGTTCCTATGTTGAATCCACAGAAAAAAGGAGGTCCAAGCCAAAGGATTCCTCTTTTCCACCATCTTCTTCCTCTCAAGCTGTTATTTCTAGCAAACTTGTTAGTCCACCATCTGTTGATGTGAATAGGCCCAAAACCAAAAAGGTTTGGGTCTCAAAATCTAACTAATTTGCTTTGTTCTGCAGGGTTTCCAACATGCCACAGAGGCATCTGGTATGTAGACAGTGGAGGATCCATGCATATGACAGGAAACAGATCACTTCTTAATGACTACTCTCAAGGAAGGAAAGAAGGGATTTGTATCTTTTGGCAATGATGCAAAGGGTTACATCATCGGCAAAGGCTTTGTTTCCAATGGGGAAATAAAGTTTGATGATGTTAACCATGTGGAAAATCTCAAGTACAACCTCTTGAGTGTCAGTCAAATGTGTGACAAAGGCCATGTTGCTCTTTTCACAAGTCAGAACTGCCGGATTCTGTCATCCAAAGTTCTGAGTTTGATTGACAAGGTGTTGGATAAACACACTCTCCTTAAGGCCAACAGGACAGGAAGAGTGTATGCCTTAGATCTTTCTAAGAAAATAGATCTCAAAGGCCATCCTTGCCTATTTTCCAAGGCTTCCCCTCAAGAATCTACACTATGGCATAGAAGGCTGGGTCATGTAATCTCAAAAACATAAATCAGCTGATTAACCATGGTTTAGTAAGGGGATTGCCTATGAAGGAGTTCAAATGTGAAGATGACTGCACTGCTTGTCTAAAAGGAAAACAGCACAAAGTTTCATTTCCTCCATAGAAGAACCTAAGTCCACAGCCTGCTTACAGCTTCTTCACATGGATCTCTTTGGTCCTGTGAGAGTGATGAGTATGGCTAAGAAGAAATACTGTCTAGTAATTGTGGATGATTACTCCAGATTTGTATGGACTTTCTTCTTGCATTCAAAGGATGAAGCACCTCAGAAGATTATCAACTTTGTGTTGTATGTTGAGAAGCAGTATTCCCTCTCAGTCAAGTGTGTTAGAAGTGATAATGGAACTGAATTTAGAAACAACACACTTGATGAGTTCTTCCTCTCAAAGGGAATCAAGAGGCATTTTAGCATTCCAAGAACTCCTGAACAAAATGGAGTAGTGGAGAGAAAGAACAGGACCCTTATTGAAGCTGCAAGGTCCATGTTGGCTGACTCTGGATTGCCAATGACTTTTGGGCTGAAGCTATCAATACTGCTTGTTATGTCCAAATAGAGCTCTAGTGAATAAGAGGTTGATGAAAACTCCATATGAAGTTCTTCATCATTTGGCCCCTCTAATTTCATTCTTTAGAGCTTTTGGATGTCCTTGTTTCATTCTCAACACAAGGGATCAACTCCAGAAATTTGATTCTAAGGTGGATGCAGGATATTTTGTTGGTTATTCATCAACTTGCAAAGCATACAGAGTCTTCAACTGTAGAACAAAGATGGTTGAAGAGACTCTACATGTTAAGTTTAATGAATCTCCAAAGGACAAGATTCCACAAAATCCTGTGGAGATATTTGATTTGGACATACTGCAATATGCTCCTCATCAAACTCCAGCTGTTGCTCATGTCAACAGTTCTCCACCTGGTGGTACTGCTGGTGCTGATGATGATGATAGCAGTACTCACCTCTTCAGATTTACTGATCAACTGCCTGATTCAGCTAGACCTGATGTTCCTGTAGCTCCAGCAGCACAATCCACAACAAATGCTGATGAGATTTCTACAACTTCAACTTCCTTTGAACTACCATCAACTGATTGGTTTCAAGGAAATTCTTCACCATCACCATCTGTTGCTGCTGAGCCTGCTACAAACACTTGCACTGATCTCATTGTGTATCAAGATCTGAAGAATCACCCTATGTCTCAAATCATTGGTGATATCACTGCTGGAGTATCAACAAGAAGTCAATTGTCAAATTTCTGCTTCTATGCTCTCTTCATTAGTCAGCAAGAGCCAAAGAATTATCACATTGCATTAAAGGACAATGGATGGGTTGATGCCATGCAGCTTGAGCTTCTTCAGTTCAAGAAACAACAAGTGTGGGAACTTGTTCCTCTACCTCCAGGTAAGTGTGCAATAGGCACTAAATGGGTGTTTAGGAATAAGACTGATGAAAATGGGCTTATTGTTAAGAACAAGGCCAGACTGGTGGTTCAGGGGTTTGCACAAGAAGAAGGTATTGATTATGATGAAACCTTTGCTCCTGTAGCCAGACTGGAAGCAATTCGATTGTTTTTAGCTTATGCTGCTTATCAAAATCTTAAAGTTTTTCAAATGGATGTCAAAAGTGCATTTTTGTATGGGAAAATTAAAGAAGAGGTTTATGTATGTCAACCACCAGGTTTTGAGGACAACAAACATCCTAATTGGGTGTATAAGCTTGATAAGGCTCTTTATGGGTTGAAACAAGCTCCTAGGGCCTGGTATGAGACATTATCAAACTTTCTTCTTGAAAATAATTTTACTAGAGGCACCATAGATAAAACTTTGTTCATTAAGAAAGCAGGGCAGCATAATCTACTTGTTCAAATTTATGTAGATGATATTATTTTTTGCATCCTCTGATCCACAGTTGTGTGATGACTTTACAAAGCTGATGCAACAAAAGTTTGAAATGAGTGCAATGGGGGAATTACAATTCTTTCTGGGTTTGCAAATCAAACAAAAGGCTGATGGAATTTTCATTCATCAGTCCAAATATACAAAAAATCTTTTGGAAAAATTTGATTTGCAAAATTGTAAACCCTGTTCTACTCCCATGTGCAACACCACACAACTGGATACAGATCAGAAAGGTAAAGTGGTTGATGAAACACTTTACAGATGTATGATTGGGTCCTTGATGTACCTAACAGCTTCTAGACCAGATATTATGTTTGCTACATGTGTTTGTGCTAGATTTCAGGCTGCACCTAAGGAGTCTCATTTGATTGCAGTCAAGAGGATCTTTAGATATTTGCAAGGCACTCCATCTCTAGGTTTATGGTATTCTACTAGACATTCTGGTAAATTAGTTGCTTTTTCTGACAGTGACTATGCAGGGTGTAAGTTGACCAGGAAATCAACTTCTGGTGGATGCCAATTCCTAGGCAACTGTTTGATTTCTTGGCAGAGTAAGAAACAAACCTCAGTTGCTACATCAACTGCTGAAGCCGAGTACATTGCTGCTGCAAGTTGTACATCTCAGGTATTATGGCTTCAAAACCAATTATTGGATTATGGCATAACTGAGACTAAGACTCCATTGTTAATGGACAGTTCTTCAGCTCTTTGTATTGTCAAGAATCCTGTCCAGCACTCTAGGACTAAACATATTGAAATCAGACATCACTTATTAGAGATTGTTTTGAAAAAGGTCTGATTGATCCAAAATTTGTTCCTAGTGCTGATGAGCTTGCAGACATTTTTACTAAGCCTTTGGATAGTTCAACTTTCCACAACCTGGTGTTAAGGCTTGGTATGCTGCAGCTAGAATAAGTGACAACTACCGATAATCTCAGTAATAAATACTGATGATCATTGGTAACCATGTCATATATAAGTACTTCATTTGTTAAAACAGCTGATGTAGTTATAACAGCTGATGAAATCACAACAGCTGATGTAACTACAACTGCTGATGTCAGAAATGCAGATAAGTACTGATGACCAATGAAACAAACTCGGATTTGTGGAGGTCAGACTGAAACAGCTGAAAAGCTAAGAATTGACGACAACAGCTGATGAGTAATTCTCTTCAGTTGTTTTTACAACTGCTGTTTCTAAACAACTGAAGCCACAGCTATGTCTTCAGTAGTTTACAACTACTGAAGACTACCGCTAAGTCTTCAGCTGTTTACATCAACTGATGACAAAACCACTGTCTTCAGTAGTTACACAACTACTGATGACAAACACCATGTCCTCAGTTGTTTCACCACCTGAAGTCGGAATTGTCCTCAGTAGTTTTATAACTACTGAAGACTAAATCAAAGACTTCAGCTGTTTCAATGTCTGACGGTTAAAACCAAGTCTTCAGTTGTTTTATAACAACTGATGATCACACCAATACGGTCAGTCATTTCAACCTCTAAAAGTTAATGCCACGTCATCAGTTTCAGCAAATGATGACTCACCAAAACCTTCAGTCGGTTCATAACCCTACCCTATAAATCCCTTATCTCACCAGAGTTTTTCTCACCTTCACTCTCAAACCTAACGTTCAAAAACTCTGTACCCTCTCTTCATCCATGGCGACCATGCAACTAAAACCTCGACACAACTGTGTCGCTCACCTTACTAAATCACCATTCTGGACCAAGTTTCACAACGCCATTGATTTAATGGTCCAGTCACCTTACCAAACAGCCTTCCTGATAAACCCCACCATATATGCCGAATCCCTTAGCCAATTCTGGACAAACGTCACTCTTGTCTCTGAGGAGAATGACACAGAGTCACTTCATTCGTTTGTCCATAGCCAAAAGGTGGTCATCAATCCAGAGATTCTTCGCCAAACCCTCAACCTGGATGATGCCACTTTCCCGACCTAGCTATCCAAAGGGCACCACTGATCTATCTTTGCCCACCATGGATACGAAGGCAACCTGAGTGCCTCTACCATATTGAAGAAACATTTCCAGGATGCTGAACGGCTTATCTTTCATATGGTAAATGTCTGCCTGGCTCCAAAGACTTCATCATGGGATCAAATGTCCACAAGGTGGCAACAGGTATTGTACTCTATCCTTGAGCAACAACCTTTAAATTTTTCTGAAATATTATTCTTAGAGCTCAAGGATATGGCCCAAAAACAACTTTCTAACCGTTGGATACTATATCCTCGGTTTATAATGGCCATAATTGAAAACCAGCTTCAAGCTGAGGGACTTGTTGGCCTGGGAGTCCCTGCTATGGCTGTATTGCCTGAAGTATACTCCCGGCACAACTCTGACCAATCACTCAAAATGGCTGCCAAGCTGCGCAAACCCACGCAGCTGGAACCCACAGCCACCACCACAAAATCCAAAGTCCCCACCAAACCAAAAACAAAACGAACCAAAACAGCTATTCAGGAAGATGAGTCCCCTGAAGATGCTCCTGTACCACCAAGACAGGATATACTTACTGGTGTAACCCCCCAGTAGTATCAGAGACTCACCCAGCCACAGCCGCTCAGGATTCCTCTCAAAAGGAACCTGAAGCAACCAAAGAAGGGGTACCCACAAATCTGGAATCTTCCTCATTTGAGGAGATTGCCATTGAAACTCACCATTCTCCCCAGGTGCATAATACCCTATCTCCCAATGAAAATGCCCCCCAAAGTCCAACACTTATAATTGCAAATGTGCTGACTCAGCTGCATGCCTCTCCTCCTCCCAGACAACCATCTAAAGGGAAAACCACAGATATTGAGGAAGAGGATCAACATGCTTCTGACAACCCACAGCACAGGGGTTTAAATGTTCAGTCTCCTAGTGTAGATACGGAGACAAGAATATCTGGTGAGGCTGCCACCTCTTCTGCATCAGCACATGATCAGACTGAGGCTGGTAACATGGCTAAGACCTCATCAGAGGCAACAGCTGATGAAGGACATCGTCCTGAGGCTGGAAGTCCCCAGTTCCAAGAAAAAGGGGCACATGCTACATCTGGTCTACACCCAGAGCATGTACATCTTGCTACTAGCAAGAGGTCAGGTGATTCAGCATCTGCTGATGATGACCTGGGCTTCTTTTATGATGTTCTAGCCCAGAACACAATTCTTGAGGAAGAAGTCAGTAGACTACAAAGACTACTTGACCAATTCTCTCAAGAAGCAAGTCCATCTGATACCACCATACACCCACAGATGGCACCTTCACCTGAAGGTCTCCCTAAACACTCAGCCACTACAAACATTCAATCCACCAGCCTCTACTTCTGGCACTGTTTCTCAGGGACAGAACCCCTCTGAGCAAACAGCTGCTATATTCCAAAAATCCCTACCTCTCATCACCCCAATGATCACCGACATTGTGATCAAAACCTTGGATGACAAACTTCCCTCAATCATACAGCCACTGGTGGAGGAGATTGTGAGCACAAGGCTTTCTACTACTCAAACCCTTGCAACCAATGCAACCAAAAAGGGGGAGAGTCAGTCAGTGAAAGACAAAGGGAAGCGCATATTGATAGAGAGAGACCAGGAGGAAGAAGAGGTTGTTGAGAAAGAGACTGAGAAGGAGGAAGAGTATGTGAAGGGAGCTGACACTGATCAAGTGAGTGAAAGTCACAAAGACTTTCACATCACATACAAGAAGAGGAAGATGGAAAGAAAAGAAAAAGAACTCCAGCTTGATGAGATGGTCAAAATGGCGGATGCTACACATAGTAAATCTATGGACTCCATTATTGACCAACTATACAGACAAGGGTTCGATACTGCACAGCTTGACTCAGAGATTAGAAGACTTGAAGTTGAAGAAATTAACTCAAGATGGGCAAGCTATGATGTGCTAGAAAGAGAAAGACTGGAGATCATGATCAGATTTATTGCTAAATATCTTGGAAGATCATTGATAGAGATTAAGTCATGGACCAGGGACAGTATCTTGGCTATAACCACCAAGATCTGTACGTCTGAAGCATATACAAAGGGATTAGTGATTGAAGCCTTAAATGAAGCAGGTGCTGGAAAAAAGAAATGAACTAGCAAAATACTCCAAAGCCTCACTCATTACAAGAATGCTAGAACAACCTGCAAAACCTACCACTTCAAAATCACCACTACCACAACCCATTAAACCAACTCCTTTACCCTCAAAACCAACAGCCGATGATGCATCCAAGAAGAAGAAGAGAAGGATGTTGAGGCTAGAAGAAGAAGAAGAGGATGATGAGGAAGAAGATAGGCTGCCTCTTTCTGCAGTCCTAACTTTGCCTAAAGCCAAATCTATGCCCATCACTCCCACCTCACAGATGGAAACTGTGAGAGTAAAGATGAAGAAGAGCAACTGCAAAGGCTTCATGATGAGGAGATGCTAAAAAGTATAGATAAAACTTATGCTGCCTCCTCATCAATAATAAGTATGAAGAAAGAAGCTCTGAGACTGTACACCCTCGCCAACACATTTCAATATCAAAAAGAAAAGGTGAGGATGTGGCCTGATCCTAGGGTGGCTCACAGAATTGTGAAGAAGGACATTCCTGCACGATACAAGGGCCAGATAAAAAGGATCGTAGATGAAGAGATCACAGTGGTCCTTGTAGTATCACCCTGGGAGATTGTAGAAGACTTCAAGAAAGCTTATGAGACTAAACAGCCTCCCCAAAAGATGTTAGAAAACAGAGTGATCAAGAAGGGGTTAGTCTACAAGAAGCTTGAGAACTTCAAACAGAATGAGCTCAGTCTGTTACTTGAAGGTAATCATCCTGATGAGTTTGCCTACAGACAGATCACAACAGTTGAGCTCAAAAATGGCAAACAGGCCAAATACATCTCAGAGCTGTATGGGCGTGAAGGATTATTCGATGGTGAACCAGAGAATCTTACTATGGAAGAACAAATCATGTTTCTCAGAGCATACACCAGAGAATCCTACAGGCTTATACATGGGAAGTGAGTTTCATGGATGGGGGAACAGCTCAGTGTCCAATTCCCCAATACAGAGCTCCCATCCATACTTTGCCAACCAAATCATCAGAGACTTACTTCCAGGCCGGTGCTTATATGGGTCATCTTCTCAACTGATCAAGAAGGAAAAAGACCATCCATTTTGCCAACAATAAGTGGGACCTCAATAAAGTTAAAGGTTTTGGCTGCATTGGTTCAGGGGAGTTTGTTGGACCAAAAGAACCAATGAGCCGGATCAGAAAAACCTTTAAGTCCCACAGACGTCACAACAACTACTGAAGTCCACAACAGCTGAAGACAACAACTGAAGACAAAGTCTGAAGAAGACAAAGTGCTGAAGACAAAGTCTGAAGACACAAGTGCTGAAGACAAAGTCTGAAGACAAGTGCTGAAGACAAAGTCTGAAGACACAGTGCTGAAGACAAAGTATCAGATGTTGTCACAACAGCTGAAGAGGACTTCTTCAGTAGTTGTGACGGTTTGCTTTCAGTAGTTTTATATTTTCTATTTTCAGTAGTTTTGTAAAACGACTGAAGAGTTTGTTCTTCAGTCGTTGTAGTATCAGTAGTTTCTTTTCAGTTGTTTCATGTTTTATACTTAGCACTCTGACATGTTCTCAGTAGTTGTGAACATTCAGTAGTTTGTTAAGAAGTAGTAGTTATTTTTACTAGATCTGCTAGTAACACCATCCGTGATTACAGCAGTGATTGCACTCTATATAAGGAGTGCCAACCTTATTGTAACATGAATGATTGAGCAATAATATTGAGCATTATTGAAACATTCCAAATCACAGAGAAAATATTCTCTCGCATTTGTTTACAAATAACACTCTCTTGCTATAATTTGACTAATTCTTCTCTTCATTCCGCTGCATTACACTCTTATACTTCAAACTTGTGATCGTTGATCCTGTCAGCAACATAACCTCTATGGTCTCAAATATGTCAACTTACATGAACTACAAAAACCTTCCATGTTCAAAAATGTACATCTGACTTTCCCCCGTAAAAGTTCAGTAAATAAACTTGCTAATTCGGGCGTATGAGCCGTACTGGGCTGATGACACCCTCCAGTCGCATGGCCTTCCATGCGACTGAAAACTTAAGCTTAATGGACATCAGGCGAATGACCCTATGCGAATGGACCTATGAAGATGGCCTATGGGCTGACATGTGACACCTATGCGTGTATGGAATCTTAGTCGCACTAGCTTCATGCGTATGGCCTTCAGTTGCATGACTTTCAGGCGCATGGCTTCGCAACATTACCCTCGTGCGAGAAAAAACCCTCAGTCGCATGACCTCCAGGAGCATGGACTCCGTCGTATAACCTTCAATCGAATCAATCTGGGGCGCATGAACTTCAGTCGTATGACTTATATGCGTGTGGAACCTCAATCGCATGGCAATCGTGCGCATGGACTCAGTCACATGCATTTTCGGCCGTATGCCTCTAGTCATCATTGCCATTCGGTCGCCTAGCCCTAGCTGATGCAGAATGGCAGTTCATTCCCGAACCAATCTGCCATTTTCGGCCTCCAAGCTCTCCAAAACTTGTTCTAAGCCCAAATAACCATCCTAAACCTTAGGAAACATACCCCACACATTATTCAAGCACACACAAGCCCGAAAAACAAAACCCATTCGCATTACACACAACACACATACACACGGGTTCAACACACACACTTCAAAAAACAAGTTTTCTATGTCATCCAGCCCCAAATCAGTTGAAAAGTGTAAAATAAGGGTCATAGAACTCACACAACGACCCCGACGAGAAGAGCTTCGGAATCCAACCCGACTACACTTCAAACTTGCACTCTCGAATCCACGAAACCAAAGCTTGGAATCCCTTTTTTTCTCTCTCTCTATAGGCTGATTTTGGTGAGTGTGGGGGGAGGTGTGGGCTGCCCTCCTCCTTTTATACTCTCCCCTCATTCAACCTTCTCCCGTTTGGCAAGTTTGGTCCCTCGAATTTGGAATTTATTTTTTTTCTTTCGTCGGCTCAAAAAAACTTTCCGGGGTGTTACATATATATATTATATGTATATATATATATATATATAATATATATATATATATATATATATATTCAAAAGCAATAAGCAAGAAAAGAAAAGAAAAGTCAAAATCAAATGTCAAAGAATATAACAGGCAAAAAAGAGCAAAAAGATGCCAAAAGTCCATATAGGAATAAAAGATGCCAATGTGCATATTAATAAAAGATATGTCATAGACATATATACTATATGATACATATTTTTCTTTTGAGAATATGTTATGACACAGGAGGGAAAATCAAAAGATGGGGCATGTAAGTCCGTCTTGGCATATAAGTCCTAAACATCTTGCGAGGGCAAAACATAAGTCCGGATGGCTGTTAATAAGTCCTACAACTTGTTAATATTCTGGGTTCATAAACATTTTGTCGTGCTAGTTATGCTCAAATATATATAATATAACACAATAATTAAATCTGAGAAAGCTGATAAGAAGTGAAAGGTTTAAGTCAAATTGGGGTGACTTGAAATCTCAATAGTGTCTTGAAGCTAGATAAGTGTTTTGCAGGATTTTTGATTGTGGGACACACTGAATCATATAACTTAAGCAAAACATGATAAAATCATAGCTTATGTGTATAAGTAAACTTGAAGTCTAAGTTTAAAGGGATACAATATATTGACAATCAACATAAACAGTCGTATATAAAATCAATGCCGGAAGAATGTTATGATTGATTTCTAGAGGAATAAGATCCTATTCTTGAAAATTTATCAAAACGTTAAGTAGTTAATTCAATATGTGTCTTAATAAGTTTGATTTTACTTAGTTTCATTAATATCTCTTAATTTTGATTTTTTATTGTGTTTTTTATTTACAAAGTGTTAAAAATTAAGGGTGTTAAAATAATTGTAAACACTTAGCTAAATAAAATCATTTTTCATAGCAAAAATAAACCTACTCATTCGAATAGTTTCTCAAGCGAAAAGTTAACTAGAGAGACTTTGACTTCTCGCACGAGAAGTCAAGACTGGTTAAAAGAAACACTTCGTGCGAAAAGTGCTCACTGGCACAAAAAGTTCTGAAGTTTATCTCTAAAAAATTATAAGTGTAGAATTCCGTTGAACTGATTATCATTGTTATTGTAAGGTTTTATGTAAGGCTGTTGCACCTAAAACATCCAAAGTCTTTCCTGCATGCATGCGCTGAAGTATGGAGTAGAAATATTAGAACTGTTCGCACTCAAATCTGATAAAAATTCAAATATGAAGGTGTCAATTCACTCAATTGTGATTCAGTTCATGTTTCTAATGATGAAACACAACTGAAATCAACAATTAATTGAACAATCGCTATCAAATCACATATTCAAGTGATTCACAGGTGCTTAAGAGTCGATTTTAAGCTCCAAATCACTAAATTGAAGGCTCTGATACCATTTGATAGGTTCAAATGGTTCGATCTGTGTTAATGATGTAATGCAACTGACAATTAGATGAACAATGCAATCAAACTAAGCAATATAACAAAAATTCACAGAAGTTTCATTGATACCAGCAAAGGATTACAATGTACAAATGAGAGAGTTCTAATTCAAAGTCTACCTGCAAAACCTATAATCCTATTTATACTAATACAAGAAACAAAGGAACATATATTTACAAATAAGTCCCTATTCTATGAGAAAAACAAAAATACTCTGACATATGTGATATGTACAATCATAACACATCTGAGTGTTATTTTAACAAGTACTGTCACATCTGTGATATGACAAATCACACAACGGCTGATTGTTATTTCAATAAATATTGTGCCTTTTGTGATGAGCGTAATCATAATACTGAGGATTGCTTCTTCAGGAAGAACTCGCCTAGAAAGGATTTTGGTAATCAAAGATATCAAAGAAATCAAAATTATGGTTTTCAAGAATTATCAAAACAACCTTCTTTAGGCTTGAGATCTCTCAGAAATATCAATTCTGATTATGATAATCAGTATACTGTTAGATAACAGCAGTACAATTAGGGAAATTTCATTCCACGTTCAATGACAATGAAAAATGAAACATTTAACAAAAAAAAATTTTCTGAGAATGTTTAAAATGATGGTTCAAAGTTTCTTGATGATAATCTTGGGAATCAATTTAATGCTTTGAGGTCAAAACAAAGAAAAGATAATCAGACAGTTTTTCAAGGAGGATTTGAAAATCCAAAATTTCAAAAGAAACCTGATGTGAACAAACTCCATTTCAAGCAATTTAACATTGTGGATAAATATGGTTAGCCCAAGACCATCTCGGCTTGGGTTGATAACTCATCTTAAATGTCGTTGAAATGCAGGTACGCCCAAGAAGACCAATGAATACATGGTATGTTGACAGTGGGTGTAGCCGGCATATGACAGGCAATCAAGCCTTACTTCAAGTCTTTGAGACAAAATATGGTACTCATGTAGCTTTTGGTGGAGATGCAGGTGGAAAGATTACCGGAGAAGGAATAGTATCTAATGGGGTTATAAGCTTTGATAAAGTCAACTTCTGTGCACAGTTGAACTTTAATCTTCTAAGTGTTTCCCAAATATGTGATAGATCATATTCTTCTTTATTTGATGATTCATATTGATATATTTTAAAGCCAGGTTTCAGATCGGCAAGGAATGGGTTGTTGTTAAAGCAATTCAAGATAGAGATGTCTACAAGCTAGATATGTCTCAAGTTGATCCTTCAACATAAACCACTTGTCTCATTGCTCACGCTTCAAATGATGAAAGCCAACTTTGGCGTAGATTGAGGCAGCCCATTTGATGTTAGCCGATGCTATGATTCCTATCACTTTCTGAGATGAAGCCAAGTCAAATGCGTGTTTCATTCAGGTACTCTACCGGTGAATGATAAACAAAAAACTCCTTACGAGTTGATGTTTGGCAGGAAACCAAACATAGATTTTCTTAAATCTTTTGGTTATCCGGTTTTGATTTTAAACTCAAATGATCAGCTAGGCAAATTTGATGCAAAATCTGATGATAGATTCTTTCTTGGATATTCGTCAGCTTCTAAAGCATATTGGGTTTATAACTCTAAGACGAATGTTATCATTGAAACTTTCAATGTTAAATTCCTTGAAAATTTATTTCCATCAGTTGTAAATGGTCCAGTATGGTTATTTGATTTAGATTCATTATCAAACTCATTCAATTCTAATCTGTTTGAATCTTCTTGTGTCTACAGGAAACAGGTAGGATATCTTGGATCCTTTAGTGACGATTCAGACTCTAATGATATGGATGATTCAAGCCCAGACTATCTGTTTTTCTTATTTGTTAGAGATCCTATATTTAATTCAGATGATCATGATCAACAAATTCCAGAGCAAAATCAAGTTCCTGAAAAATCTAAAGTTTCTCAACCAATTTCTAATGATGGACCAGAAATTCAACAACCTAAGTCTGGAACTTCATCTATATCCGGAGATATAGATGTCATCGACAAGATTGATTATTTCATCAACTCACCAACTCAACTTCCAAATTTCACTACACATTTCTCAAACCTGTTGCATCAGCTCTCCGACTTGAACCAAACCAATCTTGATCTGAATGTTCAAGAAGATGAGATTCCAACATCTCGTATTCACAGGAAACATCCTATCAAACAGATTAATTGTAACATCTTGTCTTTTACGTTAATTAAAAGTTAATGCCGGTATTTCTTGTAAGGACCATACTTTTCAACTATGAAACTTGTGGGTTATTTATGCTTATTTCTTAGTTGTTGTAACACCCGGAAATTTTCTTTGAAACCGACGAAAGAAGAAAAAGAAATAAAGACCAAAGTCGGGGGACCAAACTCGCCAAAACGAGAGAAGGTAGGATGAGTGGGAGTATAAAAGGGGGAAGACACCCCACACTCACCATTTTTCAGCCAAGAAGAGAGGAGAGGAGAAGAAAAAGGAGAAAAGGGAGAAAAGCTTGGTTCGGGTGGATTCGAGCGTGAAAATCAAAGTGTAGTGGGTTGACTTGAAGCTCTTCTTGTCGAGATCGTTCGTGTGAGTTCTAGGACCCCTCTTTTACATGTATTCAAATGATTTTCGGGCTGGAACACATCAAAACCCGTTTTGAAAAAGTTGGGTGTTGAACCCGTTTGTATGCGTGTGTGTATGTGTTTGATGCGTGTGGGGTTGGATTTTGGGCTTGTGTATGCTTGAATGATGTTATGGTAGGTGTTTCTAAGGTTTAGGATGGTTGATTTGGGCTAAAATCGAGTTTGGAAGAGCATGGAGGCCGAAAAGGGCAGTTTGCGTTCGGCTGAACTGCATTCTGCATCAGCTAGGGCTAGGCGACCGACTGGAGTGCGATTGGAGGCCATACGGCCGATTGGCTTGCGACTAGGGTCCATGCGCATGATTTCCATGCGACTAAGGTCCATACGCATAGTAGTCATGCGACTGAAGTTCATGTGCCTGTGAGGCATGCATTGAAGGTTATGCGACTGAGGTTCATTTGACCGAAGGTTATGCGACAGAGGTCCATGCGCCTAGAGGCCATGAGACTGAGGTTCATTCGCACGAAGGGTATGCGACTGAAGCCCATGCGACTGAAGGCCATGCGCATAGAAGCTATGCGACTGAGAGTCCATACGCATAGATGTCCATTCGCCCATAGGTCCATTCGCATATGGTCTATTCGCCTGATGTCCATTCGCCTAAGTGTTCAGTCGCCTGGAAGGCCATACGACTGGAGGGTGTCCATACGCCCAAGTAGTGCTCATACGCCTGAAAGAACAACGGTTTATCGTATGACTTTCGCGGGAAAGTGCAGTTGTGGGTTTTGACTAGGGAGGTTCCCGGAAGTTCGTGTAACTTGACTTTTGAGGTTATAGATTTTATGTTGGGCATGATGTTGAGGATGTTGTGATGATGTTATGTGTGATGTTATGCATGATGGTGCGTGTGATATATAGTATGTATGATGTATGTTATGTACGTATGATGATGCCTGTATGGTGATGTTGTATGTTTATGTTTATGTTCCTTAATATGTGTGGTTATTTTCCTGTGGCTTTACGTCGAATGTTAATGAATGAAATAAATTTATTATGTAACGTAAAGTGGAATATAACGAAAAGAGGAACATGATGAATGAATGAATGAATGCATTAATGAAAGTGAAAGTAAAGAAAGGCTTGCAAGCAAAATGTACACAGGCGCACAGCTCTAAAGTGCTGTAAGCTCAACTACGTATGGTTTAGCTAACCTTTAAGGATATACGCAGGGGTTCCAATCTTTGTGACTGACCAACGTTGTGGTACATGGTGTATAGTGATTACTCACCTCGGTGCTGCTGCGAGGCTATGTGCAGTGTGGAAGTCATTTATGAACTTTGGCCCAGTACTCGAGTTATGCATATTGTTGGGGGTGGAGTAGTGATTACTCACCTCGGTGCTGGTGCCAGGCTATGTGCAGTGTGGAAGTCATTTATGATCTTCGGCACAGTACTCGAGTTATGCATATCGTTGGGGGTGTAGTATATGGATGGGATCTTTGTCGCTTACCCCGGTGCTGGTGCCAGGCTATGTGCAGTGTGGAAGTCATTTATGAACTTCGGCCCAGTAGCCATATAGTTGGGGGCATAGCTATTGACACCGATCCAAAACGTGATGAAGGAAAAGATGTAATGATTAACGAACGAATGAAAGAAAGAAAGTATGTATGAATGTGAATGATAATGACGTACGATGAATGAACGAAAGCTAATGAACGAATGATGAAGATAATAATGATATTATCTATGTGTACGTATAATGTGTGATCGCATGAAAGTAAAGAATGGTTTTAATGAAAGAAAAGTATGTTTTATTATAAAGCTAGAACTCACTCAGCAATGCTGACTTTTTATGTGTTTCCAGTTGGCAGGTAAAGTTGCTGAGGATGGTACTGGGCGGCTACTCAGCTGATGTTGGATGGCATTCTTTTGTTTAATTCTTTTGTAATGTAATGGAACAAATATTTTGTAATTGGACAACGATTTATTATGTTGCAAAAGTTTTTTTGATGAAATGGAATGGTGTTTAATGTTTCCACTGCAACGTTTTATGAACGATAAAGGTAATCATATGTTTTACGTGCGATGAGGAACCAACTGTAAGCGTCCTGGGAACGGGACCTTACAAGTTGGTATCAGAGCCAAAGTTTAAGTGAAATGGGTAAATTTTCAAAATAAACCTTAACTTAATCTGAGAATGGGACGGAAAGGGAATGGGATGCCATTCTGAGTAGCTGCGTGCCATCAGGTATTTTTCATAATGTTAACCAGAATTATGTGCGAATGTTATGTGGTTTATGTGTTGTATGTAGATTTAGATACTAATGTAGTAAGGATAGGTAATGCTCGGGGTGTGAAGAGTAAAGTAAGTGGCTAATCACAACTGGCCACTGTAATTAGGGACTTACTAAACTTGACATAAACTGAGTTGTTACCTTGTGAAGATCATGATAGGTTGGACTCACTTTAGTATAGATGTTTACTTTTCATTGTAATAGGACTTGTGTTAGTTTCATTTTGTATTTTGATAGTTATTAGTAGTTTTGGCAGTCCAGCGAAACTGTGAGCGAATCTATAGTTTCGCTCACAGTTTGCTGTTTTGGTTTACCCGGCGAACTTATGTTCTGCCGGGCGAAACTATAGTTTCGGCATAACAGTTTCGCTTGTAGCGAAACTGTCAGCGAAACTATGACTGCTATATATACTTTTGTTATTTCATTTTGCATGATAAGTTTGCAAAACCCAAAACGTGGAATTCTGTTGCAAACTATCATTCTCAAGCAGTTACTTCATTGAAATACATTGTGCTTATTGATATTGAGTGAGTTAGTTCATTTGCATTTCAAATATGTCTTGATTCATCTTATTCTTCTCTCAATTTTTTGTTATTGTGCTTATGTAAGTGATATTGATCAAACTATTCAATCAATTGTACTGTTCATCGATCACATGGACCAACAATATGGTATCAGAGCCTTAGTGCTCTTGATTTGTTGAGTTTTGGTGGTTTTGGTCAATATCTAGGTTCAATCAATTTTCATCGAATTATCAGCTGTTTTTGGGATGGAAATTGATTGAATTATGCTTGTTCTTCATTGAGGAAGATTCTACAATCATCAGATCTCAAATTCATTGAGTTTTGGATGATTTTGGATTGATTTTAAGGTGAAAAAGGGTTTTCAGATCGACGAGCGAAACTACAGTTCTTACAGCGAAACTGCGATCTTCATTCAGCGAAATTATGGTTTATTTTGGATCTGAAGTTGTTTTTTAGAATTTCAGCGAAAGTATCTCTTTGAACGAAAGTTCAGCAGTGTTTTTGATCAAGTATCAAGCGAAAGTGCTGCCGAAACTATATCTGAACGAAAGTTCAAGCTTGTTTCCTGCGAAATTAGCAGCGAAACTAAGCAATTGTTGTCTTTGATTCAAGCGAAAGTGCTGCTGAAATTTCAAGAGAAAGTGTCTGAGTTTGCGAAAGTATTTGTTTTAGCGAAACTATTAAGCAGGCTTACTTTCTCAGCGAAGTTGTTAGCGAATTTGCCAGCGAACTTACCAGCGAAATTACCAAACTTTCTGCGAAATTATCATGTCAAAATTAACTACTCTCACACTTGCGGATCTTGAAAGTGTTGCTCCTAATAGACCTCCAAGACTCATTAATGGAGATAATTTTGAAGATTGGAAGAGATGTCTCAAGGCTTTCTTTTTCTATACAGATCATAATCAATGGGAATCGATTATTTCAGGTCCTCATATACCTACGGTTACAGTTGGTGATGTCGTTTCTCAGAATAAAGATCCATCTTCTTATACTGAAAGAGATCTGAAACTGATTGATCGTGATCAAAAAGCATTTGGTGCTCTAACTCTCTGCTTGGCTCCTGACATCTACAATCGTTTTGCAGAGCATAAAAATGCTAAATCCCTTTATGATGCTCTCTGTGAATTCTTTGATGGGAAGGCAGATCTGGTGAAAGACAAGAGTATTCAAGCTGAAAAGGAGTTTAACTCGTTTGTAGGATATAAGAATGAAAGTTTGACAGATCTTACAAATCGATTCTTAACTGTCTCAAGCACTCTGAAGAAATATGATGAAAGACTCTCCAACAGCGAACAAGTTAACAGACTTCTCGATTCTCTTCCACCACAATGGAGTCTTCAAGTGAGGATGCTCAAACAAGAAAGAGGTTTTACAGATTACAAGCTGATGGATATCATTAATAAATTGAAATCTTTTGAGTTGGATATGAAAAGAAGAGAATTTAACCAGACTATGATGCCCACACCTGGTTTTTCTCAAAATGCTGCTTTATTGTCATCCGCTGCAAACTCTCACATTCAGAATCCAATTCAAGGAGGGAGCAATTCAAGTAATTTCTCAAGTGGTAGTAATCATGTTGGAAAGGAATTGGGAAATTCTAAGGTGAATGCTGAAACTACTATTCCATCAGAAACAATGGCTCTTTTTGGAATGTTTGTTCAGAGCTATGAAGCTCTTGTTGCTGGTGAGTTGAAGGGTAAAGGAATGACTATGGAGGATATGTATCAAGTTGATCCTGATGATTTGGAAGAGACTGACATTCAATGGCAAATGGCAATGTTAACTTTAAGAGCTCGGAGGTTTATGGAAAGAACGGGAAGAAAGAACTTCGGTGGTCAATCATCAACCTCAAAACTAGGATTTGACAAGTCAAAACTGAGATGCTTCAACTGTAAACAATTGGGACATTTTAAACGTGAATGTCCATTACCAATTGTAACAGATCCTAGTAACACTGGAGTGCCAAGATTGACAGAGAAAGTAAAGGAAGAGGGAAATTCGAAAAAGGAGTCAGCCTTGATTTCTAATTTTGACTGGAGTGCAGAGGTGGAAGAAACCAGATCTGAAATAAATCATGCTTTAGTTGCTGAGATTGTGAAAAGTGATGAGATGGAAGTTGAGAAAGATGAGTTTGTGCTGTTTAAAGAATTCAAAGGAGAGAATGAATCTTCAGTAAAGGAGAAAGAAGAGAAAGATGATAATGGAGAGAAGAAAGAGAAAGCTACAGATTCAAAAGCTGTGAAAGGAAAAGAGAAGGATGATGCGGCCGCTACTGTTGAGGAAAGGAAATCGAGTACTCCAGTATGCATGTGCGATAAAGCTTTAGCTGCCGAAAAGATGGTAATGGGACTTCCTTATGAGGTAATACAGGATATGTGTTCATCTGCTTGCAAAATTAGACTTTTTGGGGTTTATAAGGCTAATCGTTTGTTAATTGATAATGAAAAGGATTTAAAACGAATTAATGACGAACTTAAATTGAATGAATCAAAATATTTTGTGAAATTAAATGAGGCTTTAAAAGAAACTGATCATTTAAAAAGAATTGTTTTGGAAAGGAATGTAGAGATTAATACTTTGACTGAACGAGTTGCTCTGGCTGAATTTGAAGCAAGCAAACTTCAGTCAAAGTTAGATAAATGGACTATTTCTGGAATGAAACATGATGATCTTTGTAAATCTCAACGGGGAGCAAGAATTAAAACTGGTTTGGGTTATGAAAATGTACAGGTTTATCCTCCTCCTAGTACATATTGTTATTCTCCTATGCCTGTTCCTCATCCTTCTAATGATTTAATCAAATCAGATACTGATAGTATGTCTGCAGGTTTAGTTGGGAATAACTCTAAGTACATTCGTGAAGACTACGACTATGGACCAACTAGTGGGCTTGGATGCACTAGTTCTAGTACACCTGAAAATTGCAGTCTGTTTTAGATAATAAGTCTAGTTTAAATTCAGTATTTGTTTCTAGTTCAAATGTAACAGACTTGAATGTCTCATGTTCTCCTGATTGTTCTATTTCATCTTGTAATTCAAATCTTAATAGTGATGATTTTTGTTCTGGTTTTGAATTGAATGAATCTGATGTTTCACCAAAAGAATCTGATGTTTCACATAACACAACTGAGCAACTTAAAACTAATTCTTTTGAAAAGTTCTTTTCTCAACCTATTCCATCTTTTATACCATTAAATATGACATCTTCAGAAAAATGCAGTTCTCCTTCTTCTGAAACTAGTACCAATGGTACGAGTTTTACTGATTTGTCAAAAGAATCAAGCTATGATTTTGTAAAGAATAATTCTGAGTCAAATAAACAAAAACATCATGAGATGTATGAGACATTCAGTGATGTTGATTCTAGTTTGTCTGAATGTGATGAGGAGATTATTATTGATCCTATTTTTACCTCATCACATCATCGATCTAGATTCAAACATCATTGTTTCAGGTGTGGTGAAGAGGATCATCTTATCAAAAATTGCCCTTTGATTGAAAGATCCTCTAATAGAAATTGTTTTGGGAATAAATTGACAAAATTGGTTAATAATTTCTTTCATAAAAAATCAGCTTCTTTGAAAACAAAGGTTGTTCAATCTTGGGTTCCTATTACTCCTGGCTAAATGATTTGTTCATTCATTTCAGGGATCTTCTTCAAAGATTGTAAACAGTCTGTGGCATGTTGATAGCGGATGTTCCAAACACATGACGGGATTAAAGGATTTGTTGACTAATTATCGAATTATGAATGGAGGATATGTGGCATTTGCTGGAGACAAGAAGGGTGGAAAAATGATTGGACAAGGAGAAGTTACTAATGGCTCTCTTACTCTTGAAAAAGTCAATCATGTTCCTGAATTGGCATTTAATCTTCTGAGCGTCTCTCAAATTTGTGATAAAGATATTCCAGTTCTATTTAAATCTGACGAATGTTTATTTTTGAAATCAGAGATAGCTGTTCCAGAAGATTTAATTCTCATGCGTGCTCCAAGGAAACACGATACATATCTTCTTGATATGAATTCTAATGAGTCAAAAGCTACTGCAACTTGTCTTCTTTCAAAAGCATCAACATCTGAGTCACTCTTGTGGCATCGTCGATTGGGCCATGTCAATTTTAAGATAATTAATAAATTAGTAAAGAACAATCTTGTTAGAGGACTTCCTTTAAAAGATTTCTCTGTGTCTGAAAAATGCATGGCATGTGCCAAAGGGAAACAACATAAGAAATCTCATAAGCCTAAACTTTTAAATAGCATATCAAGTCCTCTAGAGTTGTTACATACTGATTTATTTGGGCCAATTAGTGTTAAATCTATTGCTAAAAAATCTTTTTGTCTTGTTGTTACAGATGATTTTTCACGTTATTCATGGGTGAGATTTCTTGCTCACAAAAGTGAAGTTGCTGAGGAATTGCAGAAATTAATCATTTCAATTGAATCAGTCAGTAAGAAAAAGTTATGGGATTAAGAAGTGACAATGGCACTGAATTTAAAAATCAGATTCTTGACTCATTTTGTGCTCAAAAAGGGATCGTGAGACAATTTAGTGCTGCAAGAACACCCCAGCAGAACGGAGTTGCAGAAAGAAAGAATCGTACTCTTGTGGAAGCTGCTCGTACAATGTTGATAGAATCCTCACTACCTGTCATTTTCTGGGCTGAAGCTGTTAATTGTGCTTCTTATGTTTTAAACAGAGTGCTAATTGTGAAAGATAAAGTGAAGACTCCTTATGAACTTTTTCATAAGAGGAAACCACTAATTGATTTCTTTCGCCCATTTGGATGTTCTTGTACGCTTCTGAATACTCAAGCTCAAAAGACCAAGTTTGGGGCTGTTTCTGATGAATGTTACTTTGTTGGATATTCTTCTTCACAAAAGGCATATCGAGTTTACAACAAAAGAACACGTATTGTTCAAGAGTCATTTTATGTTGATTGGCAAGAATCAAATCCTACTGAAGTTAAATCTGAACCTGCATGGTTCTTTGATTCCGATACTGTGTTCAATTCATTCAATTTGCCAGTTTTCGATGATGATATGTCAAGTCCATGTACTCAAACGAATATTATTCCATCATCTTCATCGTCTGTTTCATCAATTCCACAAGTAACTGATGCTGTTTCAATTGATGTCAGCTCATCGTCTCCGATGCCTGATCATGCACCATTATCTGATTCTTTATCACCTACATCTCTTAACTCACCTGATTCATCACCTGTCATTGATACACCTTCACCTTCATCTACTCTTTCTCCGGCGGCTGATACTTCTTCAACTATCTTTCCTTCTTCTGGAGATTATAAAACTTTGAAAGATCATCCACTTGATAATGTAATTGGATCTGTTTCTGATGGTGTTCGTACTCGAAGTCAATCTGGTCTGATTAATGTTTGTCTTTTCTCATGCTTCATTTCTCAAATTGTTCCTAAGAATGTTCATGCTGCTCTACAAGATCCGTGTTGGGTAGAGTCTATGCAATTGGAACTTCAACAGTTCAGGAAGCTTAAGGTTTGGACTTTAGTTGATTTACCTCCCAACAAGTATCCAATTGGTACAAAATGGGTGTTTAAGAACAAACCAGATGATCGGGGCGTGGTGGTGCGAAACAAATCTAGACTTGTAGTGCAAGGCTTTGCTCAAGAAGAAGGTATTGATTATACAGAAGTCTTTGCTCCAGTTGCTCGTCTTGAAGCAATCCGTATATTTCTTGCTCATGCTGCTCATAAACAATTCAAAGTGTACCAGATGGATGTGAAATGTGCTTTTCTCTATGGCGACATTGATGAAGAATATATGTGTGTCAACCACCAGGCTTTGAAGATCCTGATTTTCCTGATAAAGTGTATAAACTTGATAAATCTTTGTATGGACTTCATCAAGCACCCAGAATCTGGTATGAGACTCTTACACAATATCTTTTAAGCAATGGTTATTCTCGTGGTACCATTGATATGACCTTATTTAAAAGGAGGTGAATGGTGAAATGATCTTTGTTCAAGTGTATGTCGATGATATTATTTTTGGATCTACAAACTCTAAGTTGTGTAGAGAGTTTGAAGAAGTGATGAGCCAACGGTTTGAAATGAGCATGATGGGAGAAATGTGCTTCTTTCTTGGTTTGCAAGTTGAACAACAGAAAGAAGGAATTCTTATTCATCAAGAGAAGTACATTAAAGATATTCTGAAGAAATTTAAAATGGATGATGCGTCTACTGAAATGACCCCCTTTACTGCTCAGACGTGTCTCACTCCAGACGAAAATGGAAAACCAGTTGATCCTCATCTTTTTCGTCTATGATTGGCTCTCTCATGTATCTTACTGCAAGTCGTCCTGATATCACTTTTGCTGTTGGTTACTGTGCTAGATATCAGTCGGCTCCAAAGGAATCTCATGAGAAAGCTGTCAAACGAATTTTTCGTTATCTCAAAGGATCATCTCGTCTCGGACTGTGGTATCCATATGGTGGAAATTTTGATTTACATGCTTATTCTGACAGTGATTCCAATGGTTGCAGGTTAAACAGAAAATCTGTGTCTGGAGGATGTCAATATTTGGGTAATTGTCTGGTATCTTGGCAGAGCAAGAAACAAACAACAGTTTCTCTTTCTACAGGGAAGCTGAATATATTGCTGCATCTAGCTGCTGCTCTCAAGTTCTCTGGATACAACACCAAATGATTGATTATGGAATCAATTTCCTTCATACACCTTTATTCTGTGATAATGAGGCTGCCATTGGAATCGCTAAAAATCCTATTCATCATTCTCGCACAAAGCATATTGAAACCCGAATTCATGCGATTCGTGATGCTCAAGAGAAGGGTTTCATTAATATTATTCCCATTGATACCAAAAATCAAAAGGCTGATCTTTTCACAAAAACGTTTGACAAACCTCGTTTTTATGAATTGATTTCTATGCTTGGGTTAATATCTTTTTAAATTTTTATTTTCTATTTCTTTGATAATAATTTAAAAAAAATATAAAAAAATACATAAAAACAAAAAAAAAAAAAAAAAAAAAAAAAAATTTTAGTTACAATTTTTCTATAATTATAGACAAATGAAAATAAAAATTTGGGGGAGTAATATCAGTATTTTGAGATCGGATTTAACATGATGAGAAATGATTGTATATTCTCTAAATATTTCTTATTTACATGACCAGTAATTCTATGAGAAATGATAGTAACTGTCTCTAGATTCTGCTTCATAATAAAAAAATAAAAGGAAATGGATCAGATTCTTTGACGATATGCTTGATAGACAGCAGCTTTATGATTAATTAACTTTATGCTTAAGAATGCCTGGATTTACTCATTCATTTTGGATTGCACAAAAACTGAGTCCTGACAAAAATGGATTGAGAATGAATCTTTCGTTCATTGTGCTTGTTAGTCATCATTCTCTGCTGTTTTATTTTTGTGTTAAGATGTCTTGTGTCTGTGCTTATCTCCTTTGCTGTACGGAAGTACTGACCTGGAGTGATGATCTCCTCTGCTGTACGATAGTACTGACCTGGAGCTCTCATCAGCACATGTTCAAATGGTTATCTCCTCTGTTATACGTGAGTATAGATCTGGAGCTCTCACCATTTTGATATAATTATGTCAAATCATCTTATCGATGAATTTCTCTCAGAATGAAATATTTTGTGTATAATCATTTATATACTTTTTCAAAAGTTTTGCTTCATCATGAAGATTGATTCATAATTCAATAAATCCTGAGGTTGGGTGAGGGTTTTTAAAAAATGATGATTGTGGTCTTAGCATTCTAAAGCATCTAATCGAACCTTAAATGAATCATAAGCTGTTGTTTGAAAAAGGATAAGGCATGAGTTTAAGTGGATAATTATATCAGCAATCGTTATTGATTTTGTTCTAATTTCTGTGGTTTCTGTGCAGATTGTGATCAGATCTTGTTTTCAGTATGATCTCATGACTGTAGATGATTTTTAATCATCATTATGTTCTAAATATTTAGAGAATGTGATCTCTGATTATTTTAGATCTCATTATGTGATGTGCTTCCCTTGAGTATTATTGTTAAAAATAATAAAAAAAAAATAAATAAAAAAAATATATATATCTAAAATATAAATAAATAATAATAATAATAAAAATAAATAAAAATTTAAAAAAATAATAATAATAAAAAATAAATAAAAATTTTGGTGCGAAATTATTCTTTCGCTGACAGCTTCGCTAAGCGAAACTGCAATTTCGCTAGGTTAGCTTATAAGTTGTTAACCAGTTATCTTTTAGCGAAATTACAGTTTCACTGAGCGAAACTGTAAATTCGCTTGACGAATTTATAGTTTCGCTGCCAGCGAAACTATTGACTATATAAGTCAATTTTGCGAATTTTCTTCATAACTTCGCAAATCTGGTTCACGTCAGTCGACTTTAGGGTTTTTGGTTTCATATACGGCGATATTGATTGAATTGGTTTTTGGACCGATTTTGAGTGATTTCTCTTCAGATGTGAGTTTCGAACATGAATTGATCATTTAATCTGGATTACATCTTGTTCTGATAAGCGATTTGGATTTGTCGCTTCGGTGGTTTCGCTGTTCGTTCAGCGAAACTACCGAAGTTTCAGCGAAATTGAACGAAAGTTCACTGTTTTTTCAGCGAAACTGTAAAGTTATGCTGTCCGAGCGAACTTAACAGTTTCGCCACATCTTATCTAATTTCGCAAAGACTAATCCTTATTTCCACAGTTTCGTCTATAATTTCTCAAGTCAGCGAACTAATTTGTAACAGCGAATCTAAATTAATTTTTGGTGAAACTAATTGCGAAACTACTTTGAATCATTCTAATCTTGTCGAAAATACTTTTTGTTCTGCGAAATTAACAAGTTTCTATGAGCGAAACTATAGTTTCGCTCGTCGAAACTGTTTGATTTCTTGACGAAACTGTCTTTAATTCAGCGAATCAATCATGTCTTAGTGAGCGAAACTATTGTTTCGCTTGCCGAAATTAATTGTTTCTTTTGTTTGTATCTTATTTCTCTTATTTTCAGTATTTCTTATTCAAATTTATTTGTTGATCTTTTCAGATTATTATGGCGAATCTAAAGTTTGACGAGAGGAATAACATTACTGCATATTAGATGATACTTGCCTAAAGCGGCGGGGATTTCGAGAATGGTATTCGATGGCTCCAAAGATCACCCATTGCATATGCTATCTCTCATTCTCCCACTATATATGATCTTCACATTAGAGATTTTTGAGGTCAGTGGAATACAACACCGGAGTGATGTTCAGAGGATCACAGCTAGAGTACTTGCTCATGATTATCTATTACTGCTGAGATGTGTCGAGGATTCTTAGACTGGACGATGATACTTGGTATGAGGTTGATATGACAGAATCTGAAGTATTCCAATCTTTCGGCAAATGGGATATGAGGGACCAGTTTTTGGGTCGAGGAAAGAGATTAAAAAGTCATTTTTATCTAAAGAATGGAGATATATAGCTCACGTGTTTTTTATGTGCTTAGATCACCGTAAGGGTGGATCAGATGGACTTAATCTTGACTGGGCCAAAGCAATGGTGATATGTTGCAAAGGAGAGAAGGCAAACATTGCTAGATTGATCTTCGCTTGTATGGCAGAAAACGTGATGGCAGTGAAAAAAGGATAAATGGTTGTTATATCCTCGTTTATTCAGATGATGATTGATGATTTGATTCCTGATGTTCCTAAACACGGTGAAGTTAAGAGATTGGTTCAGATGAACCTCGGATATTTGCAGATTGCTGTGCTATACGCCATGATTTCAGTGGTAAAAAAACCCATCTCTGGGAGAACATGTATCCACCAGAGCGATGGAATTATATCAGACGAGTGGATGAGTCTGAAAATAAAAGAGCTGAGGAAACACGGGTGAAACAAGCTGATGCAGCTAAGAAACGAAAGAGATATGCAAAGGAGAAGATTATGATTTTGAAGAAGATATAGAACACAAGCTGAAGAGATAAGGGTGGAGAAGGAACGAAGGTCTAAAAAGAGGACTGACTTTGTTGAACCTGAACGGAGATCAAAACATAGACATGAGGGTTTCACAGCTGGGAAAGAAGCAAGTGCTGGTCTTGATGAGGATGATTCGTGTGGTCTAAATACTTCATTGGCTAATGAGTTAAGTATGATAAAGACCAAACTGATGAATCAAGAGATTCGGGAACAACAGAAAGATGAGATCATGGATGGAATGAAAAAGATGTTGATTGATCAGAACAGCTTGATTAAGAAGTTATTTGAAGAGATCTCACAGATGAAGGCTGCTGCTGGCCTACCCAGTCAACTAACTCAATCTGAGTTAGATGATATGACTGATTTATCTAAGTACCCATTCTTGAATGTTGGTACCTCATCAAAGGTAGGAGAGGGCACCTCTGGAGCAGCTGACACTGAAACAAGAGAACAAGAGATTTCAAGAGAAGAGGAAGAGGCTGGTAGAAATGATGAAGATGAGATTGTTGAGGCTGAGTTGTTAATCTACAGTTTGACTTTGATAAAGATATTTGGGAGAAGGAGAAGAAGTGATTGTTAAAGCTACTCATGAGGAGACATCAGATAAAGGTAAAAGTTTGATTGATGAAGAAGAGAGGAGGATGAGCAGTTGATTGATTATGATTCTGAGCCGGAATTCTATGAAGTAGATGAAAGACTCTGTGTATGTGGCTAAGAAGGGAGAGGATGAGAATGATGTGTTTGAAATGGATAAGAGTGATTGGTTGATAAAAGAGAAGGAGGCTGAAGAACTCACCCCTCTGTTTCAAAATTTGGAGGGTTTGAACAGAAAGGAAGCAGACAAGAAGATAATCAGCTGGTGTTATAATCCTTTCTTAAAGATGTTCTTGATTAAAAGACGAGGAGGCAATATCAGTTACATGCTCAAGAGGAAGGCGTTTAAGACCTTGCCTAAGTGGGATCTGAGACGATTAGCTACATTGCCTTTGATTAATGCTAATTTAAGTGAAAGGGCAGAATTTCTGGAGAAGGAGATTAAAAATGGTCTAAATGATAATTTTGAATCATTTGGTTTTATGAAGGCTGAACGAAAGAGATCCAAGAAAGACAAAGACTGGGAGACAGGGAAAGGGAGAATTGTGTTGAGAGTTAAACCGCCTAAGACTGTGAACAGAGTAAGACTGGCTGATCCTCTTCCTCCTCGTTTACAGGACTTTGAGAAGTGGTTCTATGATAATAACACCGGGGAGGCTGTGATTAGAGTCAAACAAGGAAGAGAATTTAGGGTGTTTGACCCAATGGAGTTATTCAGCTTTTGTGATGAAGATCTTTTGATTCTCTGTGAAAATCATATAAAGGCGGGGGCAGGTGAGGAGGAGGAAACAAGAAAGGAGGCAAGCTTGTTATGAATGTGGCGAACAAAATAAGGGGAGTTCGGGCAGAGGTAAAAGTTTGGCTGAAAAGGTGAGAGCACAAGATGACTTGGCTATGGATGTTCAAGACTTAACTAGGCAGTTTGCTGGAGCTAGTGGTCATTCACATGAAGCTGATGAGGCAGGAACTAATCTTGGAGAATCAGTGGCTGAAGCTTCTCAAGACATTGCTGCAGGAGGAGTTGAAGACAGATCAACAGCAGCTGAGGAAACGGGAGCTGAAGAGCCGAACGAAGAGCAGTGAAGACAGTGAGGTCCAACCTAGGGGGAGTATTGAAGATCATGATAGGTTGGACTCACTTTAGTATAGATGTACTTTCATTGTAATAGGACTTGTGTTAGTTTCATTTGTATTTTGATAGTTATTAGCAGTTTTGGCAGTCCAGCGAAACTGTGAGCGAATCTATAGTTTCGCTCACAGTTTGCTGTTTTGGTTCACCGGCGAACTTATGTTCTGCCGGGCGAAACTATAGTTTCGGCATGACAGTTTCGCTTGTAGCGAAACTGTCAGCGAAACTATGACTGCTATATATACTTTGTTATTTCATTTGCATGATAAGTTTGCAAAACCCCAAAACGTGGAATTCTGTTGCAAACTATCATTCTCAAGCAGTTACTTCATTGAAATACATTGTGCTTATTGATATTGAGTGAGTTAGTTCATTTGCATTTTCAAATATGTCTTGATTCATCATATTCTTCTCTCAATTGTTTGTTATTGTGCTTATGTAAGTGATATTGATCAAACTATTCAATCATTGTACTGTTACTGATCACATGGACCAACACCTTGAATGACCGTGTTGGTGTTTGAATCTTTCAGTGTATGTGAGGATGGCCGATGGTAGATCGTCTAAAGCTTCTCGTGGTGAGGTAGTGGTGGACGTGGTGCTGAACCACGGGTCACAATAGGAAGGCCTAGGGCCAAAGAGGTGGCTCATGATGAACCTGAGACCCCTCATCCGGAGGCTGGTGATGAGAGTGCGAATATGAGAGCCTCAATGAAAGAGGCAGTTGCAGAGGAGGTTCATCAGGTCATGCAGACGATCCTACCGTCTCTGGTGACCGAAGTGATTAAGGCTGTAAAGGAAGGAGAAAGAAAAGAGAGAACAGGTCTTCGGGAGGATGGGAGGAACCGGAGCCTAGAACGGTTCTCTCTGATGATGAAGAGAGGAGAAGAAGAGCATGCGCTGGAGGCGGCACGAGACTATAACTATGGGGCGTTTCAACGATGCGAGCCCCCTACTTTCGATGGTACGGCACTGCGGCTACGGCTCACTGGTGGGTGAGGGAAATGGAAGCTGTATTGAACATGTTGGATCTAGAAAGGCTGGTGCAACCAAAACCAAGTCACTTAGAAGATTTTGGTACAACAAACAAAGGACTTCCGAAGCTAAGTATGGAACTTCCGAAGGAATAAGGAGCTCTTCCGAAGACAAAGTGTAAAGCTTACTTCCGAAAGAAAACTCCAACTTCCGAAGACAAAGAACCTACTTCCGAAGATCAAGACTCAGAAAGAAAGATCTAAAGTCAACTTCCGAAGTTCAGAAGTCCTCAGCCTTGGAAGTATAGAAGCCTCTTCCGAAGTATAAGTGGCTTCGGAAGAACTTGTTCTTCCGAAGCCAACTTACATTCGGAAGACACTCCTATTATCCATTGGACATAAGTATGGTCTCTCTGACACTCCGCTGCAAATCTCTGAGATACTGCATGGCGTTTTCTCAAAAGCCATGTAGTTGACCATACTTTGATCCACTGTTTACCTTTTTGTGTTAGTACAGTTGCCATCTTTAGTTGGTGACAAAAGGTAAGTCATGGACATGTCATGACTACCATATCTTAGATAATACTTTATCTAAGATACCTTAACTTTAGCATTGTAGTATATGCTTTAGTCTTAGGTTTCCAGCTGGTATCAAAGTATATCCGGCTGTAGGATCTAGTATATATAGTTTCTCATTGTAACTGTTGTTTCATGCTTGTAAGAGTCTTGTAATATCTTGAGTTGAGAAGTAATATATACAAGTGCCTTGAAAATTTATTTCTACGTGTTCCTTTGCTACTTAATATATTATTATCAACTCTTGTAAAAGACATTACTTCATCTGATTTGAGTTTTCCATAAGCCAGTTTGAGAGAAATCCAAGTGTTTAAGTGACAAACCCGATCCTGCAATTGGTATCAGAGCTTTTTAGGCTCTTGATTGTGAGATCTTACCATCCTAATCAACCTGTTTTTCACTCCTCCTTATACCTCACTCAAAATGGCCCTCAACAAATCTGAAGTAGAGATGGGGACGATGACCAAAGCACCCATCATCACCCCTGAAAACTTCTGGTCTTGGAGCAGAAGAATGGAAGGCTTCATCAGGTATCAAGACAACAAGATGTGGCAATCATTGTCAATGGCCCGTATAAGCCAAAAGTAGCTGGTGGAAATGGTGCCATGATTGAGAAAGCTGTTGAAGATTATTCTGATGAAGACAGGAGAAGCTTGACATCGACAGCAATGCTATGACTGTTCTTATGACTGCAATTCCAAACTCTATCATGGTGGGGTTTGAGCATTGTAAATCTGCCAAAGAACTCTTTGATGCGCTTGGTCAAATGTACTCAAGCTCAAATGACTCCAAGAAGGACTCACTGAAGCAGCAGTTCGAGAACTTCACCTATGTTGCTGGAGAGACTCTTAGCCAGCAATATTTCAGGTACATGGATCTCATTTTTTCCCTTCAATCTGTGGGAATTGCTCATGAACTCAGAGACCTAACAAGAAAGTTCATGAGTGCATTACCCAATGAGTGGACATTCTACTGTGTCTCTATCAAGAGAACAGAGAATTTGAATACACTCACCATGACCGAACTCTATGGGATCCTTGATGGATACTGTTTGGAAATGGAAAGTAAGAGGGGTCATCAGACAAGCAGACCCTTGAGTCTTCCTGCTAGCAATGCTTTAATGGTTGCTGAAGGCTCAGGAATCTCCCAGCCTCAACAATACCTGACTTACACCCAGCAGCCATCTTGTTCTTCTGACCATACATCACATTTCATGAGACTCCAAGGTCTCAACAAGCTCAGCAATGCTCCTTTCATGACACCTATGCTTTTGTCTCAGGAAGTGGACACTCAAATGATTATCAATACTGCTTTGATGATCTAGAGTGTTTTAGCCCGGATGACGTGGAATACGTGGACATAGTCCAACAAATGGCTCTTCTAACCTACAGAGCAAAGAAGTTCTTTAAGAGAACTGGAAGGCAATTTCCTCAGAACCCAATCAACAGCAAATTTGGGTTTGACAAAACCAAGGCCAATGTTACAACTGTAACCAACTTGGTCATTTTGCAAGGGAATGCAAGGCTCCCAAGTCCAATCCGGGAACCCCACAGGCCTCCACACATCCCTCTACACCAAAGCTCACCGGAAAGTCAACAGAAACAGCTGCAATGGCTCAAGAAGTTGACTGGAGCTTCATGGTACATGATGTGACTATTGTTCAAGCACTTATGGCCGGTACAGATGAAAACAAGGTATATGAAAATCTTTGTACTCCTGACTGTATTGCTAAGGTTAAACTGTATCAGGACTACAATATGGAGATTAAATCTGATATTGAGTCTTTAATGTTTTAAAATCTGACTTTAAAAGGGCTGAATCTGACTACCAAAGAAAAATTGAGGAGTTAGAGAAAACTGTGTCCCTATTAAAACATGAACACACAAACTATAAGACTCAGATAAAGGATTTAATATCCAAATTTACTGAGGCTCAAGCCCAGCTTGTCACAGCTGAGGCTCAAGCCAGGAAGTATGCTATTTTCGAGCAAAACTTCCAAGCCATTCTTGCATCATCCTCTCACTCAAACTTTGTTACCAAACAAAGGTGGGTTGGGAACCAATGAAATTTCTCCACCACACTCTTATGAGTCTATAAGACAACCAAGGTGTGGTACTGAAGAGCAAGAGGTTCCATCTGCTAACCCACCCTCTCATGAGTTAAAAAATGATGCAACTATGGAGACCATCACGGGGAGAACCAGGTAATTATGCCCTCCCCTGCCAATGATGATCAAACCCTGACCACCAAAGCCAGAAGAAGCAGAGCTAAGGCAGCCAGAAAAACTACCAAGAAAGTGGCTGAGTCCAAGCTAAAGATAGACCCAAAGCAAAAAGGTGTATTCATCTCAGCTGGATTCAGGTGGTTGGAAATTCTGATTCAGGAAAGGGGTGTAGTACCAGTACTCCTATCCTACCAAAGGATCAGAAATTAAAGGGAAAGGTTGCTGATGAAGAGAAAAAAACAAGAAACAGCAATCCTCACATTCCCAAAAGATTAACATTGCATGCATGATGTGTGGTCTTCAAAACCACATGCCAAAGATTGTTACTACAATCCTGCTAGCACACATTATGCAAATAATGTTAATAAGGAAGGAGTCAGGGAAGGTTTCTCATTTGGACCATATCAAATGGTTCAAGTGATGAAAAAGGGAAAGCTTGTTTCTGAAGCCAGGCTTCTTTCGGAAGAAGATTCTTCTTCCGAAAGGAAAAAGGCTTCAGAAGCTAAAGCTGTAAAGACTCAGAAAAGCAAAAGTCCCCTTGAAACCATCCCAGAAGAAGACTGCTTCGGAAGAAAAGGTGGTGAAGGCTTCTTCCGAAAAGAAAGAAGCTTCGGAAGAATGCCAAGCTACAAAAGATTCAACAAGCTCATCCTCTATGATCAACCAAGGGATGGCGACCCAAGTTTTATGTATGATCAACCAATGGACCTTTCATACCCAGTACTCCTTCTGCTACTGGTGCTGGTATGATTCCAAAAGATGTGGCCAACTACTCTGATGAAGATAGAAAAAGAGTAGAGATTGATAGGAAGGCCATGACTGCTCTTCAGACTGCTCTCCCAAACTCTGTATACAGAGGCTTAAGAAGTGCAAAACAGCTAAACAGCTGTGGGATGCACTGAAGCTGATGTATGAAGGCTCCTCTGAAGCCAAGGAGAACAAGAAGGATCTCCTGAAGCAGCAGTTTGAAAACTTCACCTTTAAAGCAGGTGAAACCATGACTCAACAATACTTCAGGTATGTTGAGATAGTGGATACCCTAGTTGATGTTGGAGTTCCTCTTGAGAATAGGGACATTGTAAGGAAGTTTATGTCCTCACTTCCTAGGCAATGGACACACTACAGTGTGGTGATCAAGAGGACTGAGAACCTTAAAACTCTTACTCTGACAGAGTTATATGGGATTCTCAGTGGATACCAGATGGATATGAACATGCAAGGTTCATTTGGCAACTCCAACAATCAAATGGGTTCAGCCTTTCATGTGATTGAAAGGGATAGCATAGAACCCCAACATCATCTCATATGCTACCCTGACAACTCACAAAAGGGTCCTTTCATCCCTTCCCAGAGACACCCAGGGAGAACTTTACTCAAGGAAGCCCATTCCAAGAGACAACCTCTTCTCAAGCCTTTGTGTCTACTGATGAAAGCTGTGGGAACTCTCTCTTCACTCTTGAAGACCTGGACTGTAACCATCCAGATGACCTGGAATACATGGAGATAGCTCAGCAGATGGCTCTCCTCACACACAGAGCCAAGAAGTTCTACAAGAGAACAGGAAGAAGGTTTCCAAGCAATGCTACCAGTGGAAAGTTTGGGCTGGATAAAAGCAAAGTTAAGTGTTACAACTGTAACCTGATGGGCCACTTTGCTAGGGAGTGTAAGGCACCTAAAACAATGGGGGCCAAGCACAAACCAGACCAAACTACACTGACAAAGCCCCTCAAAATGAGAAGCCAAAGCAACATGCTGCTATTGCTGTTGAAGAGGGAGGCTTTGACTGGAGCTTTCAGGTGGAAGATGCTTCTCCAACCAAGCACTTATGGCAGACCATGATGAAGCCAAGGTATTGGAACATCTCGGTACTCCTGAATGCATTGCTAAAGTAAACAGATACAGGTCCTACAACTTAGAAATGAGATCTGATCTTGAGTCATTAAACATATTAAAATCTGATTTTAGAAAGTCTGAAAATAATTACAAGTTAAAGATAGAGGACTTGGAGAAAACCATTTCAGTACTAAAACAGAACATACAGATTTCAGAACTCAGATCCAGGATCTCGTAACTAAGTTGACTGAGTGCCAGGCTGAGCTTGTGATCAGCAAAGCCAAGGCTGGAAAGAGTGTTCTTGAAGAAGAGACCTTCAAGAACATGATATCCTCATCCCTGCATGTTGGAGCTGGAGAAGATAGTCTATATTATCAACACAGTGAAAGTCAACAAAAGTCAACGTCACGGTTAAAGTCAACAAAAGTCAAACCCGACACGTTCGAGACGAGGAACCGAGACGAGACGTTGAAGATTTAGATGACTAGGAGTTTTGTAATAAAATATTTTTGTGTGAACAAAATATATTTTGTTTTGTTTTTAGTCATTTTTTATGCTTATATATGTAATTTTATGTTAATTAGCCTAAGTCTAGGGGGTTAAGTGCAATTAGTGAATATTAGTCTAGACTATAAATAGGTTAATTGTCATTAGGTTTTTGGTTAATGGTTGCATGACCAATAGATTGAGGATTTACTTGTAAGCACATATTTTGCAATCTAATTGAAGATCAAAGGGGTTTTGATTGTGATTATCATATTTTGATCTAATTCTTCATGATTTGATTCAAGTTTGATTATCCTGGATTTACAATTTGGTATCAGAGCCATTTTGGATCAAATTCACTGAAGATTTGAAGATTATTAGAGAGAGAAGTTGAGGTTTTGGTTGTTTTTGTTCAATTCATGTTTTCATCAATTTTGGATAAATTTGAGTGTTATTGATATGGAATTGATTGAAGTTTGCTTGTTATTGGTTGGGAAGCTCTATTAATCATCAGGTTTCAAATCCATTGAGATTTCGGCGATTTCAGAGTGATTTCGTGTTGAAAAAGCTTTTCAGCTTCGTCCAGCGAAACTACGAGTTCTTCCAGCGAAATTGCCTGTCTTTCAGCGAAACTACAAATGTTTTACACTTTGTAGTTAATTTCAGCACTTCAGCGAAAGTAGTGATCTTGAACGAAAGTTCAACAGTGCTTGTGTGCATATTACAAGCGAAATTGCTGCCGAAAGTATCATTGAACGAAAGTTCAAGCTTGTTTTGTGCGAAATTATCGGCGAAACAAAGCAGTCTAAAGCATTGGCTAGCGAAACTGCTGCCGGAATTTCCAGCGAAACTACTGTCGACTCAGCGAAACTAGATATTTCTGCGAAACTAGCTCTGCGAAACTACAATTCAGCGAAATTATCATTTTGTTCAGCTTGACCCCAGTTGCTAAGATTGTCTAGTGTGTCATTTAAAAAAAAATAATATTATTCCTGCGGGAGAATTATTCTAAATTTTTTTTTTGGAAAATATTTTTGGGGCGTTAAATGGTTTAAACGAAATAACAATAAAAATGGCTTTTGCAGAACTGATTAAATCATTTGAATCTGATGATCTCACAATTGCACAATGGGCCGGTTGATAATTTGCAGCTTTAAAGAATGAAATGTCTGATTTTGTTGATCGTTTTCTTTTGGTGGAAGTAATCTGAAGAAGTTTGATGCCCAACTGGGAAATCATGAACAGTCTAAGATTACTTGATTCCCTCCCATCAGAATAGAGCTCTCACGGCAAGTCGATTCAACGAGATAGAGGCTTTCGGGATTACAAACTGATGGAGGTGATCAACAAACTGAAAGAGATTGAGTTGGATATCAAACGTCGTGAGTACTATGAGCAACATATCTAACTCCAAAGATCAGTTTAAACACCAAAGAGAAACCAGAAGAGAGATCAGATTCTGGCACCAATTCCGACGGTTTACAAAAACCTGAAACTAAAGAGGTACAAAAGGAGCTTAAGCAGACATCAATGGGTAAAGGTGGAAGCTGAGTGAATGCTGATGTTTGTGATGCTGAGTGAAGGAAGAGGAATGGAAGCAAAATACCAGAGTTTGCAACTGTGAGAAGGCTCTTACTGCTGAAAGAGTCATCCTGGATCTTCCATACGAGATAGTTCAGGACATGTGTTCTTTTGCTTGCAAAATTCGTTTATTTGGTGTGTATAAAGCTAATAGGTTACTTTTAGAAAACCAAAGGAGTTAACCACCATAAATGCAGAACTTAAAAAGAATGAAGCCAAGTATTTCATAAAATTAAATGAAGTTTTAAAAGAAAATGATCATTTAAAACGAACTCTTCTTGAAAGAAATGTTGAAATTAATCTTTAAATGAAAGATTCACTTTGGCTGAATTTGAAACAAGCAAGCTTAAAACAAAGCTTGATAGATGGACCATATCCGGAATGAAACATGAAGAGCTATTGTGTAAACAAAGGGGAGCTAGGATTAAAACGGGAGTTGGTTGTGGTGAAAATCCATACGTCTATCCTCCTCCTAGCACCCATTGTTACTCTCATATGCCTCAACCTCATCCATCTAATGATTTGATTAAAGCTGCAGAAACTAATAGTTTAAATGCAGGTTTAAGCAATGTTAATCTTAAAGAGGTTAGAGATGTGCAGGATTCTCCTGTAGGTTTAGGATTCCTCAGGCAAGGGTTGATAAGAAGATTAATGCCAATTCCACTTCTGATGCTCCAACACCAATTTCAGTTGCTTCTCCAACTTTCTTCAACAAATTCAAATCAGGTAACATTCCTTCGTTTGTTCCCGTCAGGTTTGTAAAAGAAGGAACAATTGTTGAATCATCAGACAATCAGAATCATATAAGCGAAGCCAACACAATAGGAGGTGTCAATCAAGATCCTTGGAAGCAGAACTGTGTATACGAGACTGGATAAGCTCAGATGATGAATCAATCATAGAGGAGCGTGTTGATTCATCTCATATCAAGATATCTCCTGACAGTGTCAAGTCTCAAAAGCTTCCTAAAGTTGAATCAAGACCGATACGGATCTCTTCTCCAATTGCAAAGCAACCCAGTCAATCAGTGAAAATCCTATTCCCTATTCAGCATAGCAAATGCCAAAACCAGCAAGTATCTGCTACAAGCTCAAAGCAATCCTTCTCAGCACTTGCACAACACGGAACTACAAAGAATCAAAAGCCTTTCAAGGCTTGTTTGAGTGTGGAAAAGAAGGTCATGTGGTTAAGAAATGTCCTCAAAGGCTTGCTACGGATGGTAAAGGCAAAACGAATTGCTTCTCAAGCTGTAAGTCTACAAAGAATGTTCCAGACGGTAAAGGCAACACGGGTTGCTTCTCTGGATCAAGAGGTAAAAAACACACATCTTTGAATGGTTGGATGAAAAACCCTCCATCCAAACCTTTTCATGTGAAGCCGGTTTCACATGATTCAAAGATTAAAATGACCAAAGGTTTCAAACCAAATTCTTTTCCTTCCGGTCTTAAACAGAAAATAATTTCCAAATTTAATTCATTCAAATCCAAATTAATTGAACCGAAGCAAATTTGGCAAATTAAAAAGAAGGATACAACAATCCCCGATTGTTTAAACGGTTGTGTGCAGAAGCTTGTTACTTATCTTGATGAAAAAGGAACTTCCAGGACTACGATGGCCTGGGTTTCCCTTTCTAACTAATTTGTTAATGAGTGCAGGAACAATTCAGGAGGACTGTTAGTAATCCGGTTTACTGACAGAGATTGTTCTTGATTCAAATTTGAGGCGGAACAAACAGGTTAAGGTCATGGTATTTTATACACAATCTGGATATTTATATGCACAATCACCGTTCTCACTTCACAATCACTGCATATTTCTTGAGAATTCATTTCTTATCTTCATATCAGTGTAGTTAGGAAGACCTTCTTTGATAAATTTTTATTTTTGTACAGTTTAAAAAAATTTGCAAAATAAAAAAATTAAAAAATAATAATAAAAAAATAAAAAAAATAAATACAAAATAAAAAAAAATTTGCAAAAATAAAAATTTAGGGGGAGAGTATAAGTAAATAAAAATGAAAAGAGAACTGAGAACTTGATTTGAGACGATTGAGAAAAGATTGTATATCTTCTTGCAATGCTTGTTTTTGCATGACTTGCGTTTTTAAAATGAGAAATGATAGTAACTGATGCTGTTATCTGATTGACATCTTATTTTTAATTGTAAATAAAAGAAAAACAATCAGATTCTTTATGATATGCTTGGTAGACTCAGCCTGAAAAATAAAGTAGACAGCAGTATGATGATTTAAATTAAAATATATGCTTAAGAATGTCTGGATTTACGCAATCATTTTGGCCTGCACAAAAACTGAGTCCTAACAAAAATTGGATTGAGAATTGATCTTTCTCCCACCATGATACAAATCATATAAGCCATATCTTTGAGTCGTGATTGGTGTATTTATGTGTCTTGTGTTTGTGCTAATCTCCTCTGCTGTACGGAAGTACTGACCTGGAGTGATGATCTCCTCTGCTGTACGATAGTACTGACCTGGAGCTCTCATCGGCACATGATTAAATGGTCATCTCCTTTGTTATACGTGAGTATAGACCTGGAGCTCTCACCATTTTGGTCTAAGTAGTGTCAAATCATCTAATTCATCACAGAATGCAATATTCTATTGATAATCACTTGCACACTAATGCACACGCCTCGCTCTATAAAGATCGTAACAAAAGTCAAGAAATCCTGAGGTTGGGTGAGGGTTTTTGCCAAATCATTGTGGGGTCCTAGCATTCTAAAGCATTTAATCGAACCTTAACGAATCATTTGCTGCTTGTTGAAAAAGATAAGGCATGAAATTAAGTGGACAAACATATCAACAATCGTTATTGATCTGTTTGAGAATTTCAAAAATCATTCAAAGACTGTAATTAGGTTCAGTTATCAGTGTGATCTCATTGCTTGTTGATGATTAAATTCATCTCTTGTGCTAAAGTATATCTTGAGGATGTGATCTCATGATCGATTAAGTTCTCGGTAATTAAAAAATTTAACAAAATAAAAAAATTGTTATAATAAAGATATATACATTAAAAATAAAAAAAATATAATAAAATTTCATTTTAATTTTTTTTAGGTCTTCCATATTATGTTGTTTCAATTTTATCATTTTTCATGAATTTCACAGAAATTGTGCACAAACGAACACGGGTTCGCTTGTTTTTCAGTTACAGATAAACACGGGTTTATTTTGTTAAAATGAAATGATCTAATTAGAAATGTCGAGATTGTGTTTGAGAATGTGTTTCAGGTTTTTGCTGTAAGTGATGGCCGATCATCAGTTGAGTAGTGTACCTGATCAGAGAACCTGTTCCTCAAGTTTGCAGAAGACACCGAGCTAGGAATCCTCATCCTACATCTTCTGAAGCACTCGAGATTAGAGATTTGGGAAAGCTGTTCCAATATCTACACAAAGATTGCACTCAAAAAGGGGGAGCATATAAATAGGGGGAGCTTATGAGATGAATAATCTTTCTCATCAGATTCAGAAAGATTCAAATTGAATATCTTTCTAATGTTGACTTCTCGGTGCTGAATTTGTTTGAAAACGTTGATAATGATAGACTAAGGGGGAGTATTGTTGGAGCTGGAAAAGATAGTCTATATTATCAACACAGTGAAAGTCAACAAAAGTCAACGTCACGGTTAAGTCAACAAAAGTCAAACCCGACACGTTCGAGACGAGGAACCGAGACGAGACGTTGAAGATTTAGATGACTAGGAGTTTATTGTAATAAATATATTTTGTGTGAACAAAATATATTTTGTTTTGTTTTTAGTCATTTTTATGCTTTATATGTAATTTTATGTTAATTAGCCTAAGTCTAGGGGGTTAAGTGCAATTAGTGAATATTAGTCTAGACTATAAATAGGTTAATTGTCATTAGGTTTTGGTTAATGGTTGCATGACCAATAGATTGAGGGATTTACTTGTAAGCACATATTTTGCAATCTAATTGAAGATCAAAGGGGTTTTGATTGTGATTATCATATTTTGATCTAATTCTTCATGATTTGATTCAAGTTTGATTATCCTGGATTTACACTGCACAACAAAGTGATAGACAGGGACTGGGATCAAATGAGATAGCTCCTCCACACACAATCTTGTCTGTAAGATCTCCTAGGTGTGGAACTTGTGAAGATGAGCTTCCTCTCATATAAGTGAGGAGGATGAAAGAGATAGTGAAGAATTCCTTTGAGAAGAGTGAAGAAGAGGATTCTACCAAGGGCCACTATCCTTCTGAGGAGAAGAAATCTACTTTGATGACCAAGTCTAAGAGAAAGAACTTGATCAGGAAGAGCAAAAGAAAAGCAAAGAAGGCTCAAGATATCAAGGCTACTTTTGATGCTAAGCAGAAACAAGTTTTTATCTCTGTAGGTTTCAAAGTAGTTAGGACTGAAGACATCAACCAAGACTCCTCAGCTAAGAGTCCTGGTTCTTGTTCAAATCATCTCAGTACAAAGAAGAAGACTGAGCTGCTGTGTACCACTGCTGCACAGCCTGGACTATCAAACTCCAAGAACAGTTCACAGCCCAAAAGAACTGTCTCTTCATCTACCAAGATGAAAGTGGAGAAGGGATGTGACCAAAGCCAGTCTTGCTCTCATAAGGAGACTCCTTTGAAGAAGAAGATGTTATGTGTCATGTGTGAAAGTACCTCTCACATTGCTAAGGATTGCCCATACAATCCTAAGAGTACTATCCATATGACCAATACAAAGACTTCAAAGAGTTTCAAGAAGACTCAAGCTTTTGAAGGAAAGTCTGTTTCCTTCGGGCTCCAAATCAAAGAAGAAGGTAAATGGAAAATTACCTTCGGAAGAAAAATTGGTCTCGGAAGAAAGGAGTTCTTCCGAAGCACTGAAGTCTGCTGCAGTGACTGTAGAATCTTTCGAAGGTTCAGTCATCAAAACTTGTGAAGTCCCCAAAGCTTCTAAGGTTTTGAAGGTCAAGTCCAAGACTCCAAAGGTGGTGTGGAAGTCTAAGAAAGACCAAATGACTGAAGTTTCTTCATCAACAACAGTTAAAGATCTCCCTAGTACAACCATATGATCTATTACTGTTGCATTACCTTCTATTATACTTAGTGAGCCCAAGACAAACAAGGCTTGGGTTTCCAAATGTAACTAATCATTTTCTTTGTGCAGGAACAGCTCAAGACAAGCAGGAATGTCTGGATAATTGATAGTGGCTGTTCCAGGCACATGACAGGCAATAGGTCTCTACTCCATAATTTTGAGAGAGTTGATGGAGGACCAGTTGCTTTTGGAGGAGATGAAGGTGGTTACATTTCAGGAAGGGGCAAGGTCACAAATGGTAAGCTCAGCATTGAGAAGGTAAACTTTATTAAGGAGCTTGGGTACAATCTTCTGAGTGTATCCTAATTTTGTGATCAGAGTCATAACATACTCTTTACTGAGCATGAGTGCATTGTTCTTAAGCCTGGAGTGGTCATTCCTCATGAGCATATCCTGCTCAGAGCCCCCAGGAAAGGGAACATGTACAAGATGGATTTGCAAGAAACATCTCCCTCTAGAGAAGTTTCATGCTTTCTATCTAAAGCAAATAGTGATGATTCTTTCCTATGGCATAAAAGAATGTGCCATGTAAACTTTAAGAACATGAATAAATTAATTAAACATGATTTGGTAACTGGAATGCCAAAGAAGGAGTTTACAAGTGATGATCATTGTGTTGCATGCCTGAAAGGGAAGCAACATAAGGTATCTCACAAGCCTAAGGAAAGAAACTCCATCACTACTCCCCTACACTTGTTACATATGGATCTCTTTGGCCCCACCAGTTTAATGAGTTTAGGAAGGACCTCTTACTGTTTAGTGATCACAGATGATTTTACAAGATTCACTTGGGTTTTCTTTCTTAGAATCAAGGATGAAACCCCTGAGATTCTGAAGAATTTCATCTTAAAAAGTTGAGAATCAAAGTGATCACAAGGTCAAAACCACAAGATGTGATCAAGGAACTGAATTCAAGAACCAAATCCTTGATACATTTTGTAATGAAAAAGGTATTACAAGACAATATAGTGCTCCCAGGACTCCTCAGCAAAACGAAGTTGCTGAGAGGAGAAATAGGACACTAATTGAAGCTGCAAGAACTATGTTGTCTGACTCTAAACTGCCCATCACCTTCTGGGCAGAGGCAGTAAATACTACTTGCTATGTGCAAAACAGAGTTTTAGTAGTTAAGACACATGGTAAGACTCCTTATGAACTTTGGCATAAGAGGAAACCTTTCATTGGTTTTCTCAGGTCATTTGGATGTCCCTGCACCATCTTGAATACCAAGGATAAAATTGCCAAGTTTGCTGAGAAATCAGATGATGGACATTTAATTGGATACTTTTCCCAAGCTAAGGCTTATAGAGTATACAATCTCAGAACTAGAATTGTTGAGGAGTCAGCCAATGTTGAGGAGTCAGCCAATGGTCCTGATTGGCTATTTGATCTTGATTTAGTTACCAACTGTTTTAACAAATCTTGTGAGAATGTTTCAGGATCTGCAGAAAATCTAAATATAGGTGATCCTGATCCAAGATTTGAGCTAGGAAGACCCTCAACTCATACATCTTCAGCTCCAGTTGGAACTACTTCAGCAAATGAGGTCTCTATCAGCACTACAATGACAATTCAGCTAATGCATCTGGGTTGCCTTCAAATTCCAGCTCAGAGGCTCCTCAACCAGATAAAGATACCTCAATTGTAGAAGACAACAATGGTGATGGTGATAGTGATCAGGAATTTCTTGATGCTAATAACCACACCATAGATGACAACATCAATGATGTTACACACTCATTGGATCAAGTTAATCTTGATAAGTGTGGTAATGTGGAGGGTGAATCATCTATGCCAGATCTAAATTTCTCAAATTTCGATCTTTCTCAGCAACTTGCTATGATCCCTCAGTTAAGGATCCATAAGTCTCACCCCACTACAAACATCATTGGAGATGTTGTCACAGGGGTAAGAACAAGAGGACAAACCCATGAAGCTAATGTTTGTCTTCACTCTTGTTTCTTATCTCAGATAGAGCCAAAGAAAGTTGATGAAGCTCTACAGGATGGAAGTTGGGTTGAAGCTATGCAACAAGAGCTGCTTCAATTCAAAAGGCAGAAAGTTTGGAACCTTTGTCCTCTTCCTCATGTGAAGACTACCATTGGAACCAAATGGGTTTTTAGGAATAAGAAGGATGATAGAGGAATTATCATCAAGAACAAGGCAAGACTAGTTGTTCAAGGATACACACAAGAAGAAGGAATTGACTACACTAATGTCTTTTCTCCTGTAGCAAGATTAGAAGCTGTTAGGATATTCCTGGCATTTGCTGCATCCAAGAACTTCAAGGTCTTTCAACTTGATGTAAAGTGTGCTTTCTTATATGGAGTGATTGATGAAGAGGTTTATGTCAAACAGCCACCGGCTTTTGTAGACCCTGATCATCTTGATTATGTCTGCAAGCTTGATAAAGCTCTTTATGGGCTGCATCAAGTACCCAGGAAGTGGTATGAGACACTGTCTGAGTATCTTTGTAAACATGGATACAGGAGAGGTACTATAGATGGAACTCTCTTCATCAAAGGACAGGGAAATGACTTATTGCTAGTTTAAGTATATGTAGATGACATCATCTTTGGTTCAACTAATCCAATGCTCCACAAAGACTTTGAGAAGCTGATGAAAGACAGATTTGAAATGAGTGCAATGGGAGAACTCAATTTCTTTCTGGGAATTCAAGTGAAGCAGGTTGAAGATGGCATCTTCATAAGTCAGTCAAAGTATGTTCAGGACATACTCAAGAGGTTCAACATGATTGATTGTAAGATTGCTAAGACACCCATAGCCAGAAACCACTCCCTTGGACCTGATCTTGAGGGGGAGTGTATAGATGAACATTTATACAGGGCTATGATTGGGTCTCTTATGTATCTTACAGCTAGCAGGCCTGATATCATTTTGCTACATGTATTTGTGCAAGATATCAAGCCAACCCTAAGATGTCTCACTTAATCACTGTCAAAAGGATTTTAAGATACCTCAAAGGTGCTTCAACACTTGGTTTATGGTACCCAAAGAATCGTGACTTCAATCTGTATGCTTATACAGATAGTGATTATGGTGGTTGCAACATGACTACAAAGTCTACATCTGGGGGATGTCAATTCCTTGGTGGAAGGGTTGTCTCATGGCAATGCAATAAACAATCCTGTGTGTCTGCATCAACTGCTGAGGCTGAATACATTACTGCTGCAAGCTGCTGTGCTCAAGTGCTTTGGATTCAAAATCAGATGCTGGACTATGGATTTAACTTCAAGGAGACTCCTATCCACATAGACAACAATAGTGCTATCTCTATCACTGAGAACCCTGTGCAGCACTCAAGGACCAAACACATCAACATCAGGTATAATTTAATAAGAGATAACTATGAAAAGGGATTAATTAAACTAGTCAAAGTTCATACAGATGAACAATATGCTGATTTGTTTACAAAAGCTTTTGATGAACAGAGATTTAAATATCTGATATCGGCTATTGGGATGATTAACTTTGAGTAGACTTTTGCTTAAACTAATTCTAATTATTTCTTCTTAAAATATGTGTGTCCTAAGTTGTCTAGTTCATCACTTTCATAAGCTCATGTTTTCTTTGGATGTAAAATTCTTTTTGAAGACTTTCCTTAGATTCTTGAAATTTTCTGATACTTCGGAAGATAAAATTTTATCTTCGGAAGAAAATTATGTCTTCAAAATAAATAACTGTCTAAGAAATTTTATCTTCGGAAGAAGTCTAAATCTATCTTTCGAAGCTTAAATTCTTATCTCAGACACTTATTTGTTTTTAAGGACTTTTTCCTTCCGAAGCAAAATTAACTCTCAGAAGCTTTGTTATTTCTTATACAAAGCATTCAAGTGTTTATTTCTCTTCCGATGCAAAATTATCAAGACTCTTAGGAAAATCTTCCGAAGCCATTTTAGCTTCGGAAGCTTTTTCATTAAAACTTCCGAAGACAATTTACCTTCGGAAGCTTTTCGAATTCCAAGAAAACTACTTTTGAGCAAAAGTAAACTACTTTTTCAGAGGTGGGACCGACTTCCAGATTTCAAAGTTTATCCTCTTTCATTAACTTTGGTTCAAATCCCTTTTCACATAAATACTCAACGGTTCCCCTCTTCCTCACTATCTTCCTCAATTCCACTATTCCTCAAACCTAATTCCTTAAACCGCCTTTGCTTTCTACCTTTCTTCACCCTTAAGCTTCTAAAATGGCCAACCTTAACCGCAGAAACAACCCAGATTTCTCCATGCAACTTCACAGGCAACACAATCAGGTTGATCTGTTAAGCTCTGAGAAAGATGCAAGTTTCTTAGAGATTTGCCAATTCTTAACTCTATCCAACTACTTCACCTCCCTGACCATTGATCCTACTCTGTATAAGGATCATTTGCTTGAATTCTGGAAGACCTGCCAAGAGGTCATTATGGATGGGGAAAGGCACTGTCTGCCACAGTGCAAGGGAGGACAATCTTCATCACTCCGGCCATCATCAACCATCATTTGCAGCTGGATGATGAAGAAGGTGAGTTGTCCTTCCCAAAGGAAGCTGTTAATCATTCCTTTGAGCAGATGGGCTATGAGGGAGATTTCTCTGTAAAGACCTTCAGGAAAGGGAAGGTCTCATCCCAGTGGAAATACCTGCTCCATGTGGTTATCCACAGCTTATCAAACAAGCATGGTGGTGGGACCAGATTCCTAAGGATCTCTCCTTTATAGTGCATGGAATGGTTCAGGGGGTCAAGTTCAGGTACTCTCAATTTGTTTATACTAATTTACTTGCAAACTTGGACTCCTTAGAGTATTACATGTTTCCTAGATATGTTCAACACATTCTTAACTGTGAACTGGGCTCACAATTAAGGGAAACAAGTAATATTCTTAAATTGGGACAGATGAAGCCCGACATCTTTAAAATCATGAAGAAGCCAACTGTAGGCTTCTCAGGGGTAGCAACAGCCCTAGTCCCTAAAATGTTAGAGCTCATTGCTCAAGGTGACAACCTAGCAACACAAGCTAGTGTTGAACCCACACCTTCTTTTTCTTTACCACTAAAAGACCACAAATCACCCTCACCTACCAAAGAAAATCCAAACGAACCCCTACTCAGGCTATTGAGTCTGTGCAGGTCCCCATATACTCAACCATACAGGAGGAAGTGGACACTAGAGCTCCCACTTCCCCTGACGAGCAAACCACTCCCATTCCTTCACCTATCAGGGCTGAGGTTCCTCATGCTCACCCTGATGAGCTCACAAGCCCAATAGCCTTAAGCCTTCACTTTGAGTCTCAACACTCAAGTGAACAACCTTCAGGGGACAGTTACCATCCCCAGCCTTTAGATCTAAACCAACCAATTCCCAACCTATCCTTCTATACTGATGAAGACTTAGGATTCAGTGAGTACCATGAGTCTCTCTTCTCCTCTCCTACTCAAAGAGAGATGAGTACCTCTGATTCTCCTCAGTCTATCCCACATCAGTCACCTGTTACTGAGGTGGACACTTCTGAACATGTCAGGATGTCCATATGGAAGAGGCTCTCACTTCTGAAAGTGATTACATCATTAAGACCTCAACCATGGCAACTCAGCCCACTGGCATCTCAACTGAGATTGCTAGTGAGCAGAGGAAAACCAGCAGCCAAGAACCTCAAGCTGGTGGTGAGACAGAGGACTTTGGTCCAATCATCTCATCCCCAATGATTCTTCTGATGAAGAAGAGGGGAATTTGAGACTAAAGGTGCAAAAACTGTCAAAAACATGCTCCTATTTAGTCTCTAAGGTTAGTCACGTTGAATCTCAGGTGACTACCTTATAAAACAGGGTCAATGATCAGCAACTTTAGATTTCATATCTAAAGGAAAAACTAGCTGGGAGACCTTTAAGGAGAGCTCAACCAGGAACACAAGAACCTATGGAAGTAATTGACTTATCCTCCAGCTCACCTATGCAAGTGGGTGATGCTACAAAAAGGGGGAGAAAGTTATTGCAGCCACAGAACCTGGGAGTTCTTCACAGAGAATGGACATAGAGGACTCACCATCCTCACTTGTTGTTGTGCTTTCTCAACAACTTCCTCAAGTTCATTAATGTGGACTCTATTGACTCTATCATCAGGAGTCTCTTTGAGGAAGGTATACCAAGGGCTGTGTCATCTCCACCACAAGGAACTTCAAACTGCATCATAAAGTGGAGGTATGATGCTGACAGAAGAGCCGTTATCCTTCACAGAGTTCAAGGGCAACAAGAAGTTTTTGATTTTCAAAACCTAAACTTCTATGAAAGATTGGATCTAGTCAACATGCCACTTGTCAATCCAAGCAACTCAAGACAAGCTGACAGATTGGCTCAAAGAATCCAAGATAGGATCCTTGCAGAGTTCACTCTAAGAAGGAGACTTAGGCAATCAGGCAATGTCATCGGTCAACTGGATGTTGAGGTGGACCCTAAGATTAGTTTCATAGGGGAAACCTTGACTGAAGGCCCAGTGGCAGAACCTGAGACCCCTGTCTCATCATCAACAACTACTGTAGAGGTTCACACTCCTTCAGAGACACCTGCTGGTGAAGGTGTTTCTCAGCCTCTCTCTGGCCAGAGCATGGAAGCTACACCAAGCAATGAAGGCCAAGCCTCTATCCACCCTGAGTCACAAAGGTCTGTGGGTGACAAAGGGAAAAGGATTATGACTCTTGAGGAAATTGAGGAGGAAGAGAGAGAGAGAGGAAAAGGAAGCTAAGGGGAGAAAGTTCCTCTTGGTCATCAAGCTTTATGCAAGCTGCAATCAGGGCTACCCCCAGACGAAATACTCAAGATGATGAGTGGAGGGCAGTCAGGATAACCTATTTGCAGACCAGGAACTATGATATTGATGAAATCATCTCCCTCCCCTTAGAAGAATTGAATGAACTGGCTGACATGGAAGTGTCAAGAGAGATGAAAGAAAAAGAGGATGCAAGGCTACTTCTCGAATTCAAAGATGAGAGGAGACAGAAAAGTCTCTACAAGCATGCTCCCACACTCTCTCCAGTTCAAGAAAGTCCTGCACAGGAAGATGTGGCTCCACAAGAACCTCAGGTAGACAAAGAAGAAGATAGGATCAAGATGATCAACTACCTGAGTGCCACAGGCTTCTATCAGGCAGATGCACTTCTTCCCCTGTCCTATGACTTAATTGAGTTTGAGTACTTGAAGCAACTTGAACTTGAGCTAGTCAAAGAAAGAAAGACAACTAAAAGGAAGCAAGGGGAAGAAGCTGCAAAGTCAAGAGCCATCATCCAAAAGTATGAAGAAGTCTGCTGATAGACAAAGGATGATGAGCTTCTTGAAGCTATATGGATTCTCCGGAAGGAGACTTGGCCTTATGTCTCTATCCACAATGGATGAGCATATAAGGGTGATCAAGCAAAAGATTAAGAGTGGTGAACTGATTGACTTGCACTCTCTTCCAAGTCAAGTCACACCTAAAGTGGAGGTTAAGTTTGAACAACCTGAGACACCTCAATCCGGACCTCCAGCTGAGCCTCAGCAAGCTTCATCTTCTGATCCAAGGCAGGGTCAAACTCCCTCTCCTTCTGAACCTGTGAGGGAGGAACACTCAACTGAGAAAGACAAGGATGATCAATAAGGTGCTGCATACCAGTCTTCTCAGTTAAAGTCATCTAAGAGGAAGAAGAGAATGGCTTCTAAACCAAAGTCAAAGAAGAAGAAGCCTAAGTCATCTACCTCTACACCTCAGGCTGAATCAGATCAACCTGAGGAAGTGCATGATGAGGCAGCCCAATCAACTCCAATGCAAGTGGCTCCTCTGACAACTGAGACACCCATCTTGTCCTGGACTTACTCTACCAATCCAGAAAGATGCCATGTAATTAGAGATCAAGGTGTTGAGAATGTCTACTCTTGGCAAGACATAATCAACTTACCTCTGCATGATCTCCTTGAGATGAGAAGATACTATGAAGGTCTTGATGATCCTGACCATCTAAGGAAGAAGGGCATGGTCATGATTGTACTGAAGACCACCAATATCTGAAGATCTTCTAAGTGTTTTGTAGCATCAGCCTAGGGGGAGTTTGTAAGGATTCCTTAAGTCCGATGCAAACCAAAACATCCAATGTCTCTCTGCAACATGCACTAAGTACTGAAGTAAAGAATGCTTCGGAAGTTTTACACAATACACTAGAAAATACTCTAAGTGTAAAATCCTCCGAAGCCAAGACCAATATCTTCCGAAGCCAAACATGAAGTCTTTCGAAGCCTTAGAGACAAAGTCTTCCGAAGCTTCAACCTATGAAGACAGATTTTCTTCTGAAGACTTTTAGCATACATGCTTTCTGATGTACTTTCCTTAAAGCTGAACACCTTTCCGCTGCATCTCTGTAAAGTCACCAACTTACATGAGTTGGTGAAAGGTCCATGCTTTTGGTAACTGTACATTGAGGTCTTAAGTCTGTAACTTTCTACTTTATGCACTTTATCCTTTTTGTAATATATAAGGATGTGAGCTATGGCATTTCATAGTCACAAGGTCAAAAGGCAGATATGCCTTTTGATCCTACAATTGATTTTGTTAGTGTCTAGTTAATTGTATCCAGCTGGCTTTCAAAGTATAGCCGCTGTAGGTTGTAGTATAAGTATTCCAAGTTCTTGTATCTTTCTTTAGGCTTTGTAACACTTGTAAAAGAACTTGAGAAAGCAATATACTGCCTCCTTGAAACCCAACTCTCTTGTTCTGTCTCTTTACTTTACTTGTGTTCTTAGTATCATCATATTTGGTTAATCCAGTTCACTGTTTGATCAAAGTTTAGTTGTCTCCTCATTGTGTTGTTGTGTTGTAATTTGTTTAAGCCCTTAACCGGTCCTGCATTAATGTTTCCGCTGCAACATTTTATGAAAGATAAATGTAATCATATGTTTTATGTGCGATGAGAAACCAACTGTAAGCGTCCCGGGATCGGGGCCTTACAATGTCAATAAATTTTAATATATGAAAGCTAATAATCAAAATATTAAATTGAACAATAATAATAATAATTATGATAATATGAATAACAAAAAATATTTATGATATAATAACACTAATAATAATAAACAATAATAATAATAGTAATGATAATAGTAATAATAATAATAAATTATAACAATAATAGAATGATAGTATAATATAATAATATCATTGTTAATAATTGTCACACCCCGGGCCCAGAGAGGCGGGACGTAACGGTTGGTAAACAACAACCAAAATGCAACGGAAACTAAATGGTTTAATACAATGCATCTCATAATATTTACATTAGAATATGGGTTTAGTTTCAGTTTACAAGGTGCCTCAATCTACAATCCATGGGTATCATGACCTATCTCTTTGTCAATATTTCTTGAGGCTTCAGTAACTAAGGCTTCTAGGCTTGACCTTTTTCCTTCAACACCTACCCTCACTTCTTGCTTCGGATTTGGATATCTCTATTGCTCGGCTAATCTACCTAGCTGTACCTGAAAGACATGCTCAAAAGATTTTGTGTCAACATAAAGTTGGTGAGTTCAAGTGCTTAAAGTTTAAAAACAAAAAGAGCTTAACAAATCCTCATTGGATAAAAATGAATAAATCATAGTTTCAACATCATGGGAGAAATCATAATCAACCCTGCACTCAGTCCCGGTTGGCCTCTTCTAAACTTGTGTTTAACCGGATATTCCCGAAGGAAGAACTGAGCCCCAAACCAGTGAACCATACCTGCCCGGATGGCTCACCAGTTTCTTAACAAAACCTGTTACATGCCACAAACGACCCCTTAGGATCTCAGTGGGAAGCCACTGTGTGTGGGGGATTCCCCAAATAGATCTATCCATAAAACAAGCGTTCACAAAAGAATTAATGATCCATTACATAAGTATCATCAGGTAACCATAAATCCCACAAACACTAATCATCAAGTAAAGCACAAATATAGTTCATAAATAACAGAGCATGTTTCACCCAAAACAGTAGTAAAAAGGGGAAGTCACTAGAACTCACCTTGTATCCTTATATAAATTCTGAGCTCGGTAAAGAAATGTGAAGGTCACTAACAAAGCAATCCTAATTAGAACATATGAGATTCATGTTTAGAATTAGCATGATGTCATTACATGCGTGCGGTTGAGCTCTTTAGTTAACTTAAAGTTAACGATTAGTATCATTGATGTACATTAGCTCTTGTGAAATTATCATTGTTATGTACTAATTCGTGCTTATTAGGTTAATAAGTGCCTTTATTCGAGTAATGATTCTTTGTACAATGATTGTAACAATAATCCGTTGATAATAGGGATTCCAATTTTATAGATAATTATTATTGATGATATTAGAAATCTTAATGTTCCAATTATTGTATTAGATGTTCTAATAATATTTATATCGTTTATGCAGATTCTTTAAATGTGTGATACTTGCATAGGTATGAGTGTAGTCAAACCTATAAATGTTTGGTAGTAATAGCAATCTAAAATGTATCAAATATTATGAATTAAACTTTTATGTCATGATGTTATGTTATTTTCACATGCATAGCATACATATACTTTTTAGGATTGCCTCACTTAGGCCACTAAAATGCTTAGTTTATTTATGCATTACTTAGATGGTTCAAGGATAGATATGCTTATATTCCGCTTAACTCATATAATGCAAACCAAAATTATATTTTTAACAATAGGTGTAAATACACCTTCGAAGATCATCCATATTCCATAATTATATAGATATATTTCTACCAATAATGGAGTTAATATGATGCTAGGGTAATTTGAATGTCAATAATAGTTGTCATTATATCGAATAAAAAGGGTGATACAATTAATATTTATTCCAATAATAACAAGATTATCGATTATTAATAATAATAAGACGATGGATTAGTATATAGAATTATGAGTCTTAAAAATTATGAGTGAACATCGGTTAACCTAAATTATCCATTGATATATATGTACATAGGTATGTACAATTGCATTTTATATATATTAATCATCTATACGCCTTGTAAGAATCTTATATGTCACGAGGTTAGATAACTTCATATATATATTTCTAATATATTTGTTCATATGAATACTTTTACAATGTTGTTTTTCATTATGCGATTGCCCGTGTTATTTCAAATTTACATATCCATTCATGATGGTTTATAAACTAGTTAACATTTTATACTTATTTGCAGCTCAACGCACACACAAGTTAGTATATAATCATTATATTACGCGTAAGAATATTTAACGTTGGTTATACCTAATGTTTCCATATCGCATCCTAAAATTCGCTTGTTCCGATCCGCATCGCGTTGACTGTCCATTGACCAGTTTGACCAGCTTTGACCAAAGTTAAACCTAACCAAAACCACACCAAGATTACATACATCACTATTATTTTGTTATCTAGCAACCAAACGCAACCATAACCACACTATTCGTTAACAAACACCTCGGTTGAGGCTTCTACCACCCTAGTCCATCACTTGCAGCCAAGATCAACCATGGATAGCCACTGGGCACCACCGGCCGCCCTAGAGCCACCGTATAACTCGCCGAAGAACGACTCCAAACCACCAATTCTCGAAGATCTTGCTTTGAATTCAACATGCAGCCCCCAATACAGCGTCGAACGGCTCTATTTCACCACAAACCGCAGCAACCACCACGACCACCACTGGCTCCTACCTCTGGCCTGTACAGCCACGGCCGGCAGCCACCAAAATCTCCAAAACCTTGCTGCCATCATCTTCAAATGCCCATAACTTTCAAACCGTTAAGAGTTAGACAACGCAGCTACCACCGTTGGAAAGATCTCGTCGAGGCGAAGAAGAGCATGGGCAGCACTTGCCTCCACTCGCCGCCAGTCGTCGGCGCCGGCGGCCTGAAACTTCGCGGAACCCTAGCCGCCGCTGCTTTCTCTCTTCCATATCATCCACACCGTTTCGAATTAGAAGAAAAACCACCACCACCATCGTGATCAGGACGTCGAGATTAGGGGGGGTAGGCCAAGACCTGGCCAGAAACCGTCGCGCCGCCGCCGCCGTGGAGCCTCCTGCACCGGTGAACGTGAAGTCTGCAACAGCTCTTGGGAGCATTTTTAGGGTGTTTTAGGGTTTTCAAATGAGAAATGAGGGAATAGTTTGCTTTTATACCTAGGGTTTTTGAGTGGGTTAGATTTAAAAATCGCGTATACGTCCCGAAACTTCGTTATCGCGTATTGAACGGTTTTGGATAAAACCTCGTTAGAAAACCTATAATAGATTTATCTAATTACTTCAGCTTGAAATAAAACAATTCGGTATATTTATGGTCAAACTCTCGGGTTTGACCTATTCTCAGGCCGGTCCACGCTTCAGTCGCGACTCGAACCACATTGCTCCTGGATAATCGCCTCACTCTCTAATTTAGAATGTTATAATAGGATAATAATTAGATAAATATTTATGACGTTATAGGGCTCGGTTGTTGTATCAGATGTCCGTTAAATGCGGTGTATCCGGTATTCGCGTTTTTCCGACGTATCATAGCTGATTATAAACGTTTGGTTAGGATCTTTTAGCAAGTACTGTTTACAGTATGCATCATGATTAACAATGATTTTAAAAGGGTATAAAACCATTATAAGTATGTTCCGATGTAAATTAGACGTTAGTACGCGTTAGATTACCGGACTTTACACGGTATAGGTTTTGAATTTGTTTTTAGTTTGGATTCATATCGTAGTTGCTTTGACTCACAATTTAATTTATTATCTTATCATCACTTATTTATTTAGATGGTAAATGGGTATTGGGCCTTAAATGGGCCTCGTTTATTAGTTTGGGCCCTTATTGGGCCTATTAGGCCTAAAAGGCTAGTTTCTTTTCCAAGTTTTCTTTGGTAAGCCCAATTCAATCCGGACCTTTATTGGGTCCTATAATGCATTAAGTTTTCTAATTGGGCTAGATTTCAGAGGTGTTACATTCTCCCCTCCTTAAAGAAATTTCGTCCTCGAAATTTTAGTATCGCTAATATTGTTTCCGAGTGTGATGCACTCATAGTATGAGTCTTGAGGATTTTAAAGTTATTCAGCTGAGCATTCTAGGACGAAAGTTGTCGATTATGCATCAAACAACGGGTTTGATTTAGATTCAAGTAATTATCCCAACGTTAGAACAGGTTTGACAAGATCAATGAGTCGTTTCATGAATAGATTTTTGGCTTCACAATCAGATCATTTAACATTTGACCAAAATTAACAAGAAGAGATTCTCCACTGAGGTTCAATGCACAATCCTACTAGGTAGATCTAGCAAGGAAACAAATACTAAAAATCCTGGCAATATCACCGTCCTCACATAGAGTCTTACGAAAGGTTGTGAAGTATCAGATGTTGATGTGAATGCCTTCAATTAGACTTAATAGTCAAGTCGGCTATACGTCACTATTAACTCCATAGAATCATAAGGTAATAGGTCATAAGATGTCATAGATTAAAGACTTCAGATCAAGGAGGGTTGGGTTCCCCAAGGATATAGATTAATATTTAGGAACCACATGATTATTCCCACAAAGCTAAAACTAAGAAGTTTTAACGATTAATAGGAATGAAGAGGTTAGGTCGCACACACAAGGTCACTACTTTTCCAACCTTCCTACTCTACAACGATACTGCAGGCGATAATCCTAGTCTTCGAGTAGTTCCACCTATCTTAACCTACGCATGCCGAGAGTTTTCCCAATCAGGATGTGTCATAAGCTCGTGAACTGACGTTGGAAGAATTCGCAAGTTCACGATGTGATACGGGTGAAGTCAGTAGAAGAAAAGCCTAATTGCAGGCTATCCGCATCCATCAATGCGTAAGTAGAGACAAACGCAGCCAAGACTTGTTCTTTCACATTAGAGAATGCGAGCGTCTTAGGACAAATGCGGATGATGGCCTCCTATCCGCACTTGTCAATGCAGTTGATATTACCGGTTGCTGAACACCCTATTGAGTTTGAACTAGTATTCTAATGGGTAGACGGAGAGTAGTACACTAAGCTAATGTATCCAAATGCATATTTCATTTTGTAAAAGTCGCGCCCCCTAGTTCCAGTTCATGTATAATGTAACTCTTCACGTGTTTCTTAAATTGTCGGGCGGCTAGAAGCTTGTCTTGTATCATTGCACCAACACACATCTGAAGCCTTCTAATCCGTGTCCAAACGGATTTGGCATATTCCTGGGATTACGATGCCAGTTGTATAGCTGCACGAGTGAAGTTTTTATTGATCATCCTAAAATTTTTGCTTAACCCTAAACGTTGACATAACTCAATGAGTTTTTACTACTTCTCGGACTTAGATAGCCCAAATTTTAGCGAATTGTCTCGAATTTCATGCTTATTAGCAATGTCGAGATAACGAGCATGCCTAAGTATGACTTACTGAATCCTATTCATTAGGCTCATGAATACCGTGGGTGTGTGAGCCAGCCCAAACAAGCTTGAATATGATTTTCATATTGACACTAATGTAATTTAAATGCAATCCTTGGTAACGTCTTTATCACTTATATACCCGGCTGATAGCATTAGAAGTGTAGTTAGTATTACAACTGATTAAGCAGGTTAACAATTCTGGAAAAGGGGTTATCACTTCTTCTAGGTAACTTTATTCAACTCTTGATAGTTTGTCCATATTAAGAGCATTCCATTCCACTTCCCACAAAGTGTATTAGGGTTCTTCAAGGTGAGACACTATGTCTTATGAAACGTTTATCTAACAGTTGTCAGATCTCCCTTCCTTCCACGAGCTTCTTAACATGTTTCAAATTTCATACCACCATACATTACTACTTCTCTCCGATTCACCCTCCTTTAGGGCAACTCCAGCTGTCATCTTATCTACAGAATCGTTGTATATTCTTCCACTAATTCCCTTATAGTACTTCCCAATCATGGTAAACCTTTTAGATGACCTCCTTCTCGCTCCCCTTTCTCCAAAGTAACTGTATCCTATAGGGGGTCCATTCGTGCAACAAGTAACCTCATCTAAAACCTAGTTACTTATAGGCCTATCAATTTGTTCCACTGAAGATGTGAGTAGAAGCCTTCTGGCTTGGATTTCAACGTACAAAGTTTACTAGGGTATGCTATTGGTGAATTGCTTTGTAAAAGGTTTAGAAATTTAGAGGGAAAATATTTGATGCTTGCGACTAGTGATTGCTGTGCTGGTCTTTCTCGCCTACTATCTTCTACATGTTCATTACTACGTTGTAGTTGGACCTCAAGTGATTTAACACATGAGATTTCTTGTAGCTGATCTTCTATGCTTCTTAATACATCTTTTGGAGCAACACATTCCTCTCAGCTCCAACTGAGAGTCTTCCCGCATGAATTATTTGTTCTCACCGGCATCTTGACTTGATAGGGTTCTAAAACTTTGTTAAGGTGTTTATTAGTAGAGAGGGAACTATCTACCACTCTATTAACCCCTTATAAACATCAGGATTGTAATCTAACTTTGTGATCTTTGCTCTCGCTTCACGAATTCATCACCCAAATAGTAGAGCTCTCGAGGTAGAGGTGATTTACGAGTATCCAGGGCTGTTCGCATTGATGATCATGAGTTTTTACGATGACTGTCGTGATCATAGGTTAGGGTGATTAGCACCATTTGATAGTCCAAGAATTTCATAAGAATAAGCCCGGAACAAAGTGTGTGAAATTAGGGAACTCACCAACATTGTAGATTCAGATTTTTGTTTCGAAAGCTCGAAGATCAAATTTTCTCAACGAATAACTTTGGCACTCGGGCTATTTATCTTTGCGCCCGGGGCTATAGGATGAGGTTTCATTTCCTACTAATTCTGGCACTCGAAAGGTTACCAAGAACACGGCTAGTTACAAGAATGGTCAAAAATAGTTCAACTTATGTTTCAATTGAAGTTTGTCACCCGGGTGACTAACGTTGTTGACGATGATGAAGGATTTCACAAGCATAGTACTATGAAAAACGATGGTTAATTACTATCGAATCTGATATTAAGAATAGTGCTTGAGTTAAGGGGTTCTATTACCATGAATAGGTGTAGAGAAGTTATATTCATCGAGAACTTTAAGAAAAAGATCAGAGGTATTCTAGACTCCAGAATGTCCTATGAATGAAGGTGAGCTACTAGGGAAGAATGAAGTGACAAGTCTTCTTTGCCATTGATCACAAGAGGTGCTTCTCGTAAATCTGTTACTCCGATATATTCTCGGCTGCACCCATTATGTTAGAGGGTCCCTTACTATGTTGAGGAAGTTTTGTCGAGTTCTATGTGGGTAGGAAGAATAAGAAATTTTTAGACATCGCGAAAAATAACGCGGCTAAAGTACACAGACAACTTAGGTGAAGTGCCATACTTTTGGCACCAAACTAGATGGGTTTGAAACAACATCTGATGATCTCCTAGGTTGGATAGTTGTATCATTATACTTCCAATAGGAGGGCAGAACAAAGAAGGAGAGAGAAAGAAAAGGGATAGTTACTACAATATCGTCCTTGGTAGCTCTGCAAGAGTTAAATGGTTTGTCTCAGCATGAAAGTTTTAAATTTATAATTGTTGAGTATATATCAGATATTGGTATTTAATATGGTATGTACTAGTTCCTTGAGTGTTATACCTTGACATTAGTTTACATGACAGGGCCCACTAGAATTCAAGTGTACCTGTAAATTCACCATTACGCGTGCACCCGTAATCGTCAATTTACCTTACACTATCATTCTAGTTGTTCCCATCATAAGTTTCAAGTTTTTGTGTAATTAGGTTCTGGAGTTAAAATTTTTCATTTGGTCATCATCTGCAATTAAGCACATTTAGATTCTAGTTATGCTAACATTCTTGCTAACCCAACATTTTCAAAGTAAAGTTCAACAAAACAGGTAACGAGCAATCAGGTACAAGCTATAATAAGGAGCAGATCAAACAAAAAGGCATCATGGTTGCTATCCTATCACTATATTCCAACAAGTATCATCATATGGATGAAGCATATAAGCAAGTATCACTAAAGCAGTTGTCTCATGTAACGACACAAGTCGTATAAAGTATTCAACTAATAGCAGTTGTTTCATATAGTGTCAAAAGTCAGTTGTGCAATCAGATAAGTATCTCCCCAGAATTTAAGTCTTAATATACTTGAACATCTTTGATTCATAATATACCTAGTCCCAGTGCTCAGGGGTCCTAGTAGTCAACTCCAGAAGATTCCAATATTCTTAGTTTACTCGGGTGCACCTATCATAGGTAGTACCCTAATGCAACAAGGTTTCTTATAGGGTAGGGAATTCTTAATAGTATCTATCCCATGAGGTATACAGATTAAAGATGAGTGTCCTTATTGGAATCTATTCTATTGTAAACTTTAGATCACTAATTCATGGAAACAACCTACCAGGCTGGTCCTATTTATGGTTGTAGCTTAGGTATCTCGGAGTAAACCCACTTTCCTATAACCTTGGCTTAACTAAACTCGGAAAAGTCTTCTTACAATGGTGGTCCTATAGGGTTCATATGGTTGTAGTTTAGGTCTCGCGAAGCAGACCTACTTCACTACAACCTTTGGCTATGATACCAATCTGTCACACCCCGGGCCCAGAGAGGCGGGACGTAACGGTTGGTAACAACACACAAATGCAGCGGAAACTAAACGGTTTAATACAATGCATCTCACAATATTTACATTAGGATATGGGTTTAGTTTCAGTTTACAAGGTTCCTCAATCTACAATCCATGGGTATCATGACCTATCTCTTTGTCAATATTTCTTGAAGCTTTAGTAACTAAGACTTCTAGGCTCGACCTTTTTTCTTCAACACCTACCTCACTTGTTGCTCGGATTTGGATATCTTCTATAGCTCGGCTAATCTACCTAGCTGTACCTGAAAGACATGCTCAAAAGATTTTGTGTCAACATAAAGTTGGTGAGTTCAAGTGCTTAAAGTTTAAAAACAAAAAGAGCTTAACAAATCCTCATTGGATAAAATGAATAAATCATAGTTTCAACATCGTGGGAGAAATCATAATCAACCCTGCACTCAGTCCCCGTTAGCCTCTTCTAAAGTGTGTTAACGGATATTCCCGTAGGAAGAACTGAGCCCCAAACCAGTGAACCATACCTGCCCGGATGGCTCACCATAGTTTCTTAACAAAACCTGTTACATCGGATCTCAGTGGGGTACCCTTCCTGGAACGGAAGCCACTGTGTGTGGGGGATTCCCCAAATAGATCTCCATATAAAACAAGCGTTTCACGAAAGAATTAATGATCATGACATAAGTATCAGCAGGTAACCATAAATCCCACAAACAATCATCAAGTAAAGCACAAATATAGTTCATAAATAACAGAGCATGTTTCACCCAAAACAGTAGTAAAAAGGGGAAGTCACTAGAACTCACCTCGTATCCTTATATAAATTCTGAGCTCGGTAAAGAAATGTGAAGGTCACCAACAAAGCAATCCTAATTAGAACATATGAGATTCATGTTTAGAATTAGCACGATGTCATTACATGCGTGCGGTTGAGCTCTTTAGTTAACTTAAAGTTAACGATTAGTATCATTGATGTACATTAGCTCTTGTGAAATTATCATTTGTTATGTACTAATTCGAGCTTATTAGGTTAATAAGTGCCTTTATTCGAGTAATGATTCTTTGTACAATGATTTTAACAATAATCGGTTGATAATAGGGATTCCAATCTTATAGATAATTATTATTGATGATATTAGAAATCTTTAATGTTCCAACTATTGTATTAGATGTTCTAATAATATTTATATCGTTTATGCAGATTCTTTAAATGGTGATACTTGCATAGGTATGAGTGTAGTCAAACCTATAAATGTTTGGTAGTAATAGCAATCTAAAATGTATCAAATATTATGAATTAAACTTTTATGTCATGATGTTATGTTATTTTCACATGCATAACATACATATACTTTTAAGATTGCCTCACTTAGGCCATTAAAAGCTTAGTTTATTTATGCATTACTTAGATGGTTCATGGATAGATATGCTTAAATCCGCTTAACTCGTTTAATGCAAACCAAATTATATTTTTAACAATAGGTGTAAGTACACCTTCGAAGATCATCCATATTCCATAATTATATAGATATATTTCTACCAATAATGGAGTTAATATGATGCTAGGGTAATTTGAATGTCAATAATAGTTGTCATTATATCGAATAAAAAGGGTGATACAATTATATTTATTCCAATAATAACAAGATTATCGATTATTAATAATAATAAGACGATGGATTAGTATAGAATTATGAGTCTTAAATAATTATGAGTGAACATCGGTTAACCTAATTATCCATTGTATATATATATATATATATGAACATAGGTATGTACAATTGCATTTTATATATATTAATCATCTATTGCTTGTAAAAATCTTATATGTCACGAGGTTAGATAACTTCATATATATTTCTAATATCTTTGTTCATATGAATACTTTTCCAATGTTGTTTTTCATTATGCGATTGCCCATGTTATTTCAATTTACGTATCCATTCATGATGGTTTATAAACTAGTTAACATTTATACTTATTTGTAGCTCAACGCTTGACTGTCCATTGACTAGTTTGACCAGCTTTGACCAAAGTTAAACCTAACCAAAACACACCAAGATTACATACATCACTATTATTTTGTTATCTAGCAACCAAACGCAACCATAACCACACTATTCGTTACCAAACACCTCGGTTGAGGCTTCTACCACCGTAGTCCATCACTTGCAGCCAAGATCAACCATGGATAGCCAGGGCACCACCGCCGCCCTAGAGCCGCCGTATAACTCGCCGAAGAACGACTCCAAACCACCGATTCTCGAACATCTTGCTTTGAATTCAACATGCAGCCCCCAATACAGCGGCGAACGCCTCTATTTCACCTCAAACCGTAGCAACCACCACGACCACCACTGGCCGCTACCTCCGGCCTGTACAGCCACGGCCGGCAGCCACCAAAATCTCCAAAACCTTCCTGCCGTCATCTTTAAATGCCCATAACTTTCAAACGCGTTAAGAGTTAGACAACGCAGCTACCACCGTTGAAAAGATCTCGTCGAGATTCAAGTGCTTAAAGTTTAAAAACAAAAGGACCTAACAAATCCTTCTTTATTAAAAAGAAATAATCATTGTTTCAATAATATCATGGGAAAAATCATAATCAACCCTGCACTCAGTCCCGGTTGGCCTCTTTTAAAGTTGTGTTTAACCGGATATTCCCGAAGGAAGAACTGAGCCCCAAACCAGTGAACCATACCTGCCCGGATGGTCACCATAGTTTCTTAACAAAACCTGTTACATGCCACAAACGACCCCTTAGGATCTCAGTGGGGTACCCTTCCTGGAACGGAAGCCACTGTGTGTGGGGGATTCCCCAAATAGATCTCCATATAAAACAAGCGGTTCACGAAAGAATTAATGATCATGACATAAGTATCAGCAGGTATCCATAAATCCCACATACAATCATCAAGTAAAGCACACATATAGTTATAAATAATAGAGCATGTTTCACCCCAAAACCGTAGTAAAAATAGGAATCACTAGAACTCACTTTAGGTTTCAAGTCAAAATATCTCTTGGTGTGCCGGGAGTGTCTCAAGTCTAGCACCCTAACATGTACACATTAAGTAATAAGCTACTGCTCTAAAACTCATTTAAGGTGCAACAATAGTGTCAAGAGTTTAGCTATTGGGTAAGGCTTTGATTTCGCGAAGGTTCGTATAAAAAGGTTCCCTTTTATGGCAGGTCAAGTTTCTTCATAAAATTGGGATTTTTACATCATTAGGTTAGGGACATTAGGAAATTATGTTTTCAAGTGATTATTAGCTTCATAGAAGTCGGTTATAAAGTTTGGTAAAATTTTACAGTTTAGTCCCTCAAGTTTCAAAATTGACAGTTTCTACCCTCAAGTTTGGTTTCTTGTCCTTTATGACACTTAAGTCACAAAATCAGGTTCTTAGAGTAAAATTATACTTATTATAGAGTAAGTGTTTCAAAATTTCAGTTTACAGGTCCGGTTTTAAAACTATGCGTTAACGCTCCCGGTTGCGGTAAAAGCCAGAGAATTTTAACCGTTATCTTAGGGTTTCATAAATTTTAGTCTGGACCAGTAGGTATCATCTAAAAGATATTCTTATAAATTTTAAGACCTTAAATTGTGAAATTTGGCCTTTAATAGTTGAAAATCTCGTTTTTACGTTGACCCGTTAAAACGCGATATTTACCGTATTTGACCATTTAAAGCTTGTTTGGCCAATTTTTCAAATCCTTTAGGTCTTTTATTACTTAACTTACTGAAATCATATGATTTTTATTGACTTTTAGTTAGTTAGGGTTTTTACCTTTTTAAAAATTAGTGTTCCGGGAATGTTGACTAGTCACCCTTACAAATTTAATCTCATGCGAAAACAATTAAAAAATGTGAGCATACACTCTCACACTTGTATATTTTCGGTCCATGCATGCATGGGCATGCACTAGATACCTCAATTAACATCATTCACTAAATAATACATTATACCCAATACTACAAAACTACACTACCTAATAATTATTAACAATTAAAAATTAAAATTTAAACCCTCACTAGGAGCCAAGATCGGCCGCCCCCTCTCCCTCCACTCACCTCTTCTCTACACCACCAACACCTCACCACTCACACTTCATGCAATCCTTAGACACTTCACCTCCACACTCTCTCCCTCTCCTCTCATATTCGAACCACCAGCTGATTCTCTCATCCCTTCCCTTGCAAACTCACTCAAAACTCTCTCTACTCCAGCCCCAAAAATCGCAAGAACAACATCAACAAGTATCGGCCAACCGAAGACCCGCAAGAAGGTGGCCATAACCGTGAGTTTGGACACACCTCTACCATTTGTTCAACTCTTCCAGCTTGTTAGAAGATTCTCCAGCCTTGTCCAAGGAGATTCAAGCCATTCAAGACCATCTACACTCTCCAAAACGTGAACAACATCAAGTGTAAGCTTCATGACACCCGAAAATGGTCTTTTCATGTGTTCTTTCATTTCTCTTTTAAAAACACCTCCCCTCTTTGTTGTAGCAGAAACCCGACACCACTAACTTGTTCTTGAGGAGATTTCAACTTCACAAGAGGTATCTAACTCGTTATACTTGTCATTTCTAAGGTGGAAACCGATTTCCACCATGAAAACCCTATTTTTGGGACTTTTGCACCATCTAACTTGTAGATCTTGTAACTCTTGAAGGCAAAACTTATAACCTGCTTGTTAAAGGTTTAATGAACTCCTAATAACCTGTTTTAAAAGTTATAAAAGAATATACACCGTGGATATATGGTTTTAACACAAGTTACACCTCAAAACCTTCATTTTACAAGATATATTTCAAGCTAAGCACTTGTTTGAAAACTCTCTTAACCAAGGCTTACAATCTGCTCATAAACGACTTAGTAACACCATAATAATCTAGATTAAAGTTAAATGGGGGTTTGGAAAGGTTTAACTACAAGTTGCAATGATTTACACATGTGTTATGGTTAGTTATGGCTAAATCACTAAGTTGATGGTTCTTTGTTGTGATGGGAAATCTAGCCGTGAGTTTGGACTTAATTTCATAATGTTTTGATGAATATTAAGGTTGTGACAAGTGGTTAATCTCTTGGTAACCTTTCGAGTGCCAGAATTAGTAGGAAATGAAACCTCATCTTATAGCCCCGATTTCCGCAAAGATAAATAGCCCGAGTGCCAAAGTTATTCGCCGAGAAAATTTGATCTTCGAGATTTCGAAACAAATATCTGAATCTACAATGTTGTGAATTCCCTAATTTCACACACTTGTACCGGACTTATTCTTATGAAATTCTTGGACTATCAAATGGTGCTAATCACCCTAAACCTATGATCACGACCGTCATCGTAAAAAACTCATGATCGTCAATGCGAAACAGCCCTGGATACTCGTAAATCACCTCTACCTTGAGAGCTCTACTATTTGGATGATGAATTCGTGAAGCGAGAGCAAAGATCACAAAGTTAGATTGCAATCTTGATGTTATTAAGGGGTTAATAGAGTGGTAGATAGTTCCTCTCTACTAATAAGCACCTTAACAAAGTTTTAGAACCCTATCAAGTCAAGGTGCCGGTGATAACAAATAATTCATGTGGGAAGACTCTCAGTTGGGCTTAAAGGACTGTGTTACTCCAAAAGATGTATTAAGAAGCATAGAAGATCAGCTACAAGAAATCTCATGTGTTAAATCACTTGAGGTCCAACTACGACGTAGTAATGAACATGCAGAAGATAGTAGACGAGAAAGACCAGCACAGCAATCACTAGTCGTAAGCATCAAATTGTAGGGATTTAACAAGTTTATCAAAGTCCATATAAGCTTGTTTATATGAAAAACGCAGCGGATAAATAGTTTTAAAACTTGTTGATGTGTTGATTATTAAACTCTTTTAATAAGCAAAAACCCAAACCATGGATCCATATACGAATGCATACAATAAAATAAACATAGGATGTTTAGAAGAAACCTTTCAAGCTTCAAGAAAACGAGTTTGGGGAGATGTTAGAGATGATCTTTGTGGCTGAATCTTCAACAAGAAGACACCTCAAGAGAGTGATACCCACAAGCTCCTTCAAACACCCACTTGCTAGGTTGTGAAACACCAACTTGAAAGCCCTCTCTACAACCGATTTTTCCAGCCAAGAACACTGATTCAAAGCTGAAAATCAGCCTTGTTTCAGCTCCAAAATCCCGTTTTTAGAGAGAGAGAGAGAGATTTGCTCTTGTTGTGTGAGAGAGAAAATGTGTGTTGGAGAATGGAAGAGTGTTCAAGTGGTTCAAATGCTTGCATGTTTCAAGAACAAAAGGGATTCCCAAGGCCAAGGGGGCGGCCGAAAATGGGATCCCTTTGTTTCCCTCCCATTTGAATTTATTTTTAAAAAATACACTCTTGTTTATAAAATAAAACCATTTTTAATTTTATAAAATATAACACACTTTGTTTGATATTACTTAACCAATTTAAATAATAAAACAACTAACATCTCATGAACAAATTATCCATATAATATTGTTCATTTACAAAAGCAATGATTTAGAAAACCCGGTTTCTAAATTGGTGCTAATATTTATTTGTGTGATCTTATCAGCGATAAATATTTATCGGTGTTTGTTTGAATTGTTATTGGGTATGACCCGACTTGGATCATATCACACTAGCCACATCAATTTAATATGTATCTTGGGCAGATGTATTCCTTCAATCTCCCACTTGCACAAGATTCATAGGAAATTGATGTAAGTAGCAAATAACGCCTAGCAACGGTTTGCTACCCCTAATGTATATGATTAACTGCCATTCAATAACATCATCTCCTTCAAGTACCATACTTGAAATGTTTTAGGTGAATCATCATCCATCCTTTTGTTACAGATGTCATGTTAAATCTCAGAGACACAGAATTGTCATTCTCGATGATTTAACTTTAACAGGCCTTAGACATCTAACTCTCAACGAATAAGAGGAACAAATTCCATCTTGACTACATATGTCTCTCACAATCGCCTTATATCATACCTGAACCTAGCCTTATGTACTGTTAATTTTACATAACAGCAAAGAACTAAGTCAAAGTATAATACTTGGTGAATATCAAGACCCTATATGTATCTCAGGTCTAAGGATAAAATGATATTCGCCTTTACTCAATATCTCTTATGACTAATCACTAAGATTCCATGCAGAGACAATTGAGAGCGGGTCTGTCCAATATCTATATCCCATTGATATCAATGAACTTTGGTAGCAACAACTTGCTTTATATTCATACCTTATGAATATCAACCAATCCAAGTTCATTATAGTCTTACATTCATAGTTGTTCCCACAAGTATGATCGACCACGGACGTTTAGAATAACTTGCTTATTCACGGATTTAAACATGCTAAAAGGATGAACAAATGAAAATTATAAACATATAATAAGTTAAATAACATAAGTTCCAATATCCAAATACAAAATTTGATCAAGTCCAATCACTAGAATATCGAAGTCCTAAGGCACAAGTATGACTTTCATGTTTGACCTATCTAGGAGCTTCGTGAGTGGATCCGCAATGTTTTGATGGTGTGTGAACTTTGCGAATACATATCTTTCCTTTTTCAACTTCATCCCTTATGTAGTTGAATCTCCGTTCAATGTGCCGAGTCTTTTGATGAGCACGAGGTTCCTTGATTTGAGCAATCGCACCCTCGTTGTCACAAAAGATCTCTAGGGGGTCTTGAATGGTAGCAACAACCCCTAGATCAGCAATGAATTTCCTAAGCCACGCAGCTTCTTGAGCTGCCAATGAAGCGGCGATGTATTCTGATTCTGTTGTAGACAGTGCCACCACATCTTGCTTTGAGCTCTTCCAAGAGACTGCTCCTCCATTCATAATGAAGACATATCCGACTGTGATCGAGAATCATCTCGATCAGTTTGGAAACTCGCATCCGTGTAACCCTTTACAACGAGCTCCTCCTCACCAGATCCATATATTAAGAACATATCCTTAGTATTCCTAAGGTATTTCAAAATACTCTTAACAGCCATCCAAGACTATTACCAGGGTTCTGTTGATATCTACTTGTCATGCTCAGAGCACATGACACGTCCGGCCTAGTACATATCATTGCATACATGATGGATCCTATAGCAGATGCATATGGGACTCCATTCATTCTTCTTGTTCAACCTTTGAACTAGGACATTGAGATGAGCTCAATATAGTCCCTTTTTGAATAGGTACCAAACCTTTCTTAGAATTCTCCATCTTGAACCTTTTCAAGATCTTTTCAATGTATGCACTTTGGTTTAAACCTATCAACTGCCTTGATCTATCTCTATAGATCTTTATTCCCAAAATATAGGTGGCTTCACCAAGATCTTTAATGGAAAAGCAGCTTCCAAGCCAGGTTTTACACCTTCCAAGGTTGGAATGTCATTTCCAAATAGCAGAATGTCATCGACATATAATACCAGGAAAGTAATAATGCTCCCACTAGCTTTCTTATATACACAAGCTTCATCAGCGTTTTTGATGAAGCCAAATTTCTTTACTTCATCATCAAAACGGTGATTCCAACTTCTTGACGCTGTTTGAATCCATAGATTGATCTTTAACTTGCATACTTTGTTAGGATGTTTGGATCGACAAAACCTTCAGGTTGTTTCATATGGACATCTTCCTCAAGATATCCATTAAGGAAAGCAGTTTTGACATCCATTGCCAAATCTCATAGTCATAATATGCTGCTATGGCAAACAATATCCTAATAGACTTTAGCATTGCCACAGGCGAGAAAGTTTCATCATAATCAACCCTTGAGTTGAGTGAAACCTTTCGCTACAAGTCTAGCTTTATAAGTATCCAAGTTTCCATGCATATCGGTTTTCTTCTTGAAAACCCACTTACTCCCCAACTATCTTGGACTTAAGAGGTGGTGTAACCAATTCCCAAACTTGGTTATCATACATGGATTGCATCTCAACGTTCATGGCTTCTTGCCATTTGTCAAAATCAGGTTTTGACATTGCATCATGGTATGTGGTTGGTTCATCCGAATCTACCACATAGCATCCATCCATGAAAAATCCATATCTCTCAGTAGGAATACTAGTTCTACCAGATCTGCGAACGTTGTGTATCTTGATCATCCATATGATCATTCTCAACATCCTCATGTTGATTGCTAGTTTCAACCAATTGTGTATCGTCTTGTGAATCTTGAATCTCTTCAAGTTCCACTGCTCTTCACTAGTTTCTTTCGAAAGAAACTTAGTTTCTAAGAACTCTGCTTTTCGAGCAATAAATACTTTCTGCTCTGATGGATCATAGAAATAGTATCCAATACAATCTCTAGGGTATCCAATGAATGAAGATACACTTTGTGGATCGGGCTTCTAGTTTGTTTTGAGCGTATTGCTTAGGATAAGCCTCACACCCCCAAACTTTTAAATATGATAATGATGGAACCCTCCATGCCATACGTCAAAAGGTGTCCTTTCCACTTCTTGGTTGGGGCCATTTAAAATACGGGCCGCGGAGAGCATGCGAAACCCCAAAATGATAGAGGTAGTGTACTTCTAGCCATCATAGATCGAACCATATCCAATAGAGTTCGATTCCTCCTTTCAGACACACCATTATGTGTGGTGTTCCAGGTGGAGTAAGTTGTGAGACAATCCCACAACTTCTAAGATACTCTTGAAATTCACTATTCAGGATTCACCTCCTCTATCTGTACGAAGAATCTTGACCCTTTTGTTGAGTTGATTTTCAACTTCATTCTTGAAGATTTTGAAATTTCAAAACATTTTAACAAGTTTATCAAAGTCCATATAAGCGTTGTTATGAAAAACGCAGCGGATAAATAGTTTTAAAACTTGTTAATGTGTTGATTATTAAACTCTTTTAATAAGCAAAAACCCAAACCATGGATCCATATACGAAATGCATACAATAAAATAAACATAGGATGTTTAGAAGACAACCTTTCAAGCTTCAAGAAAACGAGTTTGGGGAGATGTTAGAGATGATTTGTGGCTGAATCTTCAAACAAGAAGACCTCAAGAGATGATACCCACAAGCTCCTTCAAACACCCACTTGCTAGGTTGTGAAACACCAACTTGAAAGCCCTCTCTACAACCGGTTTTTCCAGCAAGAACACTTGATTCAAAGCTGAAAATCAGCCTTGTTTCACAGCTCAAAATCCCGTTTTTAGAGAGAGAGTAGAGAGATTTGCTCTTGTGTGTGAGAGAGAAAATGTGTTGGAGAATGGAAGAGTGTTCAAGTGGTTCAAATGCTTGCATTTTCAAGAACAAAAGGGATTCCCAAGGCCCAAGGGGGCGGCCGAAAATGGGATCCCTTTGTTTCCCTCCCATTTGAATTTATTTATAAAAATACACTCTTGTTTTATAAAATTAAAACCATTTTTAATTTTATAAAATATAACACCTTTTGTTTGATATACTTAACCAATTTAAATAAAAAAAAACAACTAACATCCATGAACAAATTATCCATATAATATTGTTCATTTACAAAAGCAATGATTTAGAAAAACCGGTTTCTAAATTGGTGCTAATATTTATTTGTGTGATTATCAGCGAATAAATATTTATCGGTGTTGTTTGACTTGTTATTGGGTATGACCCGACTTGGATCATATCACACTAGCCACATCAATTTAATATGTATCTGGGCAGATGTATTCCTTCACAAATATTTTCCCTCTAAATTTCTAAACCTTTTACAAAGCAATTCACCAATAGCATACCCTAGTAAACTCCATACGTTGAAATCCAAGCTAGAAGGCTTACTATCATACTTCAGTGGAACAAATGATAGGCCTATAAGTAACTAGGTTTAGATAAGGTTACTTGTTGCACGAATGGACCCCCTACAGGATACGGTTACTTTGGAGAAAGGGGAGCGAGAAGGAGGTCATCTAGAAGGTTGACCTTGATTGGGAAGCACTATAAGGGAATTAGTGGAAGCATATACAACGATTCTGTAGATAAGATGACAGCTGGAGTTGCCCTAAAGGAAAGTGAATCGGAGAGAAGCAGTGATGTATGGTGGTACGAAATTCGAAGTATGTTAAGAAGCTCGTAGAAGGAAGGGAGATCCGACAACTGTTAGATAAACGGTTCATAAGACATAGTGTGTCACCTTGAAGAACTCTAATACACTTTGTGGGAAGTGGAATGGAATGCTCTTAATATGGACAAGCTATCAAGAGTGAATAAAGTTACCTAGAGAAGTGATAACCCCTTTTCCAGAATTGTTAACCTGCTTAATGCAGTTGTAAGATACTGAATACACTTTTAATGCTATCAGCCGGGTATATAAGTGATAAAGACGTTACCAAGGATTGCATTTAAAATACATTAGAGTCAATAGGAAAATCACATTCAAGCTTGTTTGGGCTGGCTCACACACCCACGATATTCATGAGCCTGATGAATGGGATTCAGTAAGTCATACTTAGGCATACTTGTTATCTCGCCATTGCTAATAAGCATGAAATTTGAGACAATTCGCTAAATTGGGGCTATCTAAGTCCGAGAAGTAATAAAAACTCATTGAGTTATATCAACGTTTAGGGTTAAGCGAAAATTTTAGGAGGGAATAAAAGCTTCACTCGTATAGCTATACAACTGGCATTGTAATCCCAGGAATATGCCAAATCCGTTTGGACACAGATTAGAAGGCTTCACATGTGTGTTTGGTGCAATGATACAAGACAAGCTTCTATCCACCCGACAACTTAAGAAACACGTGAAGAGTTACATTATACAAAAACTGGAACTATGGGGCACGACTTTTACAAAATAAAATATGCATTCGGATACATTAGCTGTAGTACTCTCCCGACTACCCATTAGAATACTAATTCAAACACCATAGGGTGATCATCAATCGGTAATATCAACCGCATTGACAAGTGCGGATAGGAGGCCGTCATCCGTATTTGTCCTAAGACGCTCGCATTTCTAAATGTGAAAGAACAAGTCTTGGCCGCGTTTGTCTCTACTTACCCGCATTGATGGATGCGGATAGCCTGCAATTAGGCTTTGCTTCTACTGACTTCACCCGTGTCATCGTGAACTTGCGAATTCTTCAACGTCAGTTCACAAGAGCTTATGGCACATCCTGATTGGGAAACCCTCGACATACGTAAGTTAAGATAGATGGAACTACTCGAAGACTAGGATTATCGCATGCAGTATCGTTCCGAAGTAGGAAGGCTGGAAAAGTAGTGACCTTTTTGTGTGACCTAACCTCTTCGTTTCTATTAACGTGAAAACTTCTCAGCTTTAGGTTTATGGGAATAATCATGAGGTTCCTAAATGTTAATCAATACTTCTTGGGGGAACCCACATCCTCCTTGATCTGAAGTCTTTAATCTATGATATCTTATGACCTATTACCTTATGATTCTAAGGAGTTAATAGTGACGTATAGCCAACTTGACTATTAAGTCTAATTGAAGGCATTCACATCAACATCTGATACTTCACAACCTTTCGTAAGACTCTCCGTGAGGACGGTGATATTGCCAGGATTTTTAGTATTTGTTTCCTTGCTAGATCTACCTAGTAGGATTGTGCATTGAACCTCAATGGAGAATCTTCTTCTTGTTATTTTGTTCAAATGTTAAATGACAAGCCCATTTTGCAACAAGTGCAAATCATCAAGGGGAATGTAACCGATGTCTGTTTTAGGTGCAAGATAACAGGCCATCTAATCAAAGACTGCACTTACGCACCAGGAAAACAATGCTATGAATGCGGAGATCCAGGCACATGAGGAACAAGTGTTAAGCTGGGTAGAGACAAGGATGCCAAGCACAACAAGCCTAAGGGAAGAGCTTTCGTAATGGACCCAGCACGAGCTCGTAGGGAACCTGACGTGGTTAACGGTACGTTCCTTGTAAACAATCATCCTGCTACTGTACTGTTCGATACTGGAGCGACTGCTAGTTTTTGTCTCTAGTACTTTTAGGCCTTTGATTGACTTAGACGCGTGTGCCTTGACCGATACGTTTACCGTAGAATTAGTTGACGGTAACATTTAGAAACTAACGAAGTCATCTGGGATTGCCCGTTGAATCTAAAGGGGAATACGTTTAGGATAAACTTGATGCCCATTAAGTTAGGAGGATTTGATGTGGTTGTTGGTATGGACTGGCTAGCTAAGCATAGAGTCGAAATCGTATGTGATGAGCGTCTACTCAAGATACCGTTGAGCGACAAAGAAGTGTTAGTGGTAGAAGGCGAAAGGAGTAACACCCTATACCCCATAATATCCCACTTAAAGGCTACCAAGAGCTTAATGAAGGGATGTGCAGCTTTTATAGTTTATGTGATGAAGACCCAAAAGGAGAAGAAGATCGAAGATATTCCCGTGGTTTCTGAATACCCAGAAGTGTTTCCGGAAGACCTACCAGGACTTCCCCCGAACCGACAAGTCGAATTCCAGATAGATTTGCTGCCTGGTGCTGCACTAGTAGCCAAGGCACTGTACCGACTCGCCCCACCTGAGATGAAGGAGCTAATGGTACAAATTCAAGAACTACTGGACAAGGGGTTTATACGTCCGAGTGTCTCTCCATAGGGTGCCCCAGTACTATTTGTGAAAAAGAAGGACGGAACCCTGCGAATGTGCATTGATTACAGAGAATTGAACAAGCTGACCATAAAGAACCGTTACCCTCTTCCGAGAATAGATCCTATTTGATCAACTGCAAGGAGCAAGTTATTTCTCCAAAATAGAATTGAGGTTAGGATACCACCAACTGAAATAAGAGAAGAGGACATACCCAAAACGGCCTTCCAAACTAGGTATGGACACTATGAGTACTTGGTCATGCCTTTGTACTGACTAATGCTCCAGCAGCGTTCATGGACCTCATGAACCGCGTTTGCCGCCCTTACCTCGACAAGTTTGTGATCGTGTTCATCGACGACATACTAATATACTCCCGTAGTAAAGACGAGCACGAGAAGCATCTCAGGCTAATACTTGAACTACTCAAGAATGAGCAACTATATGCCAAGTTCTCTAAATGTGAATTCTGGATGCGTAAGATCCAATTCTTAGGGCATGTGGTGAATGAGAATGGGATTCAAGTCGAACCTTCCAAGATTGAGGCCATAAAGAATTGGAAGATTCCTGAAACTCTACGGAGATACGACAATTCTTAGGGCTGGCTGGCTACTACCGACGATTTATAAAAGACTTCTCGCGTATAGTGCAACCTTTGACCGCACTAACCAAGAAGAACACAACCTTTGTGTGGGAGCGAGAGCAGAACGAGGCATTTGAAACGCTTAGGAGAAGTTATGCAGTGCACCTATCCTTGCTCTTCCAGAAGGAGTAGAAGACTTCGTGGTCTATTGTGACGCTTCGCGTCAAGGATTAGGATGTGTATTGATGCAACGCAACAAGGTGATTGCTTATGCATGTAGACTGCTGAATGATCATGAGAAAAACTACACGACGCACGATCTGGAGTTGGGTGCCGTGGTGTTTGCTCTCAAAATGTGGAGGCACTACCTCTATGGCACGAAGTGCATCATCTACACTGACCATAGAAGTTTGCAACACATTCTTGACCAAATATGCTCATATGCGTCAGAGAAGATGGTTGAGCTCTTAAACGATTACGAGTGCGAAATCCGCTACCATCCCGGTAAGGCCAACGTTATGGCAGATGCGTTGATCAGAAAGGAGAGAGAAAAGCCTCTTCGTGTACGAGCCTTAAGGATGAGTGTGTATACCAACCTTATCGCAAAACTGAAAGAAGCTCAAAATGAAGCATTAAAGGAAGAAAGTCAAAAGAAGAAGGGTTAACCGGAATGGAAAAGCGATTTGAGACAGGGGACGATGGTACATACAGGTACGAAGGGAGGACTTGGGTGCCGAAGCACGGAGGAATTCGAGAAGTAATCCTCGACGAAGCACACAAGTCTAGGTATTCGATTCACCCTGGAAGTGATAAGATGTACCAGGATTTAAAGGCACTTTTCTGGTGGCCTGGAATCAAGAAATCAATCGCCATTTATGTGGGGAAATGCTAACCTGTGCCATGGTAAAAGCTGAAAACCAAAACCATCAGGAACGTTACAACAACCCGAAATCCCAGAATGGAAATGGGATAACGTCACGATGGATTTTGTTACCAAGTTGCCCAGAACGTTTAAAGGCCACGATGCTATTTGGGTGATAGTAGATAGGCTAACGAAGTCAGCTCACTTTTTGCCAATTAGAGAAGACTACGACATGAAGAAATTGGCCCAACTATATGTCGACGAGATAGTAACGAGGCATGGAGTGCCTTTGTCGATCATCTCCGACCGTGATAGCCGTTTCACCTCTCGTTTCTGGAAATCATTCCAGCAAGCATTAGGAACCCGTTTGGATCTGAGCACTACTTACCACCCTCAAACCGACGGTCAGAGCGAAAGGACTATTCAAACGATGGAAGATATGTTAAGAGCTTGCGTGATGGACTTTGGCGGAAATTGGGACAACCATCTCCTTTTGGTGGAATTCGCCTATAACAATAGTTACCACGCGAGTATTAAAGCCGCTCCGTATGAGGCCCTATATGGCAGGAAATGCCGATCACCATTGAGTTGGAATGAGATTGGTGATAGCCAAGTGATGGGACCCGACATCGTGTTGGAGACCACCGACAAGATCTTTAAAATAAAGAGCGACTGAAAGAAAGCAGCCAGAGATCGGCAAAGAAGTACGCTAAAAGGAGATGGAAACCTTTAGAGTTCCAAGTGGGCGACAGGGTAATGCTAAAGGTAGCACCATGGAAGGGAACCGTGAGGTTCGGAAAAAGAGGAAAGTTAAGCCCGAATACATTGGACCATTCGAAATACTGGCGAGAATTGGCCCAGTGGCGTACAAGTTGAAACTACCCCGGGGTTGAGCCACATACACGACAGCTTTCATGTGTCGAACTTGAAGAAGAGCATGGTAGACAAAACCCTAGAACTACCATTGAAAGAAGCAAGAATAAATGAATGACAAACTGAATTTTGTGGAAACCCGTGGAGATCACGGATCGCTTGGTCAAGCAACTCCGGCGGAGCCGCATACCCAAGGTTAAGGTTAGATGGAACTCCAAGTGAGGACCTGAATTTACTTGGGAGCGTGAAGATGAGATGAGAAAGAATTATCCACACCTCTTCAAACCCCCCGTTCAGACTCTAATCAAGCTAAAATTTCGGGACGAAATTTCCTAAACGGTGGGAGAATGTGACAACCGGCCTCTAGGTTGTTATCCTAACCCTAATTTACTTGCATCATTATCCATCTTATGAGGCTAATAATTGAAATAATTCAACCCAACCATGAAATTAGAAGCATTTCTTGTTACTTGATTCAATTTATGGTTTCATATGATTTTATTGACTTTTAGTTAGTTAGGTTTTTTACCTTTTTAAAATTAGTGTTCCGGGAATGTTGACTAGTCACCCTTACAAAATTCAATCTCAAGTGAAAACAATTAAAATGTGAGCATACACACTCACACTTGTTTATTTTCGGTCCATGCATGCATGGGCATGCACTAGATACCTCAATTAACATCATTCACACTAAATAATACATTATACCCAATGCTACAAAACCACACTACCTAATAATATTAACAATTAAAAATTAAATTTAAACCCTCACTAGGAGCCAAGATCGGCCGCCCCCTCTCCCTCCACTCACCTCTTCTTACACACCACCAACACCCTCACCACTCACACTTCATGCAATCCTTACACACTTCACCTCCACACTCTCTCCCTTTCCTCTCATATTCGAACCACCAGCTGATTCTCTCCTCCTTCCCTTGCAAACTTACTCAAAACTCTCTCTCTACTCCAGCCCAAAAATCGCAAGAACAACATCAGAAGTATCGGCCAACCGAAGACCCTCAAGAAGGTGGCCATAACCGTGAGTTTGGACACACCTCTACCATTTGTTCGACTCTTCCAGCTTTGTTAGAAGATTCTCCAGCCTTGTCCAAGGAGATTCGAGCCATTCAAGACCATCTACACTCTCCAAAACGTGAACAACATCAAGTGTAAGCTTCATGACACCCGAAAATGGTCTTTTCATGTGTTCTTTCATTTCTCTTTTAAAAAACCTCCCCTCTTTGTTGTAGCAGAAACCCGACACCACTACCTTGTTCTTGAGGAGCATTCAACTTCACAAGAGGTATCTCACTCGTTATACTTGTCATTTCTAAGGTGGAAACCGATTTCCACCATGAAAACCCTATTTTTGGGACTTTTGCACCATCTAACTTGTAGATCTTGTAACTCTTGAAGGAAAACTTATAACCTGCTTGTTAAAGGTTTAATGAACTCCTAATAACCTGTTTTAAAGTTATAAAAGAAGATACACCATGGATATATGGTTTAACACAAGTTACACCTCAAAACCTTCATTTTACAAGATATATTGCAAGCTAAGCACTTGTTTGAAAACTCTCTTAACCAAGGCTTACAATCTGCTCATAAACGACTTAGTAACACCATAATAATCTGGATTTAAAGTTAAATGGGGTTTTGGTAAGGTTTAACTACAAGTTGCAATGATTTACACATGTGTTATGGTTAGTTATGGCTAAATCACTAAGTTGATGGTTCATTGTTGTGATGGGAAACCTAGCTGTGAGTTTGGACTTAATTTCAGAATGTTTTGATGAATATTAAGGTTGTGACAAGTGGTTAATCTCTGGAAATTATGGACATGTTAAGATTAGACCTATTTTGGTTAATTTCGGGACCCGAAACATGGTAAAACGACCTTAAAAATAGTAAAAACATGGATTTAAAACTCTTGAAAAGTATTCCAGGCTTAAAAATGATAAATAAAGTGTTCTGGAGTCAATGGGTAATTTAAATGGTCAAAAACAAATAATGATGACGTTTTAACCAAAAACGGGTACCAACCGGGCATCGTTTTTGAGAAAAATCCATGAAAAGGAGTTTAAAGCTAAGATTTATAAAAATCATGTGATTTCAGTAAGTTAAGTAATAAAGGACCTAAAGGATTTGAAAATTGGTCAAACAAGCTTTAAATGGTCAAATACGGTCAAAACCGCGTTTTAACGGGTCAAACGTAAAAACGAGATTTTCAACTATTAAAAGCCAAATTTCACAATTTAAGGACTTAAAATTTATAAAAATATCTTTTAGATGATACCTACTGGTCCAAGACTCAAATTTATGAAAACCCTAAATAACGGTTAAAACTCTCCGGCTTTTACCGCAACCGTGAGCGTTAACGCATAGTTTTTAAAACCGGACCCGTAAACTGAAATTTTGAAACACTTACTCTATATAAGTATAATTTTACTCTAAGAACCTGATTTTTGGTCTTAAGTGTCATAAAGGACAAGAAACCAAACTTGAGGGTAGAAACTGTCTTTGAAACTTGAGGGACTAAACTGTAAAATTTTACCAAACTTTATAACCGACTTCTATGAAGCTAATAATCACTTGAACAACATAATTTCCTAATGTCCTTAACCTAATGATGTAAAAATCCCAAATTTCATGAAGAAACCTTGACCTGCCATAAAAGGGAACCTTTTTATATGAACCTTCGCGAAATCAAAGCCTTACCCAATAGCTAAACTCTTGACACTATTGTTGCACCTTAAATGAGTTTAGAGGAGTAGCTTATTACTTAATATGTACATGTTAGGGTGCTAGACTTGAGACACTCCCGGCACACCAAGAGATATTTTGACTTGAAACCTAAGGTGAGTTCTAGTGATTCCCCTTTTTACTACTGTTTTGGGGTGAAACATGCTCTGTTATTTATGAACTATATTTGTGCTTTACTTGATGATTGTATGTGGGATTTATGGTTACCTGCTGATACTTATGTCATGATCATTAATTCTTTGTGAACCGCTTGTTTTATATGGATAGATTTATTTGGGGAATCCCCCACACACAGTGGCTTCCGTTCCAGGAAGGGTACCCCACTGAGATCCTAAGGGGTCGTTTGTGGCATGTAACAGGTTTCGTTAAGAAACTATGGTGAACCATCCGGGCAGGTATGGTTCACTGGTTTGGGGCTCAGTTCTTCCTTCGGGAATATCCGGTTAAACACAACTTTAGAAGAGGCCAACCGGGACTGAGTGCAGGGTTGATTATGATTTTTCCCATGATGTTGAAACAATGATTATTTTCTTTTAATCAAAGAAGGATTTGTTAAGTCCTTTTGTTTTTAAACTTTAAGCACTTGAATTCACCAACTTTTTAGTTGACACAAATTTCTTTTGAGCATGTTTCAGGTAAAGTATGAAGAGATCCTAGCTGTTGTGAAGACCTAGACCTATCCCCGCGACCATGGCATTGGCATATTTTTCTTAATGAATCATTTGAACAATTTCATGTTTGTGTTGAACAAGTACAATTTATTTTATGGAGGATTGTAAAACTCATTTGGGGGCTTGATTTGTTTCTAGCCCCGATATCTTTTTAAAACATTAATGCCATGTGATATTCTCTCCTTTGAGCTCTTGTAATGGTTTGTTTCCGCTGCCATATGTTGTTGCTAGTCTGTGACGTCCCACCCTACCTGGGCCCGGGGTTTGACAGATGGTAATATAATTTGTAAACAATTATTACCTTGAAATGTTTGAAATCTTAATTAATTAAGTTAGAGGGGGTTTGTTGTCATTTTATAACTTTAAAAGGAAGTTTGTGCATAAAATAATAACAAACTAAACTACAAGGGTCACATGTGTAACTTTAAAAGTTAAACAACCCACCCCCGCCCTCAATCTAAACCCATTTTCCGGCCGAGCTCCGACCATACTCCGGCCGAGCTTCGGCATACTCCGACCGAGCTCCGGCCACCCCAAAATCCCCCAAATTTAATTGATTTTTGATCCAAAAACCGTCCCATAACCTTCTGGAACATGCCTCGAACTTGAATTCACTCATTAATCGAGTTAAAAAACCGGTTACAAAGCTCAATTGAGAAATAACCGATGCCTTAAACTCCATAGTCGTTCGAGCATTAAATCCTAATAATAATCTAACTAAAACGAACCTAAACAATCATCTAACTAGTCCTAAACGTTCACACTCTCAATTCATCACCTGAAACACACACAAAATTACACATTCGATTCTCTCTTAAACCAAGACCTTCAACATACTCGAACACCATCATCTAGACATCAAGACCTAGAATTCATAAGGGGCTTTTGGTCTAATTCATCATTTGAAACTACCCACAAGTTTAATTGGATTATCATTGGAAATTACACATCAATCGTGCACCTTCGGCCGCGACTTATTCGTCGTTCGAGCATTAAATCCTAATAAAAATCTAATTAAACGAACCTAAACAATCATCTAACTAGTCCTAAACGTTCACAACTCTTAATTTCACCTGAGACACACAAAAAAAATTACACATTCGATTCTCTCTTAAACCGAGACCTTCAACATACTCGAACACCATCATCTAGACATCAAGACCTGGATAATAATCTAATTAAACGAACCTAAACAATCATCTAACTAGTCCTAAACGTTCACATCTCTCAATTTCACCTGAACACACACAAAAAATTACACATTCGATTCTCTCTTAAACCGAGACCTTCGACATACTCGAACACCATCATCTAGACATCAAGACCTGGAATTGATAAGGGGCTTTTTGTCTAATTCATCATTTGAAACTACCCACAAGTTTAATTGGATTATCATTGGAAATTACACATCAATCGTGCACCTTTGGCCGCGACTTGTTCGTCGTGTATTCTTAATATCATCTAGAATCAAATTAGGTAATTGAACACATTTAATCACTCGTCTTTACATGGGAACAAAAGAACAAAAACCCTATTATTAACATTACATATTCGAATTGATCTTCAATTTGGATCAAAACATTCTAGGGTTTATTTGGATTTTGGATTTCTATCTGTTTGTATTTTTCAAGGCCGAGTCTTAGCACGGTCACGTCCCTTAGTTCACTGGTTAGTTACTTGCATCACCACTTTGAGGTCCCGGGTTCGAACCCAGGTACCCTCATATATTTTTTTAGAGGCTTTTCAGCCTTAAATTTATTATAGAAATTTTTAATAAATACAAAAAAATGGTTTTGTAAACTTTAAATATTTTTAAAGACACCAAATAATTTTCTATAATTTTTCTAAATTTAAATAATTAAATATATTTTTAATAAAACATTCTAACAAAGGTTGTTCTTGGTTTATTTCTATCAAAATGATTTTTCAATAATAATTAATAAATTATTATTGGTCCAAAACGTTACCTTTAGATTATCATGGTTTAAATCATGTTTATTTCAAATCTTTGTTCAAATTTTATATATTTAAACTTTATTAGTTATTATAAATGGGGTAATTTCATTTTCTCTATATTAAATGTAAGGCCCCGTTCCCGGAAAACCTCACAGTTGGTTAATCATAGCATAAATCAGTTTAATAACAAAACATTACAGCGGAAATAATTAGACATTCATTTAAAACTTAGAAACAATATCGTACTGATACATTTGTCCTTCAATTGCAAACAAAACATTACTTGTTCTTAAATTACAAATTAAGATTTCATAAATAGGAATGCCATCCATAGCTCCCCAAGTAGCTCCGTGTGCCATCCTCAGCATCAGCACTTACCTTACCTGCCAACTATTATGCATAAAAGTCAGCTTCGCTGAGTGAGTTCTAGTTTTATAATAATATAGAAAATATAAACTTTATCCTTCATATAATGACCATGCATACATCATAGTACAAACATAACTTACTTGCATCATAATAAGCATGTTCATTATCCTTCATTCTTTCATTATCTTTCACTTTCATCATAAACGAGATTGCACAAAGCAAGAGCTCCATGTTGATTGACAACAAATGCCAATCCCTGTCGGTACATATGAATACGGTAGCTAACCCCCGATAGTTGATCCACACTGCAAGGCACATAGCCCGCTCATGAATACAGATCTATCATCATACAACAGACTCACATAAGTGAAGTCTATCATAGTGCTTGCAAGACTTTACATCATCAAACGGGCCCGGAGGTAACATTCATTAAGTTTCGCTTTTCATTAATATCATCTTCCACTTTAATATATAATACTTAACTTATTAAGTACACAACATACAAGTACTAATCATCACAAAACATAAGCGACCCGTCGCGGGACCGGGGGTTTGGGGCGGCAGCCCCAAACAGCGGGGTCCTAAGGGCAGCAGCCCCTAGTGGGTCCAAGGGGCAACGCCCCTGGCTGGGGCCGGGCTGCCAGGTCAGCGCGAAAAAATTTTATATTAAAGGATTTAATAGCACATTTACTTATAGAAAAATTATTCTCCCAGTTAAAACCCATTAAAATCTTGGTCATTAAAAACGTAAATTTAATATGCATAATAGCCCCAAAATATGGAAAAATTTATAAATAGGGGATCTAGAATCACCTGGATACCACGAATAACTTCTAGGCTAAGCTTACAAGGCTAGGATCACTCTATATAGCCTGGCAGAATAGCTGACAATTAAAGGGTTAATTTCTGCCTAAATTCGCTGCTAAATTCGCTGCAAGATCAGCAATTTCGCAGCTAGATTCGCCAACAGTTTTGATGCTAGTTTCACCAGCAGTTTCGCTGCTAGTTTTCGCTAGCACCTTCGCTGGCAGTTTCGCTGGCATCTTCGCTGCCAGTTTCACTGTCAGTTTTCGCCCCAAATTTCGTTGGAAAAACCATGTCTGCGAAACTACCTGCGAAACTATAGTTTTTGTTCACAGGAAGTCCTCATAATTTCGCTGATTGAATATGCAATTTCGCTGGATGCATATGTAGTTTCGCAGATCGCATAAAAATTACGAACCAGACCGTTTATAACCCAAAATCATAACTTTTTACGTCCAATCTCTTAGTTTATCATCCATGAGGCTAAATCTAAGCTTTATACATGTTTTCATAAGTAAAAATGTGACATTTATGCGATTTCTTGCAACTTTTCAAAACCCAAAACCCTAGAATCCGGGTTTGATCTACAGAAGGGTTTAGAGGTCGATTCTTACCTGGATTTGTTGCTTCTTTCTTAGGTCTTGATGCTCCAACACCCAGATCTTCAATCTCTTAACCTTGGAAGCTTCAAATTTTGAGTTTTCTTCACTTTCTCTCTCTACTTTCTCTCTCATTGAATTTTGGGAGCTAGGGTTCAAATGATGGAGATGGAGGCTGATTTGGGTAGGTTAAGGGCTGATTATGGGCCTTAATCACTTAGGCTCTTGCCCATAAACCCAATTTGGCCCATAACCCATTTCCCTCTTTTATTAAATACCCATTAATTAAGCCCATTATCCTTAATGACTCGTTTCGACTTCCAGGGTGTTACATTAAAAGACATAAATGGTATATTTCGTTATTATATTATTTAACGTACTTACAAAAATCCCCAAATTCCACTTAAAACCCTAGTCCTCGTTAAATGTTAAACTTAACATTAGACTTAAATCTTGTAGATATATATATGTTTAGGTACCTTGTGAAGGATTTCGTTGAAACGTCGATTATTATTCTTATTAATCATCATATACATACTTATTCGTCAAGTGAGTTTTCATGCCCCTTTTTTATATTATTTCACACCTTTTTGGGGTGAAACATGTTAAACTTATCAACTTACACCTGTTAAAGTTTTATACTTGTAACGCACATGCAATTCATACTTATTTTTCTCATGGTTATTTGTGTTATTATGAGATTACATTATATGTTGACAATCCTTAACTATTGCTAGCCTGACGACGTGATAGATCTATGGGCCTTACAAGCCTATTTGGTGCTAAAGGCGATGTTATTGCCGGCTACTGAGGACGTATGCTTGTTCATCATGGGAACCAAGTACAGTTAGCTAATCGTTATAAACTTGTAATCTTATTCTTGGTCAAGGTTTGATTGTAGCTATATGTGTTCTATAAACTTGCATAATTCATAACCATTGACATTAATTGCTACTTGTAAATATTTGAAATATTTATGCATACTTAACACATGGAAACTCACCATCTTTCATAGTGGACCTTTTATTTTTAACATGTTTCAGGAAATGCTCAAGTGTTGATGTCATCTCTTTAAGTGTGCACACATATAGGATTTGGACCTAGATAAAAGAAAAAATTGTCTTGGAATGTTTATCTATGTTTTGTTTATTTCTTGTTTGAGACTTATGGTTGTAATTTTCATTTTTAAAACTTATGATAATAATAATAATTATATTTAAATATAGTGTTATGTTGCTGTGAACAATCTTAACCCTAACATCTCGGCGACTCTGCCGTTAAGGTTGGAATGTGACATTATTGATCCTTTGAATGAGAGAACTACAAGAAGTCATACAAAGCAAGCAAAGATTTGCTTATACTCGTGTTTTATATCTTAAATTGTCCCTACATACATGACTGAAGCATTACAGGTCAATAGTTGGATTGTGGCTATGCAAGAAGAGTTACTACAATTCTGTAAACAGGAAGTATGGAAGCTAGTGGATTTGCCTAAAGGAGAAAACGCCATTGGCACAAAATGGATGTTCAGAAACAAATCAGATGATCGAGGAATAGTTGTTTGAAACAAAGCACGACTAGTAGCACAAGGTTACACCCAGGAGGAAGGAATTGATTATGATGAAGTGTTTGTTCCAGTTGCAAGACTTGAATCAATTTGTGTCTTCCTTGCATATTCTTCTTATATGAAATTCAAGGTGTACCAAATGGACGTTGAAGGTGCATTTTTGTATGGACCAATCACCGATGATGTGTATGTCAAGCAACCTCAAGGTTTTGAAGATGCTGAATTCCTTCATCGTGTGTGTACAAGCTAAGCAAAGCTTTATATGGTCTACATCAAGCTCCAAGAATCTGGTATGAGACCTTGTCCCAGCATTTGATCCAACATGGATAAACAAAAGGGAAAATTGATCCAACTTTATTCATAAGAAGGATGCAAATGATCTCTTAAGTGTGCAAGTGTATGTGGATGATATTATTTGGTTCAACAAGTCAGAAATTGTGCTCAGAATTTGAAGAGATTATGAAATCGCGTTTCCAGATGAGTTATCTAGAAGAAATCTATTTATTCCTTGGATTGCAAGTAAAACAATCTGCAGATGGCATTTTTATCAATCAAGAGAAGTTTGTTGATAAGCTATTGAAGAAGTTCAAACTGCAAGATTGTCAATCTATCAGAACTCCAACTGACGTCAATACCAAGATTGATCCTGATCCGAAAGGAAATTTATTGACCAAACATTATACAGATCTATGATTGGAACTTTGATGTATCTTACTTCATCTAGACCTGACATAATGTATGCTGTTTGTGTCTATGCCAGGTATCAATCAAACCCGAAGGAATCTCATCTAATCGTAGTAAAACACATATTTAGATATCTCAAAGGAAAACCGGCTCTAGGGTTATGGTATCCTTATGAAGGAAACTTCAAGTTACATGGATATACTGATAGTGATTATGGAGGATGTAGTCAAGATCGAAAATCTACTATGAGTGGTTGTCAGTTTTTGGGTCCTAAATTAGTCTCATGATAGTGGAAGAAACAAACAAATGTCTCAGTATCAACTGCAGAAGCTGAGTACATAGCTGCATCAGCAGGATGTTCTCAAATCCTTTGTTTACAAAACCAACTGCTGGGTTACAATTTACATTGATAACACCGCTGCTATGTTTATAACAGCTAATCCTGTTCAACACTCAAAAACAAAGCATATCAATATTTGATGTCATTTTCTTAGAGATAACTATGAAAAGGTTTAATCATTTTGATTCAAATATCAACTAAAAAAGTATTGTCTAACCTGTTTACAAAAGCCTTTTTACCATGAAGGTTTGAGTATCTGGTTGAGTCTATTGGTCTTATTAATCTTGTTGAAAACTGATTTTGTTTCATCAAAATGATAAGAACCCTCCATCTCTTTCATAAAAAAATTAAAAAGGGAAACTATCAAGGTTGACTGCCTCATTGTAAATATTGTGTGTGTGTTAAAAGGAAAAGCAAATACAAAATTAGAAATTGAAAAATCAATATAAAAAATTTAAAATGAAAATACAAAAATATAGTTTAGATGTTCATTTCTTTAGAACTGAATCTGCCACTGCAACATGTGAGAAATGATAGTACATCAGATTTAATCAGTTGCATACTTCACTCGATAATAAAGTCTGACATGCTTAGATATGATGTGCGGGTAAACTCATGCAATTATACATAAAAAGTAGATTCTTGTGATTTAACTAAATCATTATGCATTAGTGGGTATTCATCTTAGTTCATATGAGTGGTGTTGACTTATCTGATTGATTGCTTGTCAAGTCACATACTCACACCTGTGTGGTGATATGAATAACCATGAGATCTGTTTACCGCATCTGTTCACTTCTTTGTTATGAGTCATCATAGACCTAAAGTGACGAGGTATCCTCTGTTGTTAGTCATTACAGACCTGGATATTCTCACCTGATGCAAAAGATGCCAATGTGCATAATCCTTTCAAAAGACCAAGTGTGAGTTCCATAGTGGTTTTCTCAGAGAAACGAATTCAAGGATTACCTAATGGCTTGTCCATGGTGGTTTTCTTAGAGATTATCAAATGGTTTTACCATAATGATTCTCTCATTGACCTAAACACGAGATCTGGTTATACATATATGTTAGGTATTTAAGCTGAGAAAAAGTGCTTGCTTGCATACCTTGACGAGGGTAGGACTCTCTAAGTCTAAGTGTGAGTTCCATAATGTCATATCTAATCAAACCTTAAAAATCCAAGAATTGAACAAGTAGGTGTGCTGCTTCGTTTACCAAAGTACTCATGGTCTTTCCTTAAATCTTCTGTCTCCTTTGTTGCGGTAACGCTGACCTAGAACACACCTCATCAGGATTTAATCATTGTCTATGACTATCCATATTTCTTTTATTTAAATGTGCTAATTATTATCTGATATGATCTCACTCCAGGCATATGATTCATTGTATGTATAGTAAAGTTTTTAATCTGCTTTATTTTGGGTTTTGCATGATATTATGTGTGCATGCATGTTGATAATGATTGGTTTTTTCTCAATTTTCAACTTGTATAAACTTATAAGCTTGTCAACTTAAAAGTTTAAGGGAAGTAAAGATTGAAAAAGAGAAAATCAAAATAAATGTTGAAAAGGATGATGCTTTTAGGTATGTGTGTGTTTGATATGATACAAATATGAACCTAACAAAATTCAAATTGTTTTTGGTTTGAAATTTGGAAAGCTTCTTGAAAATAATTGAGTTGAGATTGTTTGAAATTTTTGAAGGGTTTAAATGTTTTTGGTGAAAAAATCCAAGTGTTAGATGTATGGAACGACCCTCATGCGTCTAAACAGTGACCATAAGTCTAGTTTAGAAGCATGATGAATTTTCTGTTTTATGATAAATGTTGTGCGTTTTGATTTTAACTCATGCGCCTAAACAGTGGTCATGAGTCTAAAAATTTGGTTAAGTGTTGGGCGTTTTACATAAGTTCATGCGCCTACATAGTACCCGACGTTTCATGTTGAAGATAAACCAAGTGTGGACTCTTGGAAGCCCATGCGCCTAAACAGTTCTCATACGAACTGAGGGTTCATGATTTTGTTCAAGTGTTAGGCGTTTCAGGCTAGGTCATGCACCTGAACAATGCTCATGCGCCTAAATAGTGCAAACGAGTATAAGTCCTTTGATAAAATTGACCAAGTTTAACTCATGCGTCTAGGTCTCATGCGCCTGAACAGGGGTAATGCGTCTGTACAGTGCCAATGCGCCTTAACCTCATGTGTCCCAACAGTGGTCATGCGCCTACACAATGTAATGCGTCAAAGGGTTTTTCACACTTAAATAAGTTCAACACTTGACAGAATTCATTTAATTCGAACATTTTCACTCACTTACACTTTGTTCTTATTCTCATTCACCCGACGAGCATCATACTCTTTGTTTAGACTGATTATCTAAGATTGTTGTTATACTAAGGTATAATCAGTGATTCTAAACAACTTATTGAGTGTAGTTCATCAAATCACAGTCCTTAAGAGCATGAACCCTATTTGGGCGTTCGAACCCTAAAAGCATGAATAATTTGAAATTTGATAATAAAATGTGACTGAATTTTCAAAATTGAACCTGAAATTGTTGTTAACACATGATTTCGAGTACTTTAACACCATCAAATCTGAATTTCATCACAAATATTGTTTGATGATTCATATGTTCTTCAGGGTATGATAATAATAATAAAAATTTAGTCAAAAATGAATTGACAATGAGAAATTTCAAAAAACTTTTAATTGTTAATCATCAAAATTCAACAAATGCTTTCAAATCAACAAGAAACAAGTTACTTAATTGATTATATCTCTTAAAAACTTGATTGAATCAGAAAAACCAGTAAGTGTTCAACACTTAGAAATTTTTAATAAAAATGATCAAATTTTGAAACATAAAATCTGTTAAGTAAAATTTAAAAATAATAAAGGATTTATAACTTGTTACATGCTTGTTAAAAACTCATATGATTGGTTGATTTTTATTCAAAACAGTTGAGAACTTAAGTGTGTTAAACACTTGGAATATTTTCAAGAGTTTTTTAATATAAAATTGACAAAATATTTTGAGAGTTACATTAATATAATATCTTCATACTTATTCTTGCTTCTTTGTGTATTATAGATGGTTGAGCTTAAATTTGAGCCAAAGCATAATGTGGTAGCTTTTCTTGATGAAGATGTTAGAGAAACAATTGAATATGAAAAGATGATCAGATATATTTTGAAGACTAAATATGTTATTGCCATGTGTGCACGCCCAGCTATTAATGCTAGATTAATTTAGAAATTCTGGAGAACTGCTAAGGTTGAAAGAGATGATGATGGGAGCAAAGTTTTGTGAGGATTTGTGACTAGTGATAGAATGATAGAGATCTCTGAGCAATCTATTAGAGTTGCTCTTAGACCGGGAGATAACAAGCCTCAAGACCTAGCAGAGTACACTTTGATGAACGCAGAGAGGTGTTTATGATGATGGGACACCCACAGAAATAATTCTTCAGGGCTAGGGTGTATAACCTGTTACACCCCGGGCCCAGGTAGGGTGGGACGTCACAGCTAGCAAACCATATGGCAGCGGAACAAACCATCATAAGAGCACAAAGGGAGAGAACATCACATGGCATTCAGAGTTTAAATAATCCTGGGCTAGGAATAGATTTAGCCCATAAATTAAATTGTACAACAAACATAATGACAAAATGTATAAGTTACAATAATTAAAAATTGTTCAGATAGTTTTGAAAATCAGACAAGCCAATGCCATGGTAATGGTGCTAGGTCAAGGTCTTCCACAACAGCTAGAGTCCCTTCATGGATTACCTGACACATGCTCAAAAGAATTTGTGTCAACCACAAGGTTGGTGAACTCAAGTGCTTAAAGTTTAAAAACAAAAGGATTCATTAGAATCCACACTTTGTTAAAAAGTCATAGTATCATTGTTGTGGAGATCACAATTGATAGGATCAAATGTATCAATCTGTGATGATGTATGAACACAATTCAAAGAAATACAATCAAAGTAATCAGATCAAGCAACATATCAACAAAATTCACGATTTCATTAATATCAAGCAAAGACAAATTACAAAGTAAGTAAGCAGTTTTCGTCTCTTTTTGTTTACTACCTGCAAGTCTAAGCTGTTTATAATGATATAGAAAGGAACTAACAAAATTACAAAACTAGTCCCTATACTATTACAAATAGTGAAAAGACACATAAATACAACATGTTAATCTTTCTAGAGCACTAACAATACTCCCCCTAAGATTTACATGGTATTCGGTCTTCAAAAATCTTCAATCTTGTCTTCTTTTTATCTGTTCTTCAGCTTTCATATTCAGCTTTCATCTTCTACTTTTATCTTATATCTTCTATCTTCAATCTTCAATTTTCAGCACTCAAAGAAATCTTCAGGTTTTTCCTTAATCTGAACATTGGCTTCTTTTTGTACATCTCTTGTTCTTTCAAAGCATTAGCAATTGCAGACTTAAATTTGCTAGCAAGAATGCCTTGTTCTGGTTTTGCGTCATTTGTCTTTATCTCCATTTTGCTCATTCTTTCCGATATATCTTTGATAGACATGTAATATCAATATTAGCATATAACTTAATAGGATTTTGACTTTCCTTTGAGTATACTTCTAATACTCCTTTTCTTGAAATTCTCATGAATTCAATGTCTTTGATGTCTTTCTTAACAATGTTTGCATAAGCAAGAGCTTTCCTCAATGATATTCTTTCCATTGCAGCATTCATCACATTGATGATAGAAAGAAAATACTTCTTATCTTGCTCTGCAATCTCTGGGATACCTTTTCAACTTTTGCATAGACAAAATGATATATAACTTGGATGCAATAGCTTCAGTTAAAAAGCACCAAATAAAGTAATCATATCCTCATCCCATCGTTCGAGATTTCGGACCAATTTAAGCTCAAAAGTCTCAGTGTTATAGAACCATCTGAGAATTGACTTTGACTTTTGATTACCATCAATCACTTTTAGACCGGGAGTTGTGACTTTTTTCAAAATACTTGTCACAAAATTCTATCATTGAATGTTCTTCTTCAGATTGTAATCCTTTGAGCTTTTTGTTCTTCTTTAAAGTAGCAAAGTACTCCTTATCTTCTTAATCACATCTTATTTGAAGAAAATTACTTGATCTATCCATTCCTCTTCTCAATAATTCTGTCATCATCTTACCACGTTTAGAATCAGATGGATTGATCAGAGGTAATCTGTTTAACTCTTTCAAATCTTGCACTGGAAGTTTTATGATGCTTGAGTAAAAATGATATACATCACAGACTGCATTTACTCTTTTTATCAAAAATGCATCAAATATTTCATCATACTTCCATGCTATTATCTTTACTTGGTTTGTAAAATCAGGAGCAATCATAACATTCAATAACTTAGCACCGATTATCCTCTTTGTAGTACATTTCTCACCAAGTCTCCAGTTGATCTAGCATTATCAAAAAATTTGCCTTTGTTAAGAAGATGCTTTATATGCTTACCTTTCAGGATCAGAAACATGTTAATCAAATCTTTTCTGCTATCATGAGCATCTGGTTTTATTGCCATCTGTTTAATCTCTTGAGGCTTCAACATTCTTGTTCTTTTTGTAATTTCAAGGTATTGAGGATTATCAGTATCAAGAATAATCATCTTCTTTGATTGTTTTTATGTTCTTGAAAACTTCTAACGAGATTCCTCAAAGATACATATTGTAATCTTTTCAGTTTTCTCCATGGGTAATTCCTAGCTTGCAACCAAGACCTTAAGGCTGGAATACTCATATCAGAATCAGGATGGTGCAACTCAGAGCTTGATAATTCTTCTACATTAATACTTTCTTTAGCTCTATTCCATTCACCATGTTCAATTACAATCTCATTTGGATCTATAGGAGCAACTGACTTTGCAGTAATGCATTTCTCTATTCATCATTTATTTGAGAAACAGTCAGTCCATCCAAAATACTCTATTGTATTTCATCTTCACAAGGTAGTTGTACCTGTCTTCAAAGTCTTGTGGAATTTCATCTTGATCTTGAGTTGGTTCTTTGATGAGAAATTTGATACAAATTGAGCTTCATCTATATCTTCTTCATCTAAAACTTCATCATACTAGTCATCATTATAAACTTCTTCAATGTCTTCTAAGGTTTCAATTTGTTCTTGAACGTTTGCTCTTCAACATTTTCTTCTATTCTTAGTACTTTTGAAGATGACTTAGTTAAACTTGTATCTACAACATCATCAAGATTCCTTTTTTCCTTTGAGCACCTCAATATTCTCTTCAACACTCATCTCAGCCCTTATCCTTTGATCTGGTGAGATAGGCTTTTGAGATCTTTTTCTTTATTAATTATTCTTTCAGTTTTCATTTTCATCTGATAATTTCTTGAATTTTTCTTCAAGAATGTCATAATCCTTTATCATAACTTCAAAATTTTTAATAACATCTTCTTTATTTTTGCATAAATCACAAGCTTTTCATCGTTCAATAAATTTTCTTCATTCAACTTCGAATTTTCATCCTTTAGCTTTTGAATTTCCTTTTCAAGAGTTATATTAATATCTTTCAATCTTTCATTCTCAACTTTCAATTCTTCAATTCTTTCTCTTTGATCAAAATTTCTTCTTTCAAGTTCTCCATCTCATAAATATCAGCTATCTCCTCTGTTTGTACTGACACATTGTGTGTTGTACTAACAAGAATTTTTCAACTTCTTCATTCACTTCAGTTTGAAACACTGGTTGATATAACATATCATTCATGAAATCAAAATCAAAAGTTTTTATTTTGTGAATCTCTTCATGTACAAAATCAGCATGAATATCAGCATCAATAGTTTCTTCAGCTAGTTTTGTGGTTTCATTGACATTATTCATCATTCCTTTCATCAATTTCTTCTTGATGTGCTTCGATTGCACCATCGTTACCATCATCATCATCATTATCATCATCATCATCATCATCATCAGTGATAAGCTTTCAGTAGCTTCATCATCACTTTCTTCATCATCATCATCAATCATATCATCTACAACATCCTCAATAAGATCATTTGGATCAATTGGTTCATCTTCAAATAAATGATAGTGTTGTTGATTGATATCTACTTCATCCATAGCTAATTCCTTATATAATCAAATAATGGAATGTTTTGAGCACAGTAATCATTGCAAGTCTCTTTATATACAGCTTCTAACATGTGCTCTAATTGCAACTTATCTCTCTTAACTCCTTAAAACATATAGATCTGGATTGTCTTCATTAATAAGCAGTTGGAGAAATCTTAGATACATCAAGTATTTGTTTCTCTTTCCTCTTTCAAGTTTGAATATGAATCCATTCATTATCCACTTTGCCATGTTAAATCTTCTATTTGTGGCTAGAGCAATGATAGGAGATGCAATGTCCACTGGAATGAATCCCAACCAGCACTTCTTTTAGATATGCATGTTGAAATATATAACACAATAGTTTCCAGTGTTTATATAATCTTGCTTTGAAGAATTGTTTTTAGGGAAGTGATCAGGATGACCCATTTGTAGAAATACATCTCTACATTCATTGAAAGTATATTCAGATAAGTCTTCTGGGTCATTTCACAAGTTTAAGAGCTGATCTGATTGCTTGTTCAGAAACTTCAAGCATTCTATCTGATGTAATGAAAGCTCTTAAAACTTTATGCCTTCTTCATCTCTTCTCTACTTCTACTATTCTCCAGATCTTTTGATCAATCTTGCATTAATCATTGGTCTTGCACACTTGCATGAATATTTTGATCTTAACAGAAATCGTATATTTTCATAACAAACAACAGCTTCTCTGTTTTTCACATCTAAGAACGCATCAAAATATGTTAGGCTCAAACTTTAAAGCTGTCATCTGAAAAACATAGATGAAAAAGAATATTGAACATTTTACATACGAATTTGCAATTTTGTAATATTGAATTCAATTTTGACTTATGATTTTGACTTTTGACTTATAAATTTAATTTGTGAAATATTAAAATTTATTCATTTTGTATCTATCATCAAGCATTTGAATTCTTATTTATCTACTTTTTGTTAAAAAAATATTTTTTTTATTTTTATTCTTATTTTTGTTTAAAATTTGAATTGTCTGTTCATCTTCTTCTTCTTCCTTCGATCTATAATCAATATCATTTACAATTTCAGTCGATGACCTATATATCAAATTGCTCAAAATTTTGTACATATCAACAATTCAGAGTCAATTTTAGATAGGATTAAAATTTGATTATATAAACTTTGAATGTTATAGTGTTCGAACGCCCAAATAGCAGTCGAACGCCTATGCCAATCATCATGTTTTAACCAAAATCTACTGATTTGAATCACAAACTTACGTTTATAGACCCAAACAATATCTAACAGTCAGAAAGATTTGTTGCAATCACTGAAAATCTGAGACTTCGATGACGACTAAGAGTCGATAGTTCAGGGATTTGTTTTTGGAGAATTTGAGTGTGAATGAGAAACAAGTGTAAGTGTTCAATTTATATTAAGTGAAATTTTAGACGCTTGAGCACTGTTTGTGCGTATGAAACCCTAAAATTCACAAAATAATGAGACGCATGAGCACTGTTTGTGCGTTTTGACTCAGACGCATGAGAACTGTTCAGACGCATAAGCACTGTTTAGGCGCTTTTCCACTGTTCAGCCGCATGGAGTTCCTGAAACGTCTAACCCTAAACACCTGAAATATTTCAACACTGTGTAGACGCATGAGACATTAAAAACGTCCAACACTTGGTTAAAATCAGACTCATTATCACTGTTTAGGCGCATGGGTTTGTGTAAAACGCCCAACCACTTGGTAAAACTCATGGACTTATTACAACTGTTTAGGCGCATGTGAATGTGAAAAACACCCAAACACTTGTATAATTCTTGAAAGTTCACCATGCTCCTATTTAGACGTATGCACACTATTTAGGTGCTTGAGTAGACTTTCATGAGTCTTGCACTTGTGTTTTTCAAACTTTTTCACCTGCATAATGTTTAAACATATTAGTAATATTTCATACTAATATTTAAACATTTTAAGCATAATTTTGAATTTTCCAAAATTTACCTTTTAGTCCCTCACATTTGAACTTTTTGCATTTTGCATATTCAATTTTTTTTTTAATTTTTAACAATTTTAATTCTTCACTTGCAAATTTATCTTTCCCTTCATTTTAGTCTCAATTATCTCTTTTTCAACTTTTGAAAGAAGTATTTTCACTAGCAAATTTATATAGGTTCATATTATCATTTTCAAAAGTTACATTTTCAAACTCACACACACTTTGAACATGTAGCATCATCCTTTCAATTTAACATTTTAACTTTGATTTTGATTTTTCTGAGAAAAACTCTTCCATTTATTACTCCCCCTAAACTTTTAAATTTGAACAACTTATAAGTTTCCTAAGGTGAAATAATAAGATCAGCCATCTTATTGTTACATTGACTTCACACTCATAAAACATGCATAAAATCAAAATGAAAGTAGAATCAAAATCTAATATAAACAAAAGAATTAATATCTGCAGTGAGATCATATCAATAAAGATCAACACATTAAAATAAAAAATATGAATAGTCATAGACAATGAATAAATCCTGATCAAGTGTGTTCCAGGTCAGTGATATCACAGCAAAGGAGACACAGGATATAAGGACAGAAAATGAGTGTTTTTGACAAATTATCAACTCACTTACTTTTTCAATTCTTGGATTGATTAGGGTATATTCAGATATGACATGATGTAAATCATACAGAGACTGAGAGAGCTCAACTGTCATCATGACATGCAAGAAAGAACACATACTCAACTTATTACCTGAAACTTATGTATCACCAGAGTTCATGTTACTTAAATTAATAGAGAATGATCATGGATAACCATTTGATCAGCTCTAACTATTCATTTGAATTGTTTGTGCACATTGGCATCTTTTACATCAAAGAGAGAATCCAGGTCTGTAATCACTTACAACAAAGGATATCTCAGCACTTCAGGTCTGAAGATCATGTTAGGTTGGACTCACTTTAGTATAGATGTTTACTTTACATTGTAATAGGACTTTTGTTAGTTTCATTTTGTATTTTGTTAGTAATTAGCAGTTTTGGCAGTCCAGCGAAACTGTGAGCGAATCTATAGATTCGCTTACAGTTTGCTGTTTTGGTTTACCCGGCGAACTTGTGTTCTGCCGGGCGAAACTATAGTTTCGGCATGACAGTTTTGCTGGTAGCGAAACTGTCAGCGAAACTATGACTGCTATATATACTATTGTCATTTCACTTTGTATGGTAAGCTTGCAAAACCCTAATCGTGGAATTCTGTTGCAAGCTACCATTTCGAAGCAGTTACTTCATTGAAATACAATTGTGCTTGTTGTTATTGAGTGAGTTTGTTCATTTCAGTACCAATTATGTCTTGATTCATCATATTCACTTCTCAATTGTTGTTATTTGGATTGTGTGTTTGATATTGATCAAATTATCCTATCAATTGTACTGTTCATTGATCACATGGACCAACAATATGGTTTCAGAGCCTTAGTGCTCTTGATTTGTTGAGTTTTTGTGGTTTTGGTCAATATCTAGTTTCAATCAATTTTCATTGGATTATCAGCTGTTTTTGGCATGGAAAGTGATTGAATTATGCTTCTTCTTGATTGAGGAAGATTCTACAATCATCAGATCTCAAATTCATTGAGTTTTGGATGATTTCAGATTGATTTTGAGGTGAAAAAGGGTTTTGAGATCGACCAGCGAAACTTCTGTTCTTACAGCGAAACTGTCATCTTCATTCAGCGAAATTATGAGTTACTTTGGAGAGAAGTTGTTTTCTAGAGTTTCAGCGAAAGTATTCCCTTGAACGAAAGTTCATTTGTGTTTTTGATCAATCATCAAGCGAAATTGCTGCCGAATCTATTTCTGAACGAAAGTTCAAGCTTGTTTCCTGCGAAGTTAGCAGCGAAACTAAGCAATTGTTGTCTCTGTTTAAGCGAAAGTGCTGCTGAAATTGCAAGCGAAAGTGTCTGGGTTTGCGAAAGTGTCTGCGATAGTATTGTTTCAGCGAAACTGTTAGCCAAGTCACCTCTTTCAGCGAATTTGTTAGCGAATTTGTCAGCGAAATTATCAATCTTTCTGCCGAAACTATAATGTCAAAATTAACTACTCTTACACTGGCGGATCTTGAAAGTGTTGCTCCTAATAGACCTCCAAGACTCATTAATGGAGATAATTTTGAAGATTGGAAGAGATGTCTCAAAGCTTTCTTTTTCTACATAGATCATAATCAATGGGAATCGATTATTTCAGGTCCTCATATACCTATGGTTACGGTTGGTGATGTCGTTTCTCAGAACAAAGACCCATCTTCTTATACTGAAAGAGATCTGAAACTGATTGATCGTGATCAAAAAGCTTTTGGTGCTCTAACTCTTGCTTGGCTCCAGACATCTACAATCGTTTTGCAGAGCATAAAAATGCTAAATCCCATTATGATGCTCTCTGTGAATTCTATGATGGAAATGCAGATCTGGTGAAAGACAAGAGTATTCAAGCTGAAAAGGAGTTCAATTCGTTTGTAGGATACAAGAATGAAAGTTTGACAGATCTTACAAATCGTTTCTTAACCGTCTCAAGCACTCTGAAGAAGTATGATGAAAGACTCTCCAACAGTGAACAAGTTAACAGGCTTCTCGATTCTCTTCCACCACAGTGGAGTCTTCAAGTGAGGATGCTCAAACAAGAAAGAGGTTTTACAGATTATAAGCTGATGGATATCATTAACAAGTTGAAATCTTTTGAGTTGGATATGAAAAGAAGAGAATTTAACCAAACTATGATGCCGACATCTGGTTTTTCTCAAAATGCTGCTTTGTTGTCATCCGCTGCAAACTATTACATTCAAAATCCAATTCAAGGAGGGAGCAATACAAGTAACTTCTCGAGTGGTAGTAATCATGTTGGAAAAGAATTGGGAAATTATAAGGTGAATGCTGAAACTTCAATTCCATCTGAAACAATGGCTCTTTTTGGAATGTTTGTTCAGAGCTATGAAGCTCTTGTTGCTGGTGAATTGAAAGGTAAAGGAATGACTATGGAGGATATGTATCAGGTTGATCCTGATGATCTAGAAGAAACTGACATTCAATGGCAAATGGCAATGTTAACTTTAAGAGCCCGGAGATTCATGGAAAGAACAGGAAGAAAGAACTTTGGTGGTCAATCATCTACCTCAAAACTAGGATTTGATAAGTCAAAATTGAGGTGCTTTAATTGTAAACAATTGGGACATTTTAAACGTGAATGTCCATTACCAATTGTCACAAATCCTAGTAACACTGGAGTACCAAGATTGACAGCAGAGAAAGAAAAGGAAGAAGGAAATTCAAAAAAGGAGTCAGCCTTGATCTCAAACTTTGACTGGTGTGCGGAGGTGGAAGAAACAAGATCTGAAATAAGTCACGCGTTAGTTGCTGAGGTTGTGGAAAGTGATGAGATGGAAGTTGATAAAGATGGATTTGTGCTGTTCAAGGAATTTAAAGGAGAAAAATTACAGATTCAGATGAAGAAAGAAATTTAAAAGCTGAGAAAGGAAAAGAGAAGGATGATGCGGCCGCTACTGTTGAGGAAAGGAAATCAAGTACTCCAGTATGCATGTGCGATAAAGCTTTAGCTGCCGAAAGGATGGTAATGGGACTTCCTTATGAGGTAATACAGGATATGTGCTCATCTGCTTGCAAAATTAGACTTTATGGGATTTATAAGGCTAATCGTTTGTTAATTGATAATGAAAAGGATTTAAAACGAATTAATGATGAACTTAAAATGAATGAATCAAAATATTTTGTGAAATTAAATGAGGCTTTAATAGAAACTGATCATTTAAAAAGAATTGTTTGGGAAAGGAATGTAGAGGTTAATACTTTGACTGAACGGGTTGCTCTTGCTGAATTTGAAGCAAGCAAACTTCAGTCAAAGTTAAATAAATGGACTATTTCTGGAATGAAACATGATGATCTTTGTAAATCTTAACGGGGAGCAAGAATTAAAACAGGTTTGGGTTATGAAAATGTACAGGTTTATCCTCCTCCTAGTACATACTGTTATTCTCCTATGCCTGTTCCTCATCCTTCTAATGATTTAATCAAATCAGATACTGACAGTATGTCTGCATGTTTAGTTGGGAACAACTCTAAGTACATTCGTGAAGACTACGACTATGGACCAACTAGTGGGCTTGGATGCACTAGTTCTAGTACACCTGAAAATCAACAGTCTGTTTTAGATAATAAGTCTAGTTTAAATTCAGTGTTTGTTTCTAGTTCAAATGTAACAGACTTGAATGTCTCATGTTCTCTTGATTGTTCTATTTCATCTTGTACTTCAAATCATGATAGTGATGATTTTTGTTCTGGTAATGAATGCAATTAATCTGATGTTTCTCCTAAAACAACTGAGCAACTTAAAATTAATTCTTTCGAAAAGTTCTTTTCTCAACCTATTCCATCTTTCATACCACTAAATATGACATCATCAGAAAAATGCAGTTCGTCTTTATCTGACACTGGTACCAATGGTACGAGTTTTACTGATTTGTCAGAAGAATCATGTTCTGATTTTGTAAAAAAGAACTCTGATTCAAATAAACAAAAACATCATGAGATGTATGAGACATTCAGTGATGTTGATTCTAGTTTGTCTGAATGTGATGAGGAGATTATTATTGATCCTATTTTTACCTCATCACATCATCGACCTAGATTCAAACATCATTGTTTCAGGTGTGGTGAAGAGGATCATCTTATCAAAAATTGCCCTTTGATTCAAAGATCCTCTAATAGGAATTGTTTTGGGAATAAATTGACAAAATTGGTTAATAATTTCTTTCATAAAAAATCAGCTTCTTTAAAAACAAAAGTTGTTCAATCTTGGGTTCCTATTGCTCCTGGCTAAATGATTTGTTAATTCATTTCAGGGATCTTCTTCAAAGATTGTACATAGTCTGTGGCATGTTGATAGCGGATGTTCCAAGCATATGACGGGATTAAAGGATTTGTTGACCAATTATCGATTATAGATGGAGGATATGTGGCATTTGCTGGAGATAAGAAGGGTGGAAAAATGATTGGACAAGGAGAAGTTACCAATGGTTCTCTTACTCTAGAAAAAGTCAACCATGTTCCTGAATTGGCTTTTAATCTTCTGAGTGTCTCTCAAATTTGTGATAAAGACATTCCTGTTCTATTTAAATCTGACGAATGTTTATTTTTAAAATCAGAGATAGCTATTCTGGAGGATTTAATTCTCATGCGTGCTCCAAGGAAACATGATACATATCTTCTTGATATGAATTCTAATGAGTCAAAGGCTACTGCAACTTGTCTTCTCTCAAAAGCATCAACCTCTGAGTCACTCTTGTGGCATCGTCGCTTAGGCCATGTCAATTTTAAGATAATCAATAAATTAGTAAAGAACAATCTTGTTAGAGGACTTCCTTTAAAAGATTTTTCTGTTACTGAAAAATGCATGGCATGTGCCAAAGGGAAACAACATAAGAAACCTCATAAGCCCAAACTTTTAAATAGCATATCAAGTCCTCTTGAGTTGTTACATACTGATTTATTTGGGCCTATTAGTGTTAAATCAATTGCTAAAAAATCTTTTTGTCTTGTTGTTACAGATGATTTCTCACGTTATTCATGGGTGAGGTTTCTTGCACACAAAAGTGAAGTTGCAGAGGAATTGCAGAAATTAATCATTTCTATTGAATCAGTCAGTAAGAGAAGAGTTATGGGATTAAGAAGTGACAATGGCACTGAATTTAAAAATCAGATTCTTGATTCATTTTGTGCTCAAAAAGGGATTGTGAGACAATTTAGTGCTGCAAGAACACCTCAGCAGAACGGTATTGCAGAAAGAAAGAATCGCACTCTTCTGGAAGCTGCTCGGACAATGTTGATAGAATCCTCATTACCCATTATTTTCTGGGCTGAAGCTGTTAATTGTGCATCTTATGTTCTAAACAGGGTGCTAATTGTGAAAGATAAAGTGAAGACTCCTTATGAACTTTTTCATAAGAGGAAGCCACTAATTGATTTCTTTCGACCATTTGGATGTTCTTGTACTCTTCTGAATACTCAATCTCAAAAGACAAAATTTGGTGCTGTTTCTGACGAGTGTTATTTTGTTGGATACTCTTCTTCACAAAAGGCGTACCGAGTTTATAACAAGAGAACACGTATTGTTCAAGAGTCATTCTATGTTGATTGGCAAGAATCCAATCCTTCTGAAGTGAAATCTGAACCTGCATGGTTCTTTGACTCCGATACTGTGTTCAATTCATTTAATTTGCCAGTTTTCGATGATGATACATCAATTCCAAGTACTCAAACGAATATTATTCCATCATCTCCATCGTCTGTTCATCCATCCCGCTAGTAAATGATGCTGTTTCAACTGATGTCAGCTCATCGTCTCCAATGCCTGATCAAGCTCCATTATCTGATTCTTTATCTCCTACATCTCCTAACTTACCTGATTCAACACCTGTCATTGATACACCTTCATCTACTCTTTCTCCGGCAATGGCTGATACTTCTTCAACTATCTTCCTTCTTCAAGTGATTATAAAACTTTGAAAGATCATCCGCTTGATAATGTGATTGGATCTGTTTCTGATGGTATTCGCACGCGAAGTCAATCCTGTCTGATTAATGTTTGTCTTTTCTCATGCTTCATTTCTCAAATTGTTCCAAAAAATGTTCATGCTGCTCTACAAGATCCTTGTTGGGTAGAATCTATGCAATTGGAACTTCAACAGTTTAGAAAGCTTAAGGTTTGGACCTTAGTTGATTTACCTCCCAACAAATATCCAATTGGTACAAAATGGGTATTTAAGAACAAACCAGATGATCGGGGTGTGGTGGTGCCGAACAAATCTAGACTTGTAGTGCAAGGCTTTGCTCAAGAAGAAGAAATTGATTATACAGAAGTCTTTGCTCCAGTTGCTCGTCTTGAAGCAATCCGAATATTTCTTGCTCATGCTGCTCATAAACAGTTCAAAGTGTACCAGATGGATGTGAAATGTGCTTTTCTCTACGGAGACATTGATGAAGAGATCTATGTGTGTCAACCACCAGGCTTTGAAGATCCTGATTTTCCTAATAAAGTGTATAAGCTTGATAAATCTTTGTATGGTCTTCATCAAGCACCCAGAATCTGGTATGAGACTCTTACGCAATATCTTCTAAGCAATGGTTATTCTCGTGGTACCATTGATATGACTTTATTTAAAAGAGAGGTGAATGGTGAAATGATCTTTGTTCAAGTGTATGTCGATGATATTATTTTTGGATCTACAAACTCTCCATTGTGTAGAGAGAAGTGATGAGCCAAAGGTTTGAAATGAGTATGATGGGTGAAATGTGTTTCTTTCTTGGATTGCAAGTTGAACAACAGAAAGAAGGAATTCTTATTCATCAAGAGAAGTACATTAAAGATATTCTGAAGAAATTTAAGATGGATGATGCGTCTACGGAGATGACCCTTTTACTGCTCAGACCTGTCTAACTCCGGATGAAAATGGAAAACCAGTTGATCCTCATCTTTTTCGGTCTATGATTGGCTCTCTCATGTATCTTACTGCAAGTCGTCCTGATATCACTTTCGCTGTTGGTTACTGTGCTAGATATCAGTCGGCTCCAAAGGAATCTCATGAGAAAGCTGTCAAACGAATATTTCGTTATCTCAAAGGATCGTCTCGTCTTGGACTGTGGTATCCATATGGTGGAAATTTTGATTTACATGCTTACTCTGATAGTGATTCCAATGGTTGCAGGTTAAACAGAAAATCTGTGTCTGGAGGTTGTCAATATTTGGGAAATTGTCTGGTATCCTGGCAGAGCAAGAAACAAACTACTGTTTCTCTTTCTACAGGGGAAGCTGAATATATTGCTGCATCCAGCTGTTGCTCTCAAGTTCTCTGGATCCAACACCAAATGATTGATTATGGAATTAATTTCCTTCATACACCTTTATTCTGTGACAATGAGGCTGCCATTGGAATTGCTAAAAATCCCATTCATCATTCCCGCACAAAGCATATTGAAACACGAATTCATGCGATTCGTGATGCTCAAGAGAAGGGTTTCATTAATATTATACCCATCGATACAAAAAATCAAAAAGCTGATCTTTTCACAAAAACATTTGATAAACCTCGTTTTATGAATTGATTTCTATGCTTGGGTTAATATCTTTTTAAATTTTCATTTTCTATTTCTTTGATAATAAAAAAAATAAAAAATTTTTAATTAATTAAAATTAAAATTCATTTAGAATAATAGGAATATGAAAATAAAAATTTGGGGGAGTAATATCATTATTCATTCTGAGATCGGAATTTAACATGATGAGAAATGATTGTATATTCTCTAAATATTTTTATTTACATGACCAGTACTTCTATGAGAAATGATAGTAACTGTTACTGGATTCTGTTTCACATTTAAAAAAAAGGAAATGGATCAGATTCTTTAACGATATGCTTGATAGACTCAGCCTGATGAATGAAGTAGACAGCAGCTTTATGATTAAATTAAACTTCATGCTTAAGAATGTCTGGATTTACTCAATGATTTTGGATTGCACAAAAACTGAGTCCTGACAAAAATTGGATTGAGAATGAATCTTTCGTTCATTTTGCTTTGTTATGTCATCACCCTCTGCTGGTTTATTTAGTGTTAAGATGTCTTGTGTCTGTGCTTATCTCCTCTGCTGTACGTGAGTACTGACCTGGAGTGATGATCTCCTCTGCTGTACGATAGTACTGACCTGGAGCTCTCATCAGCACATGATCAAATGGTTATCTCCTCTGTTATACGTGAGTATAGATCTGGAGCTCTCACCATTTTGATATAATTATGTCAAATCATCTTATCGATGAATTTCTCTCAGAATGAAATATTCTGTTTATAATCATTTGCACACTAATCCACAAACCTTGTTCTATGAAGATTGATTCATAATTCAAGAAATCCTGAGGTTGGGTGAGGGTTTTTACCAAATGATTGTGGGGTCTTAGCATTCTAAAGCATCTAATCGAACCTTAAATGAATCATAAGCTGTTGGTCAAAAAAGGATAAGGCATGAGTTTAAGTGGACAATTATATCAGCAATCGTTATTGATTTGTTCTAATTTCAGTTGTTTCTGTGCAGATTGTGATCAGATCTTGTATTCAGTATGATCTCATGACTGGTAGATGATTTTTGATCATCTTTATGTTCTAAAATATTTAGAGAATGTGATCTCTGATTATTGTAGATCTCTTTATGTAATGTGCTTCCTTTGAGTAAAATAATATATTAAAAAAATATATATATAAAAAAATATAAAAAATATATATAAAATAAAAAAAAAATAAAAAAATAAAAAATAAAAAAAAATTAAAACAAAAATGGTGCGAAATTATTCTTTCGCTAATAGCTTCGCAAAGCGAAACTGCAATTTCGCTAGGTTTGCTAATAAGTTGTTAACCAGTTATCTCCTAGCGAAATTACAGTTTCACTGGACGAAACTGTAAATTCGCCTGACGAATTTATAGTTTCGCTGTCTGCGAAACTATTTGGTATATAAGTCATGTTCGCGAATTTTCTCTCATAATTTCGCACAATCGCACAGCTTTACTTTTAGGGTTTCTCCGTAACAAAAAAGGCGATTTTGATTTGTGTTTGTGATTTGGACTGATTTTTTGTGATATTCACTTCGTATGTGAGTTTCGAACACTGATTCACTCTCTAATCTGGATTAAATCATCTATTCTTAAGTTATCTGGATTGTGTCTCTTCGGTGGTTTCGCTGTTCGTTCAGCGAAACTACTAAAGTCTCTGCGAAATTGAACGAAAGTTCACATCTTTTCAGCGAAACTGTAAAGTTATGCTGTCCGAGCGAACTTAACAGTTTCGCCATATCTTCTCTAATTTCGCAATGACTGATCTTTAATTTACACAGTTTCGCTTGTATTTTCATGTGTCAGCGAAACTAATTTGTAATAGCGAAACTAAATTAATATTTGGTGAAACTAATTGCGAAACTACTTTGATTCATTCTAATCTTGTCGAAACTACTTTTTGTTCTGCGAAAATAACAAGTTTCTATGAGCGAAATTATAGTTTCGCTTGTCGAAACTGTTTGTTTTCCTTGTCGAAATTGTCTTTGATTCAGCGAAACTATCATGTCTTAGTGAGCGAAACTATTGTTTCGCTTGCCGAAACTGATTGTTTCTTATGTTTTTGTCTTATTTTCTTATTTTCAGTATTTCTTATTCAAATTTATTTGTTGTTCTTTTCAGGTTATTATGGCGAATCTCAAGTTTGATGAGAGGAATAACATCACTGCCATATTAGACGATACTCTTCCAAAGGCGGCCGGATTTCGTGACTGTATTAGATGGCTCCAGAGATCACCCATTGCATATGCTATCTCTCACTCACCCACTATCTATGATCTTCATATTAGAGACTTTTGGAGATCAGCAGAATACAACACTGGAGGAGATGTTCAGAGAATCACAGCTAGAGTGATTGATCATGATATAACTATTACTGCTGAGAGCGTGTCGAGGATTCTTAGACTAGAAGATGATACTGGTGATGAAGTTGATATGACGGAATCTGAAGTATTCCAAGCTTTCAGACAAATGGGATATGAGGGACCAGCTTTTGGTTCGAGGAAGGAGATTAAAAAGTCTTTTTTATCTAAGGAATGGAGATATATAGCTCACGTTTTTATTATGTGCTTAGATCACCGTAAGGGTGGATCCGATGGACTTAATCTTGACTGGGCCAAAGCTATGGTGATATGTTGTAAAGGGGAGAAAGCAAACATTGCTAGACTGATCTTTGCGTGTATGGCAGAAAATGTGATGGCTGTGAAGAAGGATAAATGGTTGTTATATCCTCGCTTTATTCAGATGATTATTGATGATCTTATTCCTGATGTTCCTAAACATGGTGAAGTCAAGAGATTAGTGCAGATGAACCCTCGGATATTTGCTGATTGCTGTGCTATTCGCCATGATTTCAGTGGTAAAATCACCCATCTCTGGGAAAATATGTACCCACCAGAACGATGGAATTATATCAGACGGGTGATGAGTCTGAAAACAAAAGGGCTGAGGAAACAAGGGTGCAACAAGCTGATGCAGCTAAGAAGAGAAAGAGATATGCAAAAGAGAAAGATTATGATTTTGAAGAAGATATAGATGCACAAGCAGAGGAGATAAGGGTGGAGAAAGAACGGAGATCTAAAAGAACTGACTTTGTTGAGCCTGAACGGAACAAAACATCGACACGAGGGTTTCACAGCAGGGAAAGAGGCTAGTGCTGGTCTTGATGAGGATGTGATTCGTAGTCTAAATACTTCATTGGCAAATGAGTTGAGTATGATAAAGACTAAACTGACGAATCAGGAGATTAGGGAACAACAGAAGGATGAGGTAATTGAAGGAATGAAAAAGATGTTGGTTGATCAGAATAATTTGATTAAGAGATTGTTTGAAGAAATTTCTCAGATGAAAGCTGCAGCTGGCCTACCTAGTCAACTAACTCAATCTGAGTTAGATGATATGACTGATATATCTAAGTACTCATTCTTGAATGTGGGTACTTCATCCAAGGTAGGAGAGGGCACTTCTGGAGCAGCTGATACTGAAGCAGGGGAACAAGAGATCCCAAGAGAAGATGCTGGAAGAAATGAGGATGATGATATTATTGAAGCAGGGTTTGTTAACTACAGTTTGATTTTGATAAGGATATTGTGGGTGAAGAAGTGGTTGTTACAGCTACCACTGAGGGAAGATCTGATAAAGGAAAAGGTTTGATTGATGAAGAAGAGGAGGATGAGCAATTGGTTGATTATGATTCTGAACAGAGTTTTATGAAGTAGATGAGAGACCATTGGTGTATGTTGCTAAGAAGGGAGATGATGAAGGTGATGTGTTTGAGATGGATAAGAGTGACTGGTTGGTGAAGGAGAAGGAGGCTGAAGAACTTACTCCTTTGTTTCAAAATATGGAAGGTTTAAGCAGGAAAGAGGCAGACAAGAAGATAATAAGTTGGTGTTATAATCCTAGCTTAAAGATGTTTATGATTAAAAGAAGAGGAGGTAATATCAGTTACATGCTCAAGAGGAAGGCTTTTAAGACCTTGCCCAAATGGGATCTGAGACGGTTGGCCACCTTGCCTTTGATTAATGCTCATTTAAGTGAAAGGGCAGTATTTCTTGAGAAGGAAATTAAAAATGGACTTAATGATAATTTTGAGTCATTTGGATACATGAAGGCTGAACGAAAAGATCAAAGAAAGATAAAGACTGGGAGACTGGCAAAGGAGGATTGTTTTGAGAGTCAAACCACCAAGACTGTAAACAGAGTAAGATTGGCTGATCCTCTTCCCAACGTTTACAGGACTTTGAAAAGTGGTTTTATGATAATAACACTGGCGAGGCGGTGATTAGAGCCAAACACGGAAAAGAGTTTAGGGTGTTTGACCCGATGGAGTTATTCAGCTTCAGTGATGAAGATCTCTTGACTCTTTGTGAAAATCATATTAAGGCTGGGGCAGGAGAGGAAACACGAAAGAAGGCAAGCTTGTTTATGAATGTGGCGAACAAAATAAGAGGAGTACGGGCGGAGGTAAAGAGTTTGGCTGAAAAGGTGAGAGCACAAGATGACTTTGCCATGGATGTTCAAGACATGACCAGGCAGTTTGCTAGAGCTAGTGGTCATTCTGAGGAAGCTGGTGATGCAGGAACTAACCTTGGAGGATCAGTGGCTGAAGCTTCTAAAGATGTTGCTGCGGGAGGTGATGAAGATAGACCAACAGCAGCAGAGGAAACCGGAGCCGACGAGTCAAATCAAGAGAAGTGAAGATAGTGAGGTCCAACCTAGGGGGAGTATTGAAGATCATGTTAGGTTGGACTCACTTTAGTATAGATGTTTACTTTACATTGTAATAGGACTTTTGTTAGTTTCATTTTGTATTTTGTTAGTAATTAGCAGTTTTGGCAGTCCAGCGAAACTGTGAGCGAATCTATAGATTCGCTCACAGTTTGCTGTTTTGGTTTACCCGGCGAACTTGTGTTCTGCCGGGCGAAACTATAGTTTCGGCATGACAGTTTCGCTGGTAGCGAAACTGTCAGCGAAACTATGACTGCTATATATACTATTGTCATTTCACTTTGTATGGTAAGCTTGCAAAACCCTAATCGTGGAATTCTGTTGCAAGCTACCATTTCTAAGCAGTTACTTCATTGAAATACAATTGTGCTTGTTGTTATTGAGTGAGTTGTTCATTTGAGTACCAATTATGTCTTGATTCATCATATTCACTCTCAATTGTTGTATTTTGATTGTGTGTTTGATATTGATCAAATTATCCTATCAATTGTACTGTTCATCGATCACATGGACCAACAAGGTCTATGATACTGACATAACAAGTGAATTGTATATGCTTGTACAGCTCTCATGATTAAACACATTACCAACAGTTGAGTGTGTAACTTTAACAAGGCACATCAATCTGATAAGCCAAACCCTCAAAAGTATCAGATGAAGACACACAAGCATTATGATTTAGTGTATCACAAGAATTTACTTTTTCAGTATAGAGCATGATATTTGTCTCACATCAATCTGATCATGTCGACTTTATTAATGAGTGAGTATGCACTGATCTCACTATGTACTATCATTTCTCACATATTGCATAAACATATTCTTTTCTAAAAAAATTAAAATGACAATAAGAAAAATACTCTATTTTTGGAGTTTTGATTTATACTTTTGTATTTGGTTTTCTAAGAAAACCAAAATCACACACACACAAAATAGAAATCGGCAATTAACATTGAGTGGATCTTATGATGACTTTTGATTTAGGAGTTCACATATGATAATAAGACCAATTGACTCTACTAATACTCAAACCGTCCTGGTAGAAGGCTTTAGTAAATAGATCCGCCAACTGTTTTTCCTTGCAATTTGAATCATATGATTTAATCTTTTTTCAGAGTTATCTCTGAGAAAATGATATTGAATTTCGATATGTTTTGTTTTTGAATGTTGAACAGGATTGGCTGTAATGAACATAGCAGCAGTGTTATCAATGTAAATAGGTGTTTTAAGAAAATTGAACCCATAATCCAGTAGTTGATTTTGCAACCAGAGGATTTGAGAACATCTTCCTGATGCAGCAATGTACTTTGCTTCTGCAGTTGAAACAGAGAGATTTGTTTTTTTCTTACATTGCCATGAGACTAATTGGGGACCAAGAAATTGACACCCACCCGAAGTAGATTTTTATCTTGACAACATCCACCATAATCACTATCTGTGTGTCCATGTAGTTCAAAGTTACCCTCGTAAGGATACCAAAGCCCTAAAGTTGGTTTACCTTTGAGATACCTGAATAACCTTTTGACACAATTAAGTGAGATCTTTTGGTATATCCTGTTGATACTGGCACAAACACAAACTGCATACATAATATCTGGTCTAGATGCAGTAAGATACATCAAAGAACCAATCATTGATCTGTCGAACGTTTGATCAATAGATTTTTCCTTTTGGATCAGGTTCCATCTTGGTGTTAACATCAGCTGGAGTTCTTATGGACTGACAGTCTTCCAACTTAAATTTCTTCAAGAGCTTGTCAACAAACTTCTCTTGATTGATGAAAATTCCATCGTCAGTTTGCTTGACTTGAAGTCCAAGGAAAAAATTAATCTCTCCCATAGAAATCATTTGGAAACGAGATTTCATGATTTCTTCAAATTCATTGCATAATTTTGGACAAGTAGAACCAAATATGATATCATCAACGTACACTTGTACACATAAGAGATCATCATTATCCTTCTTTATGAATAAAGTTGGATCAATTTTCCCTCTGGTGTATCCATGTTGGATTAAGTGTTGTGATAATGTCTCATACCAAATTCTAGGGGCTTGTTGAAGTCCATATAAAGCTTTACTCAGCTTATATACTCGATGTGGAAATTCTGCATCCTCAAATCCTGAAGGTTGCTTCACAAACACATCGTCATGGATAGGACCATATAGAAATGCACCCTTACATCCATTTGATACACGTTAAATTTCATGAATGAAGCATACGCCAGGAAAACTCGAATGGATTCAAGTCTTGCAACTGGTGCAAACACTTCATCATAATCCATCCCTTCTTCCTGTGTGTACCCTTGTGCAACAAGTCTCACTTTGTTTCTTATTACTACACCACGATCATCAGTCTTATTTATAAACAAACATTTCGTGCCTATAGCATTTTCTCCTTCTGGTAAATCCACCTAAATTCCACACTTATTGTTTGCGAAATTAAAGTAATTCTTCTTGCATGGCTTCTATCCAACCATTGTCCTTTAATGCTTCGGTAACATTTTTAGGAACAATTTAAGAAAGAAAACAAGAGTATAAGCACAAGTTTGCTTGTTCTGATTTACTCCTTGTTGTTCTCTCATACAATGGACCAATAATCTGAGAAATTGGATGATTCTTGTGAATACGAGATGTTAAAATCTCATCACATTGAACATTAACATCCAGATTTGTTTGGTTAAAGTTGGAAAGATCATGTAACAAAGTAGAAGAATGTGGATTGAAGTTTGGAACTTGAGTCGGTGAGTTAATAAAGTAATCAAAGTTACCAGTATCAACTGTATCACCAGAGATGGATGATGTTCCAGACTCAGGTGGCACAAACTCATTACCATCATTAGGAATATGTTGTGATCCTTCCTGATCAAAAGAAACTGAATGATATGAAGCTGTATTAGCATGATTATTGTCATCCAATCGTATTGTTGAGTCCTTGACAAATGATAAAAATAGGTAGTCTGAGCTAGGATCATCTGGGTCATCAGAATCTGAATGCTCACTGAAAGATCCAAGATCTCCACTAGAGTTCTTCTTACCTGTAGAATCAAGACAATTTGATTGATTAAACAAGTTAGATTGAAGAGAGTTTGATAATGAATCTAAATCAAATAACCATGCAGGACCATTTGAAACTGATGGAAAAGAATTTTCCAGAAATTTAACGTTGAAAGTTTCAAGAATTATATTCGTCCTAGAGTTGTACACTCGATAGGCTTTTGAAACAGATGAGTATCCAACGAAAAATCGATTATCAAATTTTGCTTCAAATTTTCCTAATTGATCATTTGAATTAAGAATCATATCAGGACAACCAAATGATTTTAGAAAGTTTATGTTCGGTTTCCTGTCAAACATTAACTCATATGGAGTTTTCATTTTATCTTTCACAATTAAGATTCTGTTCTGAACGAAACACGCAGTTGATATAGTTTCATCCAATAAAGTGATAGGAATTTTTGCATCAGCTAACATAGAACGAGCAGCTTCAATCAGTGTTCTATTCTTCCTTTCAGCAACTCCATTTTGTTGAGGAGTTCTGAGAGCACTGAACTGATGAGCTATCCTTTTCTGTGCACAAAACATTTCAATGTTAGCATTTTTGAATTCCGTTCCATTATCACTTCTTATTATTTTCACTTTATTTTCTAATTGATTTTCAACTTCAATGATAAATTCTTTCAGTAAATCAGCCATTTCAGATTTAGCATATAAAAAGAAAACCCATGAAAATCTTGTATAGTCATCAATGATAACTAAACAATATGATTTTTGTCCGATACTCTTGACATTTGTTGGTCCAAAAAGGTCCATATGTAACAAATGAAGAGGTTTGGAAGTTGAGTTTATGAGCTTGAACTTATAAGACCCTCTATATTGCTTTCCCTTCAAACATGCTGAGTAGTGATCAGTCGTTGCAAACTTCTTAGATGGAAGTCCAATGACATGATTTCCGGATACAAGCTTCTTTATATTCTTGAAATTTGAATGTCTGAGACGTCTATGCCAAAGCTGGCTTTCATCATTTGATGCTTTAGCAATTAGGCATGTTGTTTCAGTTGAAGGATCAACTTGAGACATATCCAGCTTGTATACATCTCTATCCCTTTCAGCTGTAACAATTACCCAATCTTTGCTTATGTGAAACCTAGCTTCAAAACATAACAGAATGAATCATCAAATAGAATAGAGTATGATTTATCACATATTTGGGATACACTTAAAACATTAAAGTTCAAGCGTGAACAAAAGTTGACTTTCTCAAAGCTTATTATCCCATTTGATACTGTTCCTTCTCCTGTTATTTTTCCTCCAGCATCACCACCAAAGGCGACGTGTGTTCCATCTTTTAACTGAAATTTTTGTAACAAGGCAAGATTGCTTGTCATATGCCGGCTACACCCACTATCCACATACCATGTATTAAGTGGTCTTCTTTGGCGTACCTGCACAACAAGAAAATTAAGTTGAGATATCCACCCAAGCCGAGATGGTCTTGGTTTTTCCAAATTTATCAACAATGGTAAATTGTTTGTAATGAAGATTATTCAAATCAGGTTTATTCTTGATGAATTACCAATCTTGTTTTGGAAATTATTTTGAAAATTGTTTGAGTTATTTTGGAGAACATTCATACCATTTGATTGATCAATTTTTGACATGTATTGATGACTAACGTTTTTATTAGTCATTCTTACAGATCTTGGTATGAATTGTTCTTGCACATTTTGCTTAGATCTCGCATAATTGTTGTTTTGAAAAGATCTCAAACCTAAAGAAGGTTGATTAGTTAATTTTTAAAATCCATCAGTTTGATTTCTCATATATTGAGAATTAACATAACTTTGCTCATATGTGATCTCTTTCTAAAATAACTATTTGCAGTTTTATGAGTCTTCTCATCACAATAAGTACAATATTTGTTAAAATAACAATCTGCTGTGGAATGATTTCTCATGTCACATATGTGACAGTACTTGTTGAAATAGTACTCAGCAGTATTGTGATTTTTCATATCACATATTTCACAGCACTTTTGTGGAGTTAAAAACAATTGTTTGTTAAATTTTGACATTATATTTGAGTTTGGTGTCAAATAGTTATTTTTCACATTTTGATTTTGTGCCAGATTATTTTGCATCTGTTTAACATGAACTTCCTTCTTGAATTCATTAGGAACAAATCTTTTTGCTACAACGAACGTCTTAGAATTTGAACTTGATTTCAGATCAGAGTGAGATTTGATCATAGTATTTACCTTGTTGTTTTGAAGAGAATTCATATTTAACAAACCGACTGACACAAATTTATCGGTTTAAGTTTTGTTTCCTGATTTGTTGCTTTGATCAACTTTTCTGAACTTTTGTTTTGTTCAGATGTTGTTTTTGATGATCTCTTTCTTCTTCTTTTATTCTTTGATTTAGAAGAACTTGGTTTACTTCCAGATTGAACATCATCAGAAGAAGAAACCTTTTCAGATTGAACTTGTTTTAGATTAATAGTGTTCGAATCTTCTGATGTTCCTACCTGTTGTTTATCTTTTTCTTTGCTTTGAACTTTCACTTTTTCTAATACAACATGAATTTGATCAGAAGTGTTTTGTTTTGTTTGTTTTGGTTCATAAGATTTTATCTTGATTGGATGACCATTTTTTATCTGTTCTTGATCATTTTCAACAAAAACTTGTACATTTTCCTTTTCTTCTTCTGAATTCTTGTTTTTGACCTGAAAAGCTTTAAGTTTAGCTTTATTCTTAGGAGAATGATCATGTGTATTGAAGTTCTCTGGAAAAGTGTTTGTAATAGATTCAGGCATAGGTTCATGAGTGAAACCTAACCCTGCTTTCTGTTTATCTTTTCTCTCACTTACCAGTTTTTCTACAATCATTTTTGAACTTTTTACTTTAGCAAGATCCATTTGAGTAGCAGCATGTGCTATCTTCTCCTGTTCAAGATTTTTGGTCATCTCTTCCAATTGTTTAGAAATAATTTCTAATTCTTTTAGTGTTTTGTTCCATGAAGTTTGAAGAGAGATAATCTTTTGATCTGCTGTGTTATGATCAGGTTTTAGTTTGTTATGCATTGAATCTTCTTGTTTTAGCTTCTCAAAGATTTTATATGAGTAGTTTCTATAGTATTCAACATGTTCATAGCATGATTTTGTGCATAGTTTTTCTCTCACTTCAGATGGGATTTCAGGGAATTTTGGAGATAAGGTTTCAAATTTTGAAGATGAAGTGTCAACCTTAGGTTGATGAGAATGTGCCATTAGAGCTACTTCATCTGTATCCTACTTAGGATCAGATTTGTCACTCCAATCATAGTCATCTTCTTCATTCTCACTTTCCACCTTTGGGTCATTGTTTTCTTACCAATCTTCTCCCTGGATTTCTACAACAAGAGATAAATTTGATGTTAAATCATTAATAAACTGATCAGCATAAGCACTCCAATCATAACCATCTTTAATGCTGACTACTAAAGCTTTCTTGGTTTCATCAGATGATTTTGTTTCATCTTTAAGCTCAGGCATAGGAAGACTTTGATAAGGCTTTTGAAAAGTCTTTTGAGCTTGTTGAAACCTTTGATTGCTAGAACTTGATTGAGCATTTCCTCCATTATTTCTTGGAGCTTTGCATTCTGTAGAGAAATGTCCATAACTGTTACAGTTAAAACACCTTGATTTTGACTTATCATACCCAACAGTCTTGTTAGCACTTGGCTTGTACTTCCTGTTGACATATGAGTGCTTTTGTGTCCTGTAAGCAATCATCACCATCTGCCAGTTTAAGTCCATCTCTTCAACATCTTTAGGATCCATCTCAAACAAATCCTGCAAAATAAAGTCTAATTGATTTAAATGGCTACGTTGATATGCTTGAAAACTAGCCATAAATGCATTGAATGCAGTTTTAGACTCTTCATCCTCTAATAGGATGTTTATCACATCTTTAACTTTGCTAGATTTAGGAGAGTTAGATGAAGAAGTCTCTGTTTCAACATTGGATGTTTGAGACTGAGATTTAGGAGGAGATTGAGAATGAGACTGAGTTGTATAAGCAGGAGCACTAGTAAATGATGACTCAGTGAAAAATCCTGCTCCAACAAATAAATCTCCCTCTTCTTCTGTAATTTTCTCACTTTTTGCCATGAATGCATTTTCAATAGTGATTGCAGGAGAAGCAACAAACTGATACTGAGACATTGATGCTGCTCTATCATTATTCCTTGAGCTTTCATCAATCTCTACTGACTCTATCTTGGCAATAAGTATATCTAAATCCATAGGGAACTTCTCAGTATGCTTTAGTAATGTTACTGTTTGTTTCCATGATGAGGGTAAAGCATTGAGCAGTCTAAGATTTAGATCTTCAAGATCAGGCTTAATACCAGCTGTTGACATCTTAGTTGTAAGTTGAACAAATCTGTTCATCATCTGACTTATGGTTTCTCCAGACAAATGTTAAAACAATTCTAATTGCCTTTTCAACTTTTGTTTCTTGAGATTTTGAATCTCCTTGCCTCCTTCACAAATGGTCTTTAAGGCTTTATATAAGGTGTATCTAGTTTTATATGCATCAAGCCTTGCAAGAACTTCCAGAGGTAGTCCTTTACACATCAAGGAATATGCTTTGATATCATTCTTTACTCTTCTCAAATCATCTCCTTGAAGACCATCTTCAGGATAGGGATCTGGAGAATCTTTAGTATAAACAAACCATCTGTCAGGCCCATCAGTGATTATAGGAATGTATGGTCCTTTCTCTATAGATTTCCAAAGATCAGTGTCAATGGAATTAAAATTTTGTTTTAACCTAAGATACCAATTTTTGAAATCAGCTCTATTTCTAAGTTTTGGAACTCTATTTTCAGAATCTTCTGGTTTCACCATTCTTATATTTTTGTTGTTTTTCTTAGATTTTGAATTAAGAAAAGAAATGAAAAAGTTTTTGAAAAGCTTTCTTAAAAAAAATTCTAAGTGTCAAGGGTGATACGCCTAAACAGTGATTAAACTCCCAAACAGTTAATGCGCCTAAGTTGAGAGACGTCTAAGGGAATGCCTTAGAAAAATTTTCCAAAACGCCCAAGTTGATGCGTCTGAACAGTTGTAAAACGCCTTAACAGTTGAAATGCGCCTACATAGTTGTAAAGCACCTCATCAGTCAAATGTCTAAACAGTTCTTATACGCCTCAATAAAGATGATACGTCTAGCCTTTTTCTCTTCAACAGTAGTCAACCGTCTGAACTGAAAACGTCTACACAGTGTTAATGCGACTAAATAGTAGTCAAACGCCTAACACTTAGACAATTTTTCATCAAATCTCAACTCTAATGCGCCACATTCATCATGTTCATATGAATGTAACTAACTCAAATCTTCTGAAATTCTTCAAAAGTTGATGAATTAGATGAAACTTTCCAATTAGACATGTTTTATACCGATAATCATTCTTCTAACATCAATTTCTTTCAATATCAACAACAAATCAATCAATTTTGTGATTTTCAGTTCGAAAAATAGTGACCTTTTTCGAACCCAAATTCAACAAATTATCTCGATTTGATGAATTTAACTGCTAATTGTGATTCAAATCATGTTTTTGATGATGAAACACATCTGAAATCGACAAATTTTCAATGGAATTGTCTATCAATCACAGATTCAGTGAATTTTTGAGTTTGAAAGTTCGACAAACCTCAAAAATCACTCGGTAACAGCTTACCAACAGCTCTGATACCATTTGATAGGATCAAATGTACCAATCTATGATGATATATGAACACAATTCAATAAAATACAAACAAAGTTATCAAATCAAGCAAGATATCAACAAAATTCTCAGTTATAATATCAAGCAAAGACAAATTACAAATTATGTAAGCAGTTTCGTCTATGCTCGTTACCTACTACCTGCACAAGTCTAAGCTATTTATAATGAAACAAAAAGGAACTAACAAAATTAAGAAACTAGTCCCTATACTATTACAAATAGTGAAAAGACACATAATGTAACACCCGGTTATTTTAAAAAAAGACAAGAAACGAAAAATAAAAGGAAGAAAAGCAATAAAGTCCAATTGGAGGGACTAAAAGTGGCCAAAAGGACAAATCTTTGTAAAGTTGGTGTAAAGGTGGGCATGACCGCCCACCCTCACTTCACATCACTCTTTCATTCGGTTTTAAAGAGAGAGAAGGGAAAAGAGCAGAACTTCGAGTTTTGAAGAAGAAGAAATTGAATTCAAGGTAAGAATTCGTGGTTTTTAATTGTTTATGACAGGTTTTATCCCGGTTATATGTTTATGTGCTTATGTGTTCGTGTATGTGCTCGGGTTTGTGTGTTTGGTGGTTTTTTTAGGTGTTTGAACTAAGTTGCAAAAAGGGTTAGAAAGGAAGAAACACCCAAGTTGCATCAGGTGAGTTTCTAGACCCTGGTTTCTACTTGTTATACACATCTTTGGGGCTGAAAATGTATTTAAAACGTTTTTACAATGTTATGTATGTTTACCCGTATGTATTATGCATGTTGGATGTGGGTTCTTAGATGCTTGTAGGTTGTTCATGTTTAGAATTGCCATGTTAAGCTAGAACAGATAGGTATGAGGAATGGGTTCAAAATCATACTGGAAACATGTTGAACAGAATGCCCATGCGCCTAGATAAGGCCCATGCGCCTAGAATTGCCTTAGAAGAATTTAAGTGTAATCCATACGACTGAACAGTAACTCATCCGCCTGAAAATTTCCTTAGAAAAGTCCAAGAACAACCCATGCGCCTAAAGTGGCCCATGCGCCCAAAGTGGCCCATGCGCCCAAAGTGGCCCATGCGCCCAAGTGGCCCATGCGCCCAAGTGATCCATACGCCTAATTGTCCATGCGATCGAATGGGTCATACACCCCAATAGTGCCCATGCGTCCGAATGGCCATGCGACTAGGTGTCCATGCGCCTAAGTTTCCATGCGTCTGAAGTAATCCATGCGCCTAAGTACCCATACACCCAAACAGGGCTCATGCGCCTAAATAGTGTCAAAGCGCCTAACACTTAGAATTTATTATAGAATTTTTGGGAGTCTGTGATTTTAGGGTTTTTGACCGAGGTTGATTAGGGCTTATTAATGATGGGTTTCATGCATGATTATGATTGCTAATGATTGCCTTATGATTGTTCCTTATTATTATTATTATTAGTTATAGTATGTGACTTTACATGGTATATTTATTATCGTAACGTAAAGTATATTGTAATAATAAAGAGAAAGAGCAATAAAGAAAAGAAGAGGAACATTAATAAAATGTTAACAAGTCTTGCAAGCTTACAGGAGGTACATGACCATGTTGTCGTTAGCTCAACTATGCTGCGGGTTAACTACCCTATTATGCACACAGGCCAGTCAATTGAGATTGGCAAGACCTTTGCAGCATGCCTTGGGTGATTGGGTCGGCCTTGTATACAGTACACAACACCCTTTCGAGGGATACAGTTGACCCTTTCGAGGGATATAGTTGACCCTTTCGAGAAATCTAGATGGCCCATCACCCATTTTCCATCGCGCATATAGTTGGGGTATTGCTCATTGGTCCATAGAAACAGTGAAAGATAAAGATAAAAGAAAACAGAGTAAACAAGGCATACAGTAAAGAGAACAAACAATATTTGTTCATATAGTTAATGCATGCTCGCATATACAGTAAAGAGTTGTATTTTACAGAAAAGAGTATTTTCATATACAACATACAGAAAGTATTTTATTACCTATAAAACTAGAACTCACTCAGCAACGCTGACTTTTATACATTTTTAGTTGGCAGGTAATTATTGCTGAGAATGCCACGAGGGTGAAGCTACTCGGCAGGGAAAGACTGACATCCATTCGTATTTTATGTGTTGTTGTTTTGTAATGCAGTAAAACAATTCTTTTGTAATCAGTTAAACGATGATGTATTGCTCAACAACAGTGTTTTAAATGAAATGAATGGTTATTGATAAATTAGTTCCGCTGCTTAAGTTTGTATAATTATAATGATTAATGTTTTAACTGCTGTGATTGACCAACTGTGAGGTTTCCGGAACGGGGCCTTACAAGTTGGTATCAGAGCCAAAGTTTAAGAGAATTGGGTTAAATAAAATTTTAAAACCTAAACTTAAACTGAAAATGGGACAAATGGAGAGATGTCAGCCCGAGTAGCTACGTGCCATCATGTATGTCTTTTCTTAATGTTAACTGGTATTATGTGCACATGTTATTTGATTTATGTGCTCTTAGTAGGTTTAGATACTGATTAAGTCAGGATAGGAAATACTTGGGGTATGAAGAGTAAAGTAAGTGGCTAATCACAACTGGCCACTGTAATTAGGGACTTACTATACTTAACATAAACTGAGCTATTACCTTGAATGACCGCGTTAGTGTTTAAATCTTATAGTGTGCTTTAGGGGATGGCTGGCCGTAGATCTTCAAAGGTCTCTCGTGGTGGAGGTCACGGTGCTGCTCTGCGACCTAAGAGAGGGAGACCCAGAGTCGAGAAGGTGGTTCATGAGGGACCAGAGACCCCTCATCCGGAGGGTGGCGACAAGAGCGCCAATCTGAGAGCCTCAGTAAAGGAGGCTGTGGTGGAAGAGGTTCATCAGGTCATGCAGACGATTCTACCGTCTGTGATGACCGAAGTGATCAAGGCATTAAAGGAAGGGGAAAGAAACGAAAGAAACAGGTCCTCGGGAGGACGGGAGCAACCGGAGCCGGAAACGGTTCTCTTTGATGACGAGGAGGAGGAAGAAGAAGAGCCTGCGCCGGAGGCGACCCGAGGCTGTAACTATGGGGCGTTTATGAGATGCAAGCCCCCTACTTTCAATGGAAACGGCATTGCGGCTGCTGCTCACCGGTGGGTGAGGGAAATGGAGGGCGTTCTCGATATCAGTGAGTGCCGTGAAGATCAGAAGGTGAAATTCGCTACCCACTCTTTTGTGGACTCGGCTTTGTGTTAGTGGGACAACATTGTCCAAGCCGAGGGTAGCACGGCCATTGGGAGAATGAGATGGCCTGAACTAAAGAAGTTATTGATTGAGGAATTATGTCCTCACAGATAGATGGATAAGGTAGAAAGAGAGTTTCTGCAACTGGAGGCGGGAACAATGACACACCAGCAGTACACCACAAAATTTAATGAAATGGCACGGCTGGTGCCAGATCAAGTGACACCACTGTCACGAAATATTAAGAGATACATCCAGGGGCTGCCCGCGGATATCCGTAGGCATATGATCGCCGCACGGCCGAACACTTTTAGATCGGAGGTTGATTTGGCTGGTAGAATATATGATGAGCGCGAGGTGGTGGTGGCTGAGGTGAACAAGAAGGGTGGAGGTGACCGTAACTGGAATGGGAAACGGTTTGGACGTGGTTGAGCCGCTCCAAACAATAAGGTGGCGAAGGTGGGTGACCGACGTGTGGTCACAACTGGTGTAGGACGGAAGAAGTGTGGCAAATATGGAAGGGAGCATACTGGTGAGTGCAGGATGGGGATGAACGTATGATTTAGGTGTGGCCAGCCTGACCACATCGCTAGAGACTGCAAGAAGCCGAGGGCGGATAGCTCAGGAGCGGGGAATAAGAGCCACAGGAAGGAGGGCAGAGGGCAAGTGCTAGATCTTACACTATGACCCGGGAGGAAGCCAGAGCTGATCCCGATGTTGTGTCAGGTATGTTTCTAGTAAACCAAATTTATGCCTCTGTATTGTTTGATTTTGGTGCTAGCAGGAGTTTTGTTTCCACTACTTTCTGTGCTAAGTTGCCAGTTAGTAGTAGAAAGATTAGTGAACCATTCGATGTAGAAACTGCTATTGGTAAGTCCACTAGAATTACTGATGTGATAGAGGAGTGTGCCATAGAACTAGAAGGTCATATTCGCTGCTAGGTTGCACGTGATACCCCTAGGTGGATTTGACATAGTACTAGGGATGGACAGGTTAGCAACATATGAAGCAAACATCGTATGTCAAAAGAAGATGATTTTATTGGTTGCATCCAATAGGAGTTTAGTTACGATTCATGGAGATCGCGTTACTACGATCCCGAAGATGATTTCGATGGCGGTGGCGGGGAAGTGCATAAGACGTGGATGTAGCGCCTACTTGGCCTACGTAAAAGATGTGGATGCGTCGGTACCGCAATTATCCAAAGTGCCAGTGGTGTGCGACTTTCAGGACGTATTCCCGGAAGACTTACCCGGCGTGTCACCGGACCGCGAGATTGAGTTCCAAATTGATCTGATACCCGGTGCTCAACCTGTTGCCAAAGCACCATATCGATTAGCCCCGACTGAGATGAAGGAACTCATGGGCCAATTACAAGAGTTAATGGATAACGATTCATTCGACCGAGTATCTCTCCGTGGGGTGCTCCGGTATTGTTTGTAAAGAAAAAGGACGGAAGCATGCGGATGTGCATCGACTATCGAGAGCTGAACAAGTTGTCGGTGAAGAATCGGTACCCGTTACCAAGGATTGATGACTTGTTCGACCAGCTCCAAGGTGCCAGTTGCTTCTCGAGAATAGATCTACGATCTGGCTACCATCAATTGAAGGTGAAGGAACAAGACATTCCTAAGACAGCTTTCCGTACGCGTTATGGACACTACGAGTTCCTCGTTATATCTTTTGGTCTAACTAACGCGTCAACTGCCTTTATGGATTTGATGAATCGAGTGTGTCGGCCGATGTTGGATAGGTCGGTGATTGTGTTCATTGATGATATCCTGATCTACTCGAAGAGTGCAGAAGAGCATGCCGGTCACATTCGAGAGGTGTTGGAGACATTAAGAAGGGAGAAGTTATATGCCAAATTCTCCAAGTGCGCGTTTTGGTTGCGTGAAGTTCAATTCTTAGGTCATGTGGTAAATCCCGAGGGGATTATGGTAGACCCCGCAAAGGTGGAGGCAGTGATGCAATGGAAGTCTCCAAAGACGCCATCCGAGATTCGTAGTTTCTTGGGTTTGGTGGACTACTACAGAAGATTCATCCAAGACTTTTCCAAGATCGCTTCTCCACTAACCAAGTTAACCCGTAAGGATGTGAAGTTCGTGTGGGGTCAAGAGCAAGAAAGGGCTTTTGAGGAGTTGAAGACAAGACTGACCCAAGCCCCTGTCTTGTCATTACCCGAAGAAAGCGAGGATTTGGTGGTCTATGCAGATGCTTCCTACTCGGGGTTGGGTTGCGTGTTGATGCAGCGAGGTAAGGTGATAGCCTACGCATCCCGACAATTGAAAGTTCATGAGGTTAACTATCCAACTCACGATCTGGAGTTAGCAGCAGTGGTTTTCGCACTAAAGATTTGGAGGCACTATCTGTACGAGACGAAGTGCACCATTTTCACTGACCACAAGAGCTTGAAGTACTTCTTCGAGCAGAAGGATCTGAACATGATGCAGAGAAGGTGGTTGGAACTCATAAAGGACTATGATTGTGAGATCCATTACCATCCGGGCAAGGCTAATGTGGTGGCTGATGCCCTTAGCCGAAAAGAGAGGCCCGAGCCGATTCGGGGTAAAGCTTATCAACTAATCATGACCTCTGATGTGATGAAGCAAGTTAAAGAGTTTCAAGATGAGGCACTGAAAGAAGATCATCTTAACTCGAAAAGAATGAGAGGTCTAGTTGGGGAACTGGGTGAAAACACACTTGGTGTTAAAACCCGATTTGGACGAGTGTGGATTCCTCGTTTTGGGGATCTACGGGCGAAGATTATGGATGAAGCTCACAAGACTCGATACTCCATTCATCCTGGTGCTACGAAGATGTATCAGGATATGAAGAAAGATTATTGGTGGCCGGGTATGAAGCGTGATGTGGTGGAGTATGTGAGTAAGTGCCTTACTTGTTTACAAGTGAAGGCCGAGAACCAAAAGCCGTATGGGAAGATTCAACCTTTGGATATACCGGAATGGAAGTGGGAGCACATCACCATGGATTTCATTACGAAGTTGCCACGTACACCGAAAGGGTACGATGCCATATGTGTGATTGTAGACCGTTTGATGAAGAGTGCTCACTTCCTACCAATCCGCGAGACATATTCATCTGTGAGCTTGGAAGATCTATTCATTAAGGAGATTGTAACCCGTCATGGTGTGCCGGTGTCCATTGTGTCTGATCGTGACACCCGGTTTACCTCTAAATTCTGGAAGAAATTCCACGATGCCATGGGGACGAGGTTACATATTAGCATGGCCTATCATCCCCAAACTGATGGTCAGTCAGGAAGGATCATTCAGACACTGGAAGACATGCTTCGGGCATGTGTGATTGATTTTGGGGGAAGTTGGGATGACCACCTACCATTAGCCGAATTCTCGTACAACAATAGCTATCATGCCAGTATTGGTATGCCACCCTATGAGATGCTATATGGTAGGATATGCAGAACACCCCGTTTGTTAGGGTGATATTGGTCAGAAAGAATTGGGAAGCGTCGAGGTAACTGAGGCTACGACTGAGAAGCTTGAGAAGATTAAAGCCTTCATGAAGGCCGCCAAAGATAGACAGAAGTCGTATGCTGATAAACGACGCAGACCGATTGAGTTCCAGGTGGGTGACCGGGTTATGTTGAAGGTATTACCTTGGAAAGGGATCATCCGATTCAGGAAGCGGGGCAAGTTGAGCCCAAGGTATATAGGCCCTTTCCGAATCATTGCTCGAGTTGGAGAGGTGGCCTATAGATTGGAGTTACCAGAAGAGTTAAGTGGAATTCACCCGACATTCCATGTATCTCATCTGAGAAAGTGCTTAGCTGATGAAGACATGATTGTTCCACGAGAGGATATCGAAATAGATGAAAGGCTCAATTATGTGGAGCAACCAGTGGTAATCATCGATAGAAAAGAGAAGAGGCTGAGGAATAAAGTGGTTACTCTTGTGCGTGTATAGTGGAAGAACAGGAAGGGATTCGAGTCTACATGGGAGACTAAGGAGGAGATGAGGCAGCATTATCCTCATCTGTTCGAGGAATAACAGGTTTCGGGGACGAAACCTATATAAGGGGGGTGGACTTGTAACACCCGGTTATTTTAAAAAAAGACAAGAAACGAATAATAAAAGGAAGAAAAGCAATAAAGTCCAATTGGAGGGACTAAAAGTGTCCAAAAGGACAAATCTTTGAAAAGTTGGTGTAAAGGTGGGCATGGCCGCCCACCCTCACTTCACATCACTCTTTCATTCGGTTTTAGAGAGAGAGAAGGGAAGAGAGCAGAACTTCGAGTTTTGAAGAAGAGGAAATCGAATTCAAGGTAAGAATTCGTGGTTTTTAATTGTTTATGACGGGTTTTATCCCGGTTATATGTTTATGTGCTTATGTGTTCATGTATGTGCTCGGGGTGTATGTGTGTTTGGTGGTGTTTTTAGGTGTTTGAACTCAGTTGCAAAAAGGGTTAGAAAGGAAGAAACACCCAAGTTGCATCAGGTGAGTTTCTAGACCCCGATTTCTACTTGTTTTACACATCTTTGGGGCTGAAAATGTATTTAAAAACGTTTTTACAATGTTATGTATGTTTACCCATATGTATTATGCATGTTGGATGTGGGTTCTTAGATGCTTGTAGGTTGTTCATGTTTAGAATTTCCATGTTAAGCTTAGAACATGTAGGTATGAGGAACGGGTTCAAAATCAAACTGGAAACATGTTGAACAGAATGCCCATGCACCTAGATAAGGCCCATGCGCCTAGATATGCCTTAGAAGAATTTAAGTGTATTTCATACAACTGAACAGTAACTTATACGCCTGAGAATTTCCTTAGAAAAGTCCAAGGACAACCCATGCGCCTAAAGTGGCCCATGGGCCCAAAGTGGCTCATGCGCCCAAGTGGCCCATGCGCCCAAATGATCCATACGCCTAAGTGTCCATGCTACCGAATGGGTCATACGCCCCAATAGTGTCCATGCGTCCGAATGGCCATGCGACTAGGTGTCCATGCACCTAAGTTTCCATGCGCCTGAAGTAATCCATGCGCCTAAGTATCCATACGCCCAAACAGGGCTCATGCGCCTAAATAGTGTCAAAGCGCCTAACACTTAGAATTTATTAAAGAATTTTTGGGAGTCTGTGCTTTTAGGGTTTTTGTCCGAGGTTGACTAGGGCTTATTAATGATGGGTTTCATGCATGATTATGATTGCTTATGATTTCCTTATGATTGTTCCTTATTATTATTAATTATAGTATGTGACTTTACGTGGTATATATATTATCGTAACGTAAAGTATATTGTAATAATAAAGAGAAAGAGCAATAAATAAAAGAAGAGGAACATTAATAAAATGTTAACAAGTCTTGCAAGCTTAGAAGAGGTACACGACCATGTTGTCGTTAGCTCAACTGTGCTGCGGGTTAGCTACCATATTATGCACACAGGGCCAGTCAATTGAGATTGGCATGACCTTTGCAGCGTGCCCTGGGTGATTGGGTCGGCCTTGTATACAGTACACAACACCCTTTCGAGGGATACAGTTGACCCTTTCGAGGGATATAGTTGACCCTTTCGAGGGATATAGATGGCCCATCACCCGTTTTCCATCACGCATATAGTTGGGGTATTGCTCATTGGTCCATACAGACACTGAATGATAAAAATAAAAGAAAACAAAGTAAACAAGGCATACAGTAAAGAGAACAAATAGTATTTGTTCATATAGTTAATGCGTGCTTGCATATACAGTAAAGAGTTGTATTTTACAGAAAAGAGTATTTTCATATACAACATAAAGAAAGTATTTTATTACCTATAAAACTAGAACTCACTCAGCAATGCTGACTTTTATACATTTTCAGTTGGCAGGTAATTATTGCTCAGGATGGCACGAGGGTGAAGCTACTCGGCAGGGAAAGACTGACATCCATTAGTATTTTATGTGCTGTCGTTTTGTAATGCAGTAAAACAATTCTTTTGTAATCAGTTAAACGATGATGTAATGCTCAACAATAGTGTTTTAAATGAAATGAATGGTTTTTGATAAATTATTTCCACTGCTTAAGTTTGTATAATTATAATGATTAATGTTTTAGTTGATGTGATTGACCAACTGTGAGGTTTCCGGGAACGGGGCCTTACACATAAAGACAACATGTTATTCTTTCTAGAGCACTAACAACAATCAACCCTGCACTCAGCCCGAGTTACCTTCTTCAAAAATTAAGTTACCGTTTAGATCCCCGTGGGGAGAACTGAGCCTCAAACCAGTGGACCGTACCTGCTGGATGGTCCACCATAGTTTCTTATAAAACCTGCTACATGCCACAAACGACCCTACAGGATCTCAGTGTGGTACCCTTCCCGTTCATTACAGGAGGCACTATGTGTGGGGGATTCCCCAAGTAGATCTACCCATATAAACAAGCGGTACACAAAAGAATTAATGACTGTGATACAAGTATCAGCAGGTCTCAACATAACCACCACATATAGCATCATAATATAGCATAGAAACAGTTTAGTTTAAACAGAGCATGCTTCATCCCAAAAACAGTAATAAAAAGGGGAACACTTAAACTCACCTTAAAATTCAAGCAAAGGGGTCATTGCGTGTACCGGGAAAAGTCTCAAATCTAGCACCCTAAATAATAAGATTTAAGTGTTAATCCACTAATTCAAGGGTTATGGAGATGCATAAGTTGTGTCATGAGGTTAGAATCTTAATAGCATTTGAATTTCTAAGTCTTTTTGTAAAAAGTTTCCTTTTATAGAAAGTTTGGGTTTCTTAGGAAAGAACATATGATTTGCTATGCTAAATAACTTATATAAGTTAATTTGAGTCTGTTAAGTGATTCCTTAGGGGTCGGTTTATAGAAGTTAGGCAAAATTATACAGTTTAGTTGTCACACCCCGGGCCCAGGAAGGGTGGGACGTCACAGACTAGCAACAACATATGGCAGCGGAAACAAACCATTACAAGAGCTCAAAGGAGAGAATATCACATGGCATTAAAAGTTTTCAAAAGGTACCGGGGCTAGAAACAGATCAAGCCCCCAAATAAGTCTTACAACCAACATAGAAATAAATTGTACTTGTTCAGCAAAGATGTAAAATTGTTCAAATTGTTCATTAAGTAAAACAAGCCAATGCCATGGTCGTGGGGATAAGTCTAGGTCTTCATAACAGCTAGGATCTCTTCATAAATTACCTGAAACATGCTCAAAAAGAAATTTGTGTCAACTAAAAAGTTGGTGAATTCAAGTGCTTAAAGTTTAAAAACAAAAAGGACTTAACAAATCCTCATTTGATAAAAAGGAATGAATCATAGTTTCAACATCGTGGGAGAATCATAATCCACCCTGCACTCAGTCCCGGTTGGCCTCTTCTAAAGTTGTGTTTAACCGGATATTCCCGAAGGAAGAACTGAGCCCCAAACTAGTGAACCATACCTGCCCGGATGGTTTACCATAGTCTCTTAACAAAACCTTTCACATGCCACAAACGACCCCTCAGGATCTCAGTGGGGTACCCTTCCTAGAACGGAAGCCACTATGTGGGGGATTCCCCAAATAGATCTATCCATATAAAATAAGAGGTTCACGAAAGAATTAATGATCATGATATAAGTATCAGCAGGTAACCATAAATCCCACATACAATCACCAAGTAAAGCACAAATATAGTTCATAAATAACAGAGCATGTTTCACCCCAAAACAGTAGCAAAAAGGGGGATCACTAGAACTCACCTCAGGTGTTAAGCCAAAAATAACTCTTCGCGTGCCGGGAGTGTCTTAAGTCTGGCACCCTAACATGAATATATTAAGTGATAAGCTACTGCTCTAAACTTATTTAAGGTGCAACAAGTGTGTCAAGAATTTAGTTATCGGATAATGCTTTGATTTCCCGAGGGTTTGTATAAAAAGTTTCTTTTTATGGCAGGTCATGGTTTCTCCATGTAAATTAGGATTTTTACATCATTAAGTTAAGGATATAAGGTAAATATGTTGTTCAAGTGATTATTAGTTTCATAGGAGTCGGTTATAATGTTTGATAAAATTTTACATTTTAGTCCCTCAAGTTTCAAAATTGATAGTTTATACCCTCAAGTTTGATTTCTTGTTCTTTATGATACTTAAGACCAAAAATCAGGTTCTTACAGTAAAATTGACTTATTATTGAGTAAGTGTTCCAAATTTCCAGAATATGGATCCGGTTTAAAACCTATGCGTTTAACGTTCCCGGTTGCGGTAAAACCGGTGAGTTTTAACGGTTAATTTAGGATTTCCATAAATTTGAGTCTTGGACCAGTAGGTATCATCTTAAGGAAATTTTTAATAAGTTTTAAGTCCTTTAGTTGTGAAATTTTGCCTCTAATAGTTGAAAGCCTTGTTTTTACGTTTAACCTGTTAAAACGCGTTTTTAACCGAATTTGACCATTTAAAGCATGTTTGACCAATATTTCAAATCCTTTAGGTCTTTTATCACTTAACTTGCTGAAATGACATTATTTTTATAAATCTTAGCTTTAAACTTCTTTTTCTTGGACTTTTCTCAAAAACGTTGCCCGGTTGGTACCCGTTTATAGTTAAAACGCCATTTAATTATTCTTTTGACCATTTAAATTACCCATTGACTCCAGAACACTCTATTAACCATTTTTAAGCCTGGAATACTTTTCAAGGTGGTTAAAACCATGTTTTACTATTTTTAAAGTTGTTTTACCATGTTTCGGGTCCCGAAAATAACTAAAGTGGGTCTAATCTTAACATGTCTTTAATTTCTAGAGATTAACCATTTATCACACACTTAATATCCAAAAAAGCTTTCTGAAATCATGTCCCAAACTCACGGCTAGGTCACCCAACACAACAATGAACCATCAACTTAGTGATTTAGCCTTAACCGACCATAACACATGTGTAAATCCGTACAAACTTGCGTTTAAACATTACCAAAACCTCATTTAACTTTAATATCAGATTATTAGGGTGTTACAAAGTCGTTTATGAGCAGGTTGTAAATCATGGTTGAGAGGGTTTTCAAACAAGTGCTTAAATTGTATCATTTCATGTAGGAAGAAGAATTTTAAGGGGTAACTCATGCTATAACCACATGTTCACGGTGTATATTCCTTTGTAACTTTCAAAGCAGGTTATTAGGAGTCCATTAAACCATTAGCAAGCAGACTACAAGTTTTTCTTTCAAGGGTTACAAGATTTACAAGTTAGATGGTGCAAAACGCCCAAAAAGAGGGTTTTCATGGTGGAAATCGGTTTCCACCTCAAGAATGACCAATATAACGTGTGAGATACCTTTTGTGAAGTTGAAAGCTCCTCAAGAACAAGATAAAGGTGTCGGGTTTTTGCTACAACAAAGAGAGGAGGTGTTTATAAAACAGAAGTGAAGAAAACACATGAAATGACCATTTTCGGGTGACATGAAGCTTACACTTGGTATTGTTCACGTTTTGGAGAGTGTAGTGTAGGGTATTTAACAAGTTTATCAAAGCTCATATAACCTTGTTTATATGAAAAACGCAGCGGAATATATATGTTTTAAAACATGTTAATAAGATGGTTATTAAACCCATTTAATAAGCAACCCCAAACCATGGATCATTATACGAAATTGCATACAATGAAAAACATAAGATGGTGAAAATACAACCTTTGTAGCAGCTCAAAAACGAATTTCTTGAGGTGAAAGATGATGAAAACGTGGCTGAATCTTCAAGGAAGAAGACCTCAAGTAAGTTATACCCCAAACCACCAACAAGCACCTTTGAAAGCTAGGATTCTCAACACTTTTTCACAGCTTTGAACACCTTGTTCCAGTGAGTTTTTGCTTCTTTTCTGCCCTCTTTGGTCCGAAAATTGTAAGAAGAAAGAAGGGAGATAGGAAGTCCTTTTTTGAGAAGAGAGAAGTAGCCTCTTTGCATGTGGGTCTTGTGTATTGATTAAGTAACCACCAACATTTGGTGGTGTGTTTTTTTTTAGCCAATAGGCCGAGAATCATGGGGTCCAATGAGGGACTTCCCATTTAATTCATCCACACACACAATTTATTTCTAACAAGTTTAATTAAAACCCTTTTAAATAAACTTGTATTTTAGGCAAATAACAAGACATGTTATATATATATTGACTAAATAATGTTATTTAACCTATTAAATAACAATATAAAGTGCTCTCTTAAAATAAATAAACCCATGTTATTTATTCATTTCTCAAATGCATCTTTCATTTAGAAAACCATTTTCCAAATGTATATAGTGTTGATATCTATTTAATTGACCAAATCAATAAACAAATATTGCAGGTGCTTGTCTAGCTTGTTATTGGGTATGACCCGACTTGGATCATATCACACTAGCCACATCAATTTAATATATATCTTGGGCAGATCATTTCCTTCAATCTCCCACTTGCACAAGATTTATAGAAGATTGATGCAAGCAGCAAATAACGCCTAGCAACGGTTTGCTACCCCTAATGTATATGACTAAGTGCCATTCAATAACATCATCCTTTTCAAGTACCTTACTTGAATATGTTTTAGGTGAATTAATCATCTATCCTTTTGTTGCAGATGTCATGTTAAATCCAAGAGACACAGAATAGTCATTCTCCGATGATTTAACTTTAACAGGCCTTAGACATCTAACTCTCAACGAATAAGAGGAACAAATTCCATCTTGACTACATACGTCTCTCACAATAACCTCATGTCATACCTGAACTCAGCTGTACTGCCTTTTCAGAACAGCAAAGGACTAAGTCAAAGTACAATACTTGGTGAATATCAAGACCCAATATGTGTCTCAGGTCTGAGGATACAATGATATTCGCCTTTACTCAAAATCTCTTATGACTAATCGGAAAGATTCCATGCAGAAATAATTGAGAGCGGGTCAGTCCCATATCTATATCCCATAGATATCAATGAACCTTGGTAGCAACCTCTTGCTGTATATTCATACCTTATGAATATCAACCAATCCAAGTTCATTATAGTCTTACATTCATAGTTTTTCCCACAAGTATGATCGACTACGGACGTTGAGAATAATTCATTTATTCACGGATTTAAACATGCTAAAATAGAAGAACAAATGAAATTATAACCATATAATTAAGTCAAATAACATTAGTTCCAATATCCAAATACAAAATACAACATCAAACCCAGTCACTTGAATATCTAAGTCCCATGGCACAAACATGACCTTCATGCTTTGCCTTTTCAAAGAGTTTTGTGAGTGGATCCACAACGTTTTTATCAGTGTGGACTTTGCGAATACATATCTTTCCTTTTTCAACTTCATCCCTTATGTAGTTGAATCTCCGTTCAATGTGCCGAGTCTTTTGATGAGCACGAGGTTCCTTGATTTGAGCAATCGCACCCTCGTTGTCACAAAAGATCTCTAGGGGATCCTGAATGGAAGGGACTACCCCTAGATCGGCTATGAATTTCTTCAGCCATGCAGCTTCCTGTGCTGCCATTGAAGCGGCGACGTATTCAGACTCTGTAGTGGATAACGCTACGACTTCTTGCTTTGAGCTTTTCCAAGAAACAGCTCCCCCATTCAGAATAAAGATGTACCCCGATTGAGATCATGAATCATCTCGATCGGTTTGGAAACTCGCATCCGTGTAACCTTTTACAACGAGTTCCTCTTCACCAGACCCGTAGATCAAGAACATGTCCTTAGTCCTCCTTAGGTACTTCAGAATGTTCTTGACAGCCATCCAATGACTATCACCATGATTTTGCTGGTATCTACTTGTCATGCTTAAAGCGCATGACACGTCCGGTCTAGTGCATATCATTGCATACATGATGGATCCTATAGCAGATGCATATGGGATTGCCTTCATTCTATTTTGCTCCTCCTTGGAGCTTGGACATTGAGTTGTACTCAATATTGTACCTCTTTGAATAGGTACAATACCTTTCTTAGAGTTTTCCATCTTGAACCTTTTCAAGATTTTGTCAATGTATGCACTTTGATTCAAACCAATTAGCCGTCTTGATCTATCCCTATAGATCTTTATTCCCAGAATATAGGCGGCTTCACCAAGATCCTTGATGGAAAAACAACTTCCAAGCCAGGTTTTTACACCTTCCATGGTTGGAATGTCGTTTCCAAACAGTAGTATGTCATCAACATACAATACTAGGAAGGTTATTGTGCTCCCACTAGCCTTCTTATACATGCAAGCCTCATCAGCGTTTTTGATGAAGCCAAATTTCTTTACTTCATCATCAAAACGGTGATTCCAACTTCTTGATGCTTGTTTCAATCCATAGATTGATTTCATTAACTTGCATACTTTATTAGGATATTTTGGATCGACAAAACCTTCAGGCTGAACCATATAGACATCTTCCTCAAGATATCCATTTAGGAAAGCGGTTTTGACATCCATTTGCCAAATCTCATAATCATAATGAGCTGCTATGGCAAACAATATCCTTATAGACTTAAGCATTGCAACAGGTGAGAAGGTTTCATCATAATCAACCCCTTGAGTTTGAGTGAAACCCTTTGCTACAAGTCTAGCTTTGTAAGTATCCAAGTTTCCATGCATATCGGTTTTCTTCTTGAAAACCCACTTACTTCCAACTACTTTGGAATTAAGAGGTGGCTCAACAAGTTCCCAAACTTGATTGTCATACATGGATTGCATCTCAACGTTCATAGCCTCAAGCCATTTGTCACAATCCAAATTGGACACTGCATCATGATATGTGGCTGGTTCATCGGAATCCACCATATAGCATCCATCCATAAAAAATCCGTATCTTTCAGGTGGATTACTAGTTCTACCACTTCTGCGAACGTTTTGTGTGTATTGATCAACCGCTTGATCATCCTCAACATCCTCACGTTGAGTGCTAGTTTCAACCAAACGTGCATCGGGCTGTGTTTCTTGATCCTCCTCAAGATCCACTGTTCTACTGCTAGTTCCTTCCATAAGAAACTTAGTTTCTAAGAACTCACCCTTTCTGGCAACAAACACCTTTTGTTCCAATGGATCATAGAAATAATATCCCATAGAATCTCTAGGATATCCAACAAAGATACACTTGGTGGATCGGACATCTAATTTGTTTGGGGTGGGAGTCTTAACATAAGCCTCACAACCCCAGACCCTTAAGTACGATAGGGATGGAACTCTTCCATGCCATATCTCAAAAGGTGTCTTTTCCACCTTTTTGGTTGGGGCCATATTCAGAATACGGGCCGCGGAGAGCAAAGCGAAACCCCAAAATGATAGAGGTAATGTGCTTCTAGCCATCATAGATCGAACCATATCCAATAAGGTTCGATTCCTCCTCTCAGACACACCATTATGTTGTGGTGTTCCAGGTGGAGTGAGTTGTGAGACAATCCCACAACTCCTAAGATGATCTTGAAAAACATCACTTAGGTATTCGCCACCTCTATCAGTGCGGAGAATTTTAATTGACCTGTTGAGTTGATTTTCTACTTCATTCTTGAAGATTTTGAACATTTCAAAGGCTTCATCTTTGTGCCTTAATAAGTACACATACCCATAGCGACTATAATCGTCGGTAAAGGTAATGAAGTATCTTTCACCATTCCTAGTCATTGGCTTAAAAGGACCACATACATCCGAATGTATGATACCTAATAAATCTTTTGCCCTTTCGTTAGTTCCACTAAAGGGTGCCTTAGTCATTTTACCTTGTAAACAAGATTCACATACATCAAATGAATCACATTCATTTGTTTTTAAAAGACCATTCTTTTGAAGTATTTGTATACGTTTCTTGTTTATATGACCAAGACGGCAATGCCAAAGGTAGGTATCACTCAAATCTAATTTGAGTCTTTTGGTGGTTGCTTGATATATTGAGCTATCATATGTTACGTTTTCATGAACCAATTCATAAATACCATTACAAGGTATAGCCTTAAAATAAAATACATGATTTAAAGAAACATGAATATCATTGTCAACAAACTTGAAATCATAATCACATTGTCTTAAACGGGAAACAGAAATTATGTTCCTAGTCAAGCTAGGAGCATATAATACATTGTTCAAAATAACTTCCAAACCACCTGGAAGCTTCAAAATGTAGTCTCCTTGGGCTTCAACGTGAACCTTTGCACCATTGCCCATGAAAAGACTTATTTCCCCTTTTGCATAATGCTCATTTCTTTTGAACCCCTGCAATAAATTACAAATGTGAGTTCCAGATCCGGTATATAATACCCATGTGTTAGAAGAAATAACATTTAGCTCAACATGTATCATGTAAATTATACCTGAGGTTTGCCCTGCATCCCTCTTTTCTCTCAACTCTTTGAGATAGACTGGACAATTTCTCATCCAATGCCCTATCTCACCACATTTGAAGCATGGGTCGTTTACAGCAACCTTTTGCTTCTTCTCCTTGGGCTTCGGAGGTTCCGCCCTAACAACCATCTTCCCCTTTCCTCCAACGTGCCCCTTTCCTTTGGCAACATTTGCCTTGGGAGGGGGTAGAGACCTCTTCCTTCTCCCACCTTCATTAATGGTGAGAACGGGTAAAACCCTTTTACCCATTCCCGCCTCAGCTGATTTTAGCATCGAATGAAGTTCATTTATGCTCTTGTCCCATCCGTTCATGTTGTAATTCATGACGAATGCCTCAAACCTTTTAGTTAGGCCATTAAGGATCAAATCCGTGGCCAACTCCTTTGAGACAGGACAATTTAGCCTTTGAAGGCGGTCGATGTGACTTTTCATCTTAAGAACATAAGATGAAACTGATTGGGATTCCTCCATCCGACATGCATGAAGCGCTCGAACCGTTTCGAAGCGCTCCACTCTAGCTTGTTGCTGGAACGTTTCCCGCAAATGAGTGATCATGTCATAGGCTCCATAGAGCTCATACTCCTTTTGGAGTTCGGGTGTCATACTTGCTAACATTAAGCAAGAGACTTGGATGGAGTCTTCCGTATATCTAACCCAATCATTATAGGCCTCCACATCCTCCTCGTTAGGTTCATCGGGGATGGGATCATCAAGAATGTAGGCCCGCTTTTCTTGCTTGAGAACAATTCTCAAGTTGCGGTACCAATCCATGAAGTTGTTAGGTGTTAGACGATCCCTTTGAAGGATCGCCCTAAGAGATTGGTTGTTTTGGTTTGGTACATCGTTATTAGCGTTGGTGTGGTCGGCCATCTACAAGATTTTACAAAGTTCCATTTTAGTAATCGTTGATATAATTATACATTTCATTTATTAATACCCTTTACGTCTCATAGACTATTAATAAAAAAAAATATTTTAGAATCCAACGTTATATTTTAAATATTGGTTAGGTGACCTTTATCCCATTATTTAAATAAACAAGGTAGTCATAAATGACAATTGCAACCCATTGCAACTTCTAATGGTATGGGATCGTTTGAACATCTTATGTTTATAACGGCATGTTTACCCCATCAACACCTTTTATAAAACACATTTTAGGTGATCCATTCAATATATTTTATAAATCAAGTCGTCCTACTTACACACACGCGTGAGTTTACCACATAAGTGGTTAGGTGACCTTTATCCCACAAACATGGCATTATCACCTCAAGTTACAAGTTCCCTCAAAGTGGTTAGGTGACCCTCATCCCACTAAGAGTTTGCAAGTAACCTAAGTGTTGTGTAAAAGGATGGTGTTTAACTTGTTTTACAAAAGGGATTTAAAATTTCACAATTCTTATTTTAGAAAAGTCCATGTACTATATGATTGTATGCATTCAACCATATGGTACCTATTGGTTCTTATAAATAAAACCCATTTTATTTTGCAAACCATTAACCCTTTTATAGACCCATTCTATTTTGCTTAATGATTTGAGAACCAATTTCAAGTAATAGCTTGTTCTAGTTGATGGTTTGTTAATGACATCCAAATATCCAAAACAAAACAACATCATAAGCATTCAACCAAGCATAACCAAACAATTCATATATGCATAACAAAGCATACTAAATTGAGCACACTTGTTTAGCCAAAACAAGTGTGTCAAAAGGTCTTGTCCTAAGGGTTAAGAACATGACACATGGTTGACAAAAGGAACTCCCACTTGAATCCACATCTTCAAGCATCCTCTTTGTCCATCTTTTCTTCAAGTCTTGATCTTGAGCATCCTTACAAAATATGTATCCTAATACATTTTTCTAGTAAAGATAAACTCCTAATCTATTTATTACAAACCATATGAATGAATAGATTACAAAACAAGACTTGAAACAAAAATAAATTATTACATGCCTAAATGAATATATCATGACAACCAATCATCCAATCCAAATGGTCTAGGCTTTGTTATGCATAATCAACAACAACATGATGAAACTTACATAAGACAATCGATATTGGCAGCCCCTTATAGCCCATGTTTTTGGCCAACATAAACCAAGAACAAATGGGTTATGAACATATAAATAAACATCAAATAATCTAGAGTTTTAAAGATCCTTATATGCATAAAGAAGCATCTTTAAAACACCAAAAGGGTGACCAAAACAGCCCTCTAACTCACGGGTATGTGGTGTCAAAACACCAAAAAACCGTGAACTAGCAAGATATACATGTATGCATTCGTATAAGTGGCTCTTGATGCCATTGTAGGGTATTTAACAAGTTTATCAAAGCTCATATAACTTGTTTATATGAAAAACGCAGCGGAATATATATGTTTTTAAAACATGTAATAAGATGGTTATTAAACCCATTTAATAAGCAACCCAAACAATGGATCATTATACGAAATTGCATACAATGAAAAACATAAGATGGTGAAAATACAACCTTTGTAGCAGCTCAAAAACGAATTTGAGGTGAAAGATGATGAAAACGTGGCTGAATCTTCAAGGAAGAAGACCTCAAGTAAGTTATACCCCAAACCACCAACAAGCACCTTTGAAAGCTAGTATTCTCAACACTTTTTCACAGCTTTGAACACCTTGTTCCAGCTGAGTTTTTGCTTCTTTTCTGCCCTCTTTGGTCCGAAAATTGTAAGAAGAAAGAAGGGAGATAGGAAGTCCTTTTTTGAGAAGAGAGAAGTAGCCTCTTTGCATGTGGGTCTTGTGTATTGATTAAGTAACCACCAACATTTGGTGGTGTGTTTTTTTTCAGCCAATAGGCCGAGAATCATGGGGTCCAATGGGGGACTTCCCATTTAATTCATCCACACACACAATTTATTTCTAACAAGTTTAATTAAAACCCTTTTAAATAAACTTGTATTTTAGGCAAATAACAAGACATGTTATATATATATTGACTAAATAATGTTATTTAACCTATTAAATAACAATATAAAGTGCTCTCTTAAAATAAATAAACCCATGTTATTTATTCATTTCTCAAATGCATCTTTCATTTAGAAAACCATTTTCCAAATGTATATAGTGTTGATATCTATTTAATTGACCAAATCAATAAACAAATATTGCAGGTGCTTGTCTAGCTTGTTATTGGGTATGACCCGACTTGGACCATATCACACTAGCCACATCAATTTAATATATATCTTGGGCAGATCATTTCCTTCATGTAGATGGTCTTGGATAGCTTGAAGCTCCTTGGACAATGCTGGAGAATCTTCGAACAAGGCTGGAAAAGTCGGAGAAGATGCAGATGTGTGTCAAAAGCTCACGAATATGGCCACCTTCTTGCAGTTTTAGGTTGGCCGAGAATGCGTATGCCTTGTTCTTCGATGAACAAGGCTGGAACTCTAGAGAGAATAAGCTTTGTGTGTGTTTTTGGAGTGTGTTCAGCTGGTGAGATTTTGAGAGGAAGAGAGAAGAGGTGTAGAGTTGAAAGGGGTTTGCATGGAAGGTGTATGGTGAGAGTGTTGGTGGTGTAGAGGAGAGATGAGTGGAGGGAGGGGGGGCCGAGCTTGGCATTATGTGGGGGGTTTAAATTTAAATTTTTAATCTAAAAATAATTGTTAAGTGGCATTATTTTGTAGTATTGGGTAGTATAGAATATTATTTGGTAGATGATGTTAGTTGTGGTGTCTTGTGCATGTCCATGCATGCATGAACCGAGAATTTACAAGTGTGTATGTATGCTCACATTTTAATTGTTTCACTTGAGATTTAGCTTTGCAAGGGTGGCTGGGACACCAAGTTTTAAAAATGTAAAACTTAAATTAACTAAAAATCAAATAAATCACATGAAATCATAAAATGGAACAAATAGTAAAAGATGATTCCAAATTCACTAATAGAGTTAGATTGTTTCTAATATTAGCACTCATAAGACGGGTAATGATGCAAGTAGATTAGGGTTAGAATATCGACCTAGAGGCCGGTTGTCATATTAGTCCTTCAAGTTTCAAAATTTACAATTTCAACCCCAAAGTTTGGTTTCTTGCATTTAATGTCTTTTATGCCCAAATATTAGTTTCTTAGAGTTAGTTAACTGATTTTAAGTAAGTTTTCTACCAAAATTCATAATTTAACTCCGTTTCACAAATTTTCATGTTTCTCGTTACCGGTTACGGTAAAACCGAGGGTTTTTAATAGTTGAGTGTTGATTTCTAATTAACGGTCTTAGATTCATTAAATATCATTTTAATGACTTTATTTAAGGTTTTTAATCTGCTAGAGATGCATTTCGAGCTCCTTTTTGGTGCAAGACTACCTTTTAAGTTTTACCCGTTTAAACGCGTTTTTAACCGCATTTGACCCATTAAAAGCTCGTTTGACCAATTTTTTCAACTCTTTTAGATCTTATAGTACATAACTTACCCGGTTAAAAGCCGTTTTTCCCTAAAAATTTCCATTTAACCTATTCTTTGACCATTTAAATTGACAAATCCGACGCAAATACTTTGTTAACCATTTTAGAGCCTGGAATTCTTTTTAAGATGGTTAAATCCATTTTTTATTGTTTTAAAGTTGTTTTTACCACTTTTCGGGTCCCCGAATGTGTCCAACTAGCTTACAAGTCTAAGATATTCCTATTTCAGCATTTACATCCCATCACATAACCAACATCATCCAAAACATACTGAAATACTATGTCAATCTCACGGGTTCAACAAACAAACCATGAACAAGATGGAAACTACACGATTACACTATTTTCATCCATTACACTTGTGTTAAACGTTATAGTTTGTGATTAAACATTAACCAAACCTTTGGTAACTTTGAAATCAGATTATTAGGAGATTAAAAGACCCATTTTGAGCAGGTTACATGATTAGTTTCGAAAGGTTACAAGTTGTGCAAGTTGGATGGTGTAAATACACCCGAAAAGAGGGCTTTCTAGGTGTAAACCGTGTTACACCTATAGAATGACATGCTTTACGAGTATGATACCTTCAAGGACGTGAAAATCTCCTTATGAATGAAGTTGTAGCAGCAAGTTTCTGTTAGATATGAGAATGGTAAGGTTTTGAATTAAAAACGAAGTCAAACACATGAAATAACCAAAACCGTGCGACATGAAGCTTACACTCAATGTAACTCACGGTTTGGAGCGTGTAGTTGGTCGAAAATGGCCTGGAACTCCTTGGACAAAGCTGGAGAATCACGAACAAGTGCTGGAAAAGGTCGAACTTGTAGGAACCGTGTACCCAAGAGCACCAAAACTTCACCTTTGCGGTTCTTTGTGCTTGGCCGATTGAGTGTTGTTGTGTTTCATTGAACACAAGCTGAAAATGGAGAAGATTTCAGTTGTTTGTGTGTGTGTTTTCCGGAGAGAATCCGAGATTGAGAGGGAGGGAAAGAGGTATGTGTTCAAGTGGTGCATGGATGGGGATTGGAGGAGAGGGTGGTTGTATTTAGTGGAAGAAATGAGAGGGGATTGTGGTCAAAGGGGCGGCCGAATTTGGAGTCTTGTGAGGGGGTATTTTTATTAAATTTTATTGTATAATTGTAATTATGTAGTGTAGTTTTGTAGTATTGGGTAGTATTTTAGATGGTAAAATTTTAGTTAGTTGATAATTAACCGAAAATATTAGTGTGTAGGAACACAATTTAAATTGTTTCAACTATGATTAAGCTTTGCAAGGGTGCCTAATAACTTTCCCGGGACACTAAGATTTCCCTAACAAATGCTTGATCTAGATAAAGTCATTACAAAACACAAGTTTATAAGGCCACAAGGTGAAATGTGACCGAATGGGTCCATCCGCATTAACCAGATGCAACCGAATGAGTCCATCCGCATTGACCAGATGCGACCAAATGGGTCCATCCGCATTAACCAGATGCGACTGAGCCATGAGGAAAAACAGTCAATTAAGACAAGAGAACTAAAAGACATAATACAAAAGAGAGAATAGTATCAATAGTAATAGTAATAAAATTAGTAGAATCAGAAAAGATGCAGGTTGGCAAGGTAAGAATTATGACCTAGAGGTCGGTTGTTACATAACCATTGGAAGTTGCTAGTTACATATTCCAACATTGCATGTCCAAAAGAAGTGCCGGATGGAATTCTTTCCTAGTGGACATTGCATCACCAATTATTGCTTTAGCCACAAACATATGGTTTAACATGGCTAAATGGATCATGAACATATTCATTTATAACTTAGAAAAAGGGAAAAGGAATAAGTATTTGATGTACCCAAGATTTCTTTAGTTGATTATTAATGAAGAACATCCAGATCTATATGTACATGGAGTAGAAGGTGATAGACTTGAGCTTGAGCATATGTCTGAGATTGTGTACAAGAGGTTGGCTGTCATTACTGGAGCTCCAAATGTTCCTTTATTTGAGTATATGAGGAATGCTGCTATGGATGAAGTTGATATTCATCAACAACATTTTCATTTGATTGAGGGAGAACCGGTGGATCCAAATGATTTAATTGATGATGTATTTAAAGAAATAGTTGAAGAAGAAGATGATGATGAAGTTGAGGATGAAGAAGAAGAAGATATGATGATAGTTTTTCTGATGATGAAAATGATAATGATGGTGGAGATAATCAAGGAGGTGAAATCGGTGGAAATGAAGGAGAAGTTGATCAAGATATGGACAGTGAAGAAAGTGTATCTGATCAAAGAGATGAGACTGTTGGACATGATGAAGGTGATGGTGATGATGAGATGAATGATGATGAAATAGATGATAGAAATGATATGGATGATGAAATTGTTAATGCTAATTTGGATCAAAATCAAACATTTGATTTTGAGTATATGGATGCAATTTTGTCTGAGCCTGTTACACAGAATATAATTTCTAGTATACAATCTCCAATTCAAGAACAAGAGTTCACAGTGGTGAATGAATCAGTGTTGAAACAAACTAATAATGTTTGTGTTCAAACTGAAGTTGATAGTGTTGAAGATGCAATCAATGATCTGAAAGCTAAAGTTATTGATCAAGATGATAAGATAAACAAACTTCAAGATGAAAATGATTTGCTAAAGGTTGAGAATGCAAAGAAAGATTGATTAATTGTTGATCTAGAAGAAAAGATCAAAAAGCTAAATGAAGAGATAGAGAGATTGAAAGAAAATATGCAAGAGAAAGAAAAAGAAACTAAAGATTCTTTGATTGAGAAAGATAATAAAGAAGAATCCCAAGTCATAATGGTTGGAAAGTTTACTGAAGCTGAAAAAGGGAAAAGAAAGATAGATGAAGTTTAACAAGAATCGACATCTAAAGCCAAAGCTCAAAAGATTGATGAAGGAACAGTGCATGTTGAGGAAGAAGAAATCCAAAAACAGATAGAAGCACTGGATGACATTGACTCAGATTTGCTTGATGAGTGGTATAATGAAATATTAGAGGATGAAGATGTTTGTGAAGTAGTTGATTCACCCATGATGAATGTGAGTGATGATATTCCTATTCCAATAGATATTGAGGACAGGTATAATTATCTTGTCAGACAAAAATATAACAGAGTATTTCTAGATGGGTTGACAGTGACTCAAATAAATGAAGAGTATGAGAAATGTATGATTGCAGAGTCATCAGCGCCAGTTGATCCAAATGAAATCAGCTTGGAACATGGTGAGTAGGCACCAATGAGCAAGAGCATAAATATTGATGACATTCCTGAGAATGCATTGCACCATCCAGATCCCGAAGATATGAGTGTTCCTGCTCTAAGGATGTGGTTGCAATCTAAAAACTATCCATGGAAAAGACTCAAAAGACTTCAAGGAGAATCTTTAAGAAAACTAGAGAGAAGTTTTCAAGAAACAGAAAAGATGTATATTAAGATGATAGTATTAGACATGGATAACCCATAGTATTTGGAAATCATGAAGAGGACCAAGGTGTTGAAACCTCAAGAATAAAGTCCATAGAGTTAGTGAGACGAACTCATGAGAGAAGGAAGGAATTTATGAGAATGTTTCCCAATATGGAGCAACAAGCTTATAATGTTGATTTGGATCAAAAATAGTTATGGAATAAGGCAAGATCGGCTGGTGATTTGGTAAGAAACGTGCTTTAAATAGGACAATCAATTCCCGAGCTGCTTAATGCTATGATTGTGCCTGATAAAACCAAAGATGTAAAGATAGTTGCCTGGAAGTACGATGAAGTGTTTGATGCATTCTTGATAAAGAGAGTAAATGTAATATGTGATGTTTATCATTTTTACTCTAGTATCATTACTTTGCCAGTGCAAGACTTGAAAGAATTACACAAGTTGCCTCTGATTAATCTTACCAAGGCTGCAAGAGGAGAGAACTTTGTAAAATTGCTTGATAGAGGAATAACAAGAATGCCATCTTTTCTTCAAACACGATGTGATCAAGAAGATAAGGCATATTTTGATACATTGAGGAGAATTGAGAAGAATGGGAGCATCAATATTAGATATGGAAGATAGATATTTGGAAGCGTTTGGTGATAAGTACTTTGAGAAAGTGACTAATCCTGGATTGAAAGTAATAGATGGATCTCAAACAACTAAACCAATCCTGAGATGGTTTTATGATTCAGATACTTTTCATCTATAGCTGGTAAGAAATGAAGATGATTAGGACAAGAATATGATATGTTTATTTGGAGTTTTTAAGCTGAAATTACTTCATCCGAGCTACATTTCATTTTTATCCAACCAAAAAAATTGAGCAACTGTCATCTGTGGATGCTGACGTGACAGGAAATACTTTATGACAATTATTAAGGTGATGAACGCAGCCATGGAGCGGATTTCCTTAAGGAGAGCTATGGCTTATGCAAATATTCTCAAGAAAGATATACCTAACATAGTTCATTAGGATATCCAGCAAAGGCATGTTGGAGGTACATGTGAAAGATCAATCCAATCCTCTTGAGTTTTATGCTAATGTGGACATAGCAAGTCTATCCAAGGAGACTCTTATGGTGATGGATGCTATGGAAATAAAGACAGATGATTCTAAACCCGAGCAATGAATTTTAGCTGAAAAGTTTAAGTCTTCAATAAAGAAAGCGTTAAGAGAACTGGAGCTGCATAAGGAGAAGCCCATGTTCAAGATAAAAGTAGAGCCTGAAGAGTATTTTGACTGAAGACAAATGCAAATCTTAGGTGGAGTATTGTTGGAGCCTTGAATATTAGTATTAGTTTTTAGTTTTTGTTTTTGTCATAGTATAGGGACTTATTTGTAAATATATGTTCCTTCGTTTCTTGTATTAGTATAAATAGGATTATATGTATTTTTGCAGGTAGACTTTGAATTAAAACTCTCTTATTTGTACATTGTAATACTTTGCTAATATCAATGAAACTTCTGTGAAGTTTTGTTATATTGCTTAGTTTGATTACATTGTTCATCTAATTTTCAATTGCATTACACTATTAACACATATCAATCCATTTGAACCTATCAAAATATTTCGCAAGTTTTACACCATGCACTAGAAATATTCTAAGTGTAAAATATTCTGAAGCCAAGACCGACATCTTCCGAAGCCAAAAGTGAAGTCTTCTGAAGCTTCAAAGACAAAGTCTTCCGAAGCCAAGAAGTGAAGACAGATTTATTTTGAAGACTTTTGAATACTTGCTTTTTTTGATGTACTTTACCGTAAAGCTGGACCACTTTCCACTGCAACTCTGTTCAGTCAAAAGGTCCATGCTTTTGGTAAGTGTACATTGAGGTCTTGATTCCTTTGCTTTCTACTTTATGTACTTTTATCCTTTTTGTAATATATTAGGATGTGAGCTATGACATGTCATAGTCACTAGTAAAAAGGCAACCTGCCTTTTGACTCTACATTTGATTGTGTTGTCTAGTTCAAATGTTTCCGGTTGGCCTTCTAAGTATGGCCGGCTGTAGGATGTAGTATAAAGTATCTCAGGTCCTTGTATCTTTTCTTATGATTTGTAACACTTCTAAAAGAACTTGAGAGCAGTATACAACATTCTTGAAAACCAAATACTTGTGTTGTTCTTGTTTTGTCTCATACTTGCTTGTGTTCTTAGTATCAAACTATAACTTGTTCCCAGTTCCCTATTTGATCTGTTAAGTGTTCTAAACACTCTCCTCATTGTGTATTGTGTTGTAAGTGACCATCCCTTAAACGGTCTTGCAATTGGTATAAGAGCATTCTAGGCTCGTGATAGTAAGATCTCACCATCTTAAGATCCCTCACACACACAAAATACTTAACATCTCAAATGGCAGCTCTTACTAAAGCTGATATGGGAATTGGAGCCATGAAAAAGTCCCCACTGATCACTCCTGAAGACTTTGACACTTGGTGCTAACAAATGGAAGGGTTCATCAAGTGACAAGACTCCAGGATGTGGGAATCTATTGTCTCAGGGCCTTACATACCAAGCACCTCTTCAACTGCTGCTGGAGATGGTATGATTCCAAAGGTTGTGGTTGACCATTCTAAAGAAGTCAGAAAGAGAATAGATATTGATAAGAAAGCCATGATAGCCCATCAAATTACTCTTCCAAACTCAATATACAGAGGCTTCAAGATGTACAAAACAGCTATGGGATGCACTGAAGCTGATGTATGAGGGATCAACTGAAGCCAAGGAGAAGAAAAAGGATCTCCTAAAGCAGCAGTTTGTAAACTTCACCTTCAAAGCTGGTGAAACCATGACTCAATAATAATTAAGGTATGTTGAGATTGTGGATACTCAAATGGATGTTGGAGTGACTCTTGAGAAAAGGGACACTGTAAGGAAGTTCATGTCCTCTCTTACTAGACAATGGACACATTATTGTGTTTTTATTAAAAGAACTAAGAACCTTAAGACTCTTACTTTGACAGTGTTGTAAGGTACTCTTAGTGGATACCAGATGGAGATGCATATGCAAGGTTCATCTGGTAATTCTGGCAATGAACTGAGTTCAACCCTACATGTGGTTGAAAGGGATAGTAGACAACCACAACATCATCTTATCTGCAACCCTAACAACTCACAAAAGGGTCCTTTCATCACCTTCTCGGAGACACCAAGAGAAAGCTACACTCAAGGAAACCCATTCCAAGAGACAAGCTCTTCACAAGCCTTTGTGTCTTCTGATGAAAGCATAGGCAACTTTCCCTTCACCCTTGAAGACCTGGACTGTATCTATCCAAACGATCTGAAATACATGGATATAGTTCAGCAACTGGCTTTTCTCACTCATAAAGCCAAGAAGTTCTACAAGAGGACAGGGATGACGTTTCCATGCAATACAGGTAGTGGAAAGTTTGGGCTAGACAAAAGCAAAGTAAAATGTTACAACTGTAACAAGATGTGTCACTTTGCAAGGGAGTGCAAGGCACCAAGGACAAATGGTGGCCAAGCACAAGCCAGATCAAACTACACTAAGAGAACAACCCAGAATGAGAAGCCAAAGCAGCAAGCTATAGTTGCTATTGAAGAAGAAGGCTTTGACTGGAGTTTTCAGGTGGAAGATGCATCTCCAAACCAAGCACTAATGGCTGGCCATGATGAAGCAAAGGTATTGGAACATCTCTGTATACCTGAATGTATTGCTTAACTGAATAGATACAGGTCCTACAACTTAGAGATGAGATATGATATTGAGTCTCTAAATATTTTAAAATCTGATTTCAATAGAGCTGGAAATGATTATAAACTAAAGATAGAGGACTTAGAGAAAACCATTTCAACTCTTAAAGTGAAGAAACAAACCTGAACACTAGTACCAAGAATTCTGTTTAATGTTCAAATCATCCCAACGACATGAAGAAGGCTGGTTAGTTGTGTACCACTGCTACACCACTTGAACCATCCAGCTCCAAAGGCAGCTCTCACCCTAAAAGAATGGCCACATCATCTGCAAAGATAAAGATGGAGAAGGAAAGTGATAAAGTTTAGCCTTGTTCTCAAAAGAAGACTCCCAAGAAGAAGAAGATGAACTGTGTTATGTGTGGTAGTACTTCTCATTTTGCTAAGAATTGTCTTTTCAATCCAAAAAGTACTGTCCACATAACCAAGAAAGAAGCTTCTGAGAGTTTGAAGAAGAAGAAAGCTTCAGAAGGAAAATCCTTTCCGTTTGGAAGCTCCAAAAAGAAAGAAAAGACAAGTGAAAATTTGCCTTCGGAATAAAATTTGGTCTCGGAAGAAATGAATACTTCCAAAGCACTGAAGCCTACAACACTGTTAGCAAGATCTTATGAAGGTTCAGTCATCAAAACTTCCGAAGATATCAAAACTTCCGAAGTGATGAAGGTCAAGTCTAAGCTTCCAAAGGTGGTGTGGAAGGCAAAGAAAGACCAAGTGACTGAAAGTTCTTCATCAACATCAGCAAAGGATCCTCAAAACATGACAATAGGATCAATTACTATTGCATTGTCTTCAACTTCTTTTGTTGAGCCCAAGACCAATAAGGCTTGGGTTCCAAATGTATATAACCATCTCTTTTTTGTAGGAATAGCTCAAGACAAAAAGGAATGTATGGATCATTGATAGTGGTTGTTCCAGGCACATGACATGCAATGGATCACTACTTCAAAATTTTGAGAAAATTGATGGTAAGCCAGTTGCCTTTGGGGGAGATGCTAGAGGTAACATAACTGGAAGGGGCAGGGTCACAAATGGTAAGCTCAACATTGAGAAGGTAAACTTTGTCAAGGAGCTTAGGTACAATCTTTTGAGTGTATCTCAATTTTGTGATCAGAGTCATAACATACTCTTTACTAAGCATGAGTGCATTGTTCTCAGGTCCGGGGTGGTCATTCCTCGTGAGCATATCTAGCTCAGAGCTCCGAGGAAAGGGAACATGTACATGATGGATTTGCAAGAAACATTTCCCTTAGGAGAAGTTTCATGCTTTCTATCTAAAGCAAATAGTAATGAGTATTTCCTGTGGCATAAAAGAATGTGAATCCATGGATCACATTTAGGAATTATCAATATTAGATTGGATTTGAAGAGTGATCACAGAATTATCACTATTCGCTGTTTAAATTGACTGTAAAAGAAAAACACAATTGCAATGTAAAGTAATAAACAAAGAATAGAACAATTATTTGTAATGAATGAATGAACATGAATTGATTCAAAAGTATTTCATTAAAAACAAATTTAATGATTACAAATGATCAGACAATGTTTGTTGATGATCATGATTACAATAATTTTATTGATGATTTTGGTGTAATTGATGTTGCGGCTGCAAGGGTTTTTAAATAATGGTATTGATTGACGTATTGTTAGGTATTCAGCCATGTTTGGAAGTGTGAGCCTATACGTTTTATTTATAGGCTCAAGGATTTACTGCTAGGGTAACCGTAATTCTCTTGGAATCAGTAACTTTCTTATCGAGGTAAGAAAGTTACTCAGAGAATGTTATGATGTGACATTCTCTAACTGAGTAAAGCCATCCGTAGAAGTTGACTTTATGACATCACTCAGCAATTGACTTTGTTGATCTAGGTGTAATTGTTGAAGTACATGCAAGTATTGCTTTTCCGTAGAAGTTTTGCCTTCCGTATGGACTTTGCCTTCCGTAGGAACTTTTGTCTTCCGTAGAAACTTTGTGTTCCGTAGAAGTCTTCACTTGATATTCTTCATTTGAACTGCAAGTTGTTCATTCATAGATCTTTGGTCTTACAACAGACACTTGACTTCATCTACACAGAAATGTTCTTCCGTAGATGATCCTCGGATGCATTTTGTGCAAGAAGATTATCTACGGAAGAACATAAATGTTCATCTGTAGATGTTTCTTACACTTAGTCAAATTTTCATGAAATTTGACTAAGCATAATGTTGATCTTGCAATCATATATATAAATCAACACAATTATCGGTTAACCTATATATATATAATGCATACACAAAGATTATTTTTCATAAGAAATTATTACAAAAGATTAATTAAAGTGCTAAGCCTATACATAAGATCTAGACCTACTATTCGTAGATCTAACAATACTCCCCCTTAGGCTTACCAACTTTGAGGTCAGCTCTTCAGGCTTGTTTTAGACCGAAGCCTTCTGATCATCATATTTGTATTTTATCTCCATCTTGCAGATCATTTTTAATGTTTCAAAACTTAATCACAAAACATCTTCTGCAGTAGTAAGGGTTTCCAAGACACTGTTATTGTGAACTATCTCTAGTTCATCTTGTTCTGAGATTCTAAGTTCAAATACTTCTTTGATTTGAGCTCCAATTAGCTGGACTGCTTCATATCTCCTTCTCTTATGGGCCTTTGCATGTAATTTGTCAATTGCTTGAATTAAGTGCACATACAAGAATAGGTCATTTTGATCTTTCTCATCACTCAGCTTAGGAAAATACTTGTCATGATGATATGAAGAGTAACTTGGATGGACAAGCTTGATTTCCACAGGATCAAAAATTTTTATCCTTTCAACTTTCTTCTTCTCTTCATTTCTTAGCAACACCAATTCTTTAGTTCTCTCAACATATCTCCATTCAGTTATTGGTAATGTATATTGACTACCATCAATGATCTTTAGAGCTGCTATTTTTCTGCTTGAGTATCCAACCCTCTTTAGGAATTCATCATCAACCAATGCAGAGGAGTTGGATTTGGATCTTTTCTACCCTTGATTTCTTCTTCTATGCTCAATATCATCTCTCCTTGCTTCTTTAAACACATCATCTTTGAATTTTGTTTTCAATTTACCCACTGATACAGAGAAATCTCTTCCTCTTGGGTGTATTGAGTAGTTGGAGATGATTAATCTTTGAAGATCCTTGATGTCACATTCAAGGAGACACAATATTGTTTCTACGACATGGAAGTATTGAATAATTCCAGATGTTCTTTTAATTACCGCACAATCCCAGTCTGGATCATATTTACATGCCATAATCATGCTTTTTTCAACAGGACTTGGAGTTGTGAGATGATCAAACAGTTCAATCAGAGTTGACTTCTACTCTGTAATCTCCCTCACTGTAGTGCCCAATGGCCATACCTTTCAAGGAATCACTTCTCTTGGTTCTCTGATGAGCTTTTCTTTTCCTTTGTGCTGATCTTTACTCTGAACAGTCACAGGTTCAGCAGGAAGTTTGACTTAATGTTCATAAGCAGGATTTGGAGCTTCAGTCCTAAATCTTACTCCAGATTCTAGTTCCACCTTCATAACATGCTCCATTATTCTTTTCAATTCACCCACTAATCTCCCTTTCAGCTCATGCATTTTGTGATTATGACCTTGTAACCAACAAGTCATATTGTATTTGCTTAGTTTTGTTGTATCACAGTGACCAAGTTCTTTCATTGTTTTTTCAATTGACTAAAATGCCTTGAAGGTTTCATAAATGCAGTTTGGTATCATGAATCTTGCAAGCTCAAATTCTTTCAGTACTTCCTTCATCTCATTCATACTCATACTTTATACCATGTCATATGGAAAACCATGGTTGATCCGAGTCATGAACATGGCAGATTCTGGCCTCTCTTCCAAGATGTCTTTAGTAGTCATCAGTTGTTCATCTTTTTCCTTTTGTTCCTTTGGAGATTCCATCTTGGTCAGCTCATTCCATTCTTCATCACTCTTATTGTCTTCATGAGTAATAGACTTCACAATGGATAAATCCACTAAAGGAGTATGTTCAGGAGACATAGATTTTGATATTTTAAGAGAATCTACAATTTCAATCACTTCTTTCTTGAATGAACCCAAATACTTTCTTTTCCTGGTATATTGTATGATTGGCTTTGAAGCTTCAGCAAATTCTTTTGTTGGTTTTGTTGTAGGAGCACTTGATTCAAGAGCACAGAGTCTCATCTTTAGTTCCTCAATTTCTTGATCTTTTCTTTTCAGAATCTCTAACTGATTGTTCAAGGTGTTGTTGGCTTTCTCCAAATCCACTTGTATTTTCTCCTTTTCATCCTTTTCAAATTTCACTGAATCTTTAAGTTCTCTCACCAGTTTATGTAATGCATCAATCACTTCATTGTTGGATTGAGCATCTTCTCTTAGCCTCTTCAAAGATGATTCTAGATTTATTAACACCTCCTCCTTCTCCCTTTTCATCCTCTCTATATCCCTTATTCTTTCCAGCCTCTTGTTAGACTTGATTGTCAATTTGTTGTACTCAAACACTAGATATCTTTTGCTCATAGGAATGTCATCAATCACTTTCCAGCCTCTTCAAAGAGAAATAAGCACTGTATGGTCACTTTCAGCTGATATGGTGTTGGAGGTTGTTGATGAATCGGTGATTGTGGGTGAATATGAGAGATGTGCAAGGTGTTTTCACTGGCAGGTGATTGAGGTTGTTGATGAATTGGTGATTGTGGGTGAATGGGAGAGATGGGCAAGGTGTTTTCACTGGCAGGTGATTGAGGTTGTGGAGATTGTTGATGATGAATAGGTGATTAAGGTGGAGAGTGGAATGCTTGCTCAGTAGTAGCAAGAGAATCATCCTATTGATCTTCATACACTAACTCTTGTGGAATGATAGCATCAGGATCAGCCACATATGCAAACATAGGCATATATTCACCTTCATACTTGCCACTAATCTTGTTCAAGATAGATCTTCCTAAGTGAGCTTGTACAAACACATTACCTACTCTTTCTATCCCAAGCCATTCAGCATTAATGATCAGTTATATAAACCTTGGAAACATGAACATCTTATCAAATTTCTTGATCTCTAATTTGGTCACACACACACCCTAGAATGTACATTGAATGTTATAAGTTCTTCCTTTAAAGATTCCAATTTTCTAGAAGAGATGTGCCTTGAAAATCTATCCAATCCGGATTTCCTGTTAGACATCCACTTAAGGTAAGTGTGACATAGGAATCGGTAGGGCTTGCATAGTCTGCCTTTCTTAATCTTTCCTTTTTCATAATCACCATCATAACCCATCCGATTGAATATCTTCTCAATGTACTCATTATCAAAAACATCTGGGTGACCTATCTCTTGATCTCCTAACTCAAGATTTCTCCTTATGCTCTATTCATCGATTCATAAGTGTTCATTCCTAATCTCAGCATATATTACCTCATGTTTTCCTTCTTTTTCTATTCGAGCAGAGCTCCAGAAGTCTACAATTTGTGACTAATAGATCACTAGGTCCGCTGTCAGGGAATAGGACAACCTTGATCAGCTTAAGTATTGGATGATATCTCGACATCCTTCCGATACAGGGTCGTCAGCATTTAGAATGGCACATACGTTGTGCTCTCTAGCAAACCGATTAGCCATCTGTTCATAAGAATGAAGAAGATTAGGTTAGCACAAGTTATCAAGCATAAGAATCTGAAGAGTTTTGATGATAACTATGAATCAAATAGTTTATTATTGATGTTATGATATGATTTACCTTGAAAACACTAATCTGATATCAAGTTTATGATATTATTTGATGTTTTGATTTGGTATTTTAAATGTTTGTGGAAGGAGGGGAGAGGTTTTGATGAACGTTTTCTAGGTCTTAAAAGAGCTCTGAAAAGTGAATGATGAATGCTTAAGTCAAAAACATCATTTATACTCCCTCATCCGTAGGTTACCAATCTTCAGATGGTTATACTGTCGTACTATAGCATTTGCTGAAGTACAAATTTGCACTGTAGCATTTGCTGAAGTACAATGTTTAAACACTTGTTTGTTTGTATGATTCTAACTGAATGGAAGAATCATCTGTTAGTTTTGGACCTTGTTGACATTGTTTACTTGACAATTTGTGCAAGAAAAATTATAACTTGAAGACCCTCATATATCCAATAGCCAAGTTAGTGCTCAAGGCTCAATTCCTTCATTTCCTTTTTTTGTTTTGAAAATTTAGATTTCATGATTTCATGCTTAACTACTCCCCCTAAATTTGTGAATAATGATGAACTGATGAATTTATCATAAATTTATCTAATTGAATAGGATGAAAGGACCTTGTCTGTCCAACAAAACTTGAAATACTTTAACTAAAATAAAAGAAATTATATATACAAGAATATTTAACCATAGAATGAGATCAGACTATGACACTAAGAATCTCCTGATTCAATTTGTTTAATGAAATTAGACATGAATCTAGTATTGATTGCAAGTATAATGTTTCACATAAATTCAAGCAAGAGTATAATTTCAACTAAGCATGATGTTTATCATGTTTTGTTATTGATTGAAGATAGACAATTATGGGCTCCACATTCAATTCACATTAGAATTTGTCCTCCGTTTGTGAGTCAATTCATCACTCTTTCACACTTAGAGACTATATACTTTAAGTTATATATTCTATCTTGAGACATATTTGAAGTCTCATTAATGCTTTGATGCAAAAGCTATTAATTTAATATACACTTGATCATAATGGATTCTTTTGAGAGCTTAGATATAATCATCATCATGTCACCAGATCTTTACTTTTGTAAAACAGAGGTGCCTTTAGCCCAGGTCTTTGTTTGCATAAAATAGCGGGATGATGAGGATCATAATCTATTCACCAGTTGGTTACAGATGTATACCAAGGTGTTTGCAGGACCGGTGAAGGGCATGCACTTACAGCACAACAACACAATGAAGAGAGTTGCTTAGAACACTTAACATATCAAATAGGGAATTGGTTAACTTGTTAATAAAAGATGCTAAGAACACATATAATATGAGATAAAACACGATGGCAAAACAACACAAGTAATTGGTTTTCAAGAATGTTCTATATTGCTTCTCAAGTTCTATTGCAAATGTTACAAAGCATAAAGGAAAGTTACAAGTACTTCAGATACATATACTACATCCTACAGCCTGCCATACTTTGAAGGCCAGCTGGATACAATTGACTATACAACTACAAAATCAAGTGTAGAGTCAAAAGGCAGATTTGCCTTTTGACTAGTGACTATGACATGCCATAGCTCACATCCTAATATATTACAAAAAGGACAAAAGTACATGAAGTAGAAAGCATGGACACAAGACCTCAATGTACAGTTACCAAAAGCGTGAACCTTTCACCAACTCATGTAAGTTGGTGACTTTATAGAGTTGCAGCGGAAAGGTGTTCCAGCTTTATGGTAAAGTATATCAGATAAAGGCATATCTCTAAAAGTCTTCGGAAGAAATTTGTCTTCACTCTTTGCTTCGGAAGACTTTGTCTTTGAAGCTTTGAAAGACTTCACATTTGGCTTCGAAAGATGTTGGTCTTGGCTTCGGAAGATTTTACACTTAGAATATTTCTAGTGAATGGTGTAAAACTTCCGAAGCATATCTACTTCTGTTCTTCAGTGCATGCATGCAGAGAGACTTTGGATGTTTTGGCTGCATCAGACTTATAGGAATCACTCCCCCTAGGCTGATGCTACCAAAACATTTAGAAGATCTTCAGATGTTGGTGGTCTTAAGGATGATGATGGCCGTACCTTTCTTCATCAGATGGTCAGGATCACTCAGACTCTCTTAATATCATCTCATCTAAAAGAGATCATGCAGAGGTAAGTTTATTAAGTCTTGACATGTTTAGGTATTCTCAACACCTTGATCTTTGATCACATGCCATCTTTCTGGATTAGTTGTGAAGGTCCAGGATAAGATGGGTCTCTCAGCTGCAAGAGGAGCCACTTGAATTGGAGTTGATTGGCTTGCCTTCTTTGACTTTGGTTTGGAAGCCATCCTTTTCTTCCTCTTAGAAGACTTCAACTGAGAAGATTGGTCTGCAGCACCTTGTTGATTAGTCTTGTCTTTCTCAGTTGGGTATTCCTCCCTCACAGGTTCAGAAGAAGAGGGAGTTTGACCCTGCTGTGGATCAGAAGATGAAGCTTGATGAGGCTCAGCAGGAGGTCCAGGTTGTGTTGTCTCAGGTTGTTCAACCTTAACCTCCAATTTAGGTGGGACTTGACTTGGAGGGGAGTGTAAGTCAATCAGCTCTCCACTCATGATCTTCTGCTTGATCACCCTGATATGCTCATCCATTATGGATAGAGACATAGGGCCAAGTCTCCTTCCAGAGAATCCATACAGCTTCAAAAAGCTCATCATTCTTTATCTGTCAGCAGACTTCTTCATACTCTTTTTGATGATGGTTCTTGACTTTGCAGCATCTTCCATCATCTTTTTCTTTGTTGCTTTTTGTTCTTTGAGCACTTGAAGTTCAAGCTGTTTGAGATACTTAAACTCAATATACTCAAAGGACAAGGGAAGAAGTGCAAATTCCTGGTAGAGACCTGTGGCACTCAGGTAGTTGATCATGTTTTGTCTATCTGTTTCCTTGTCTACATGAGGTTCTTGTGTAGCTGCCACATTCTCTTGCACAGGGCTTTCTTGAACTGGGGAGAGAGTTGGAACATGCTTGTATGACCTTTTCTGTCTCTTCTCCTCTTTGAATTGGAGAAGTAGCCTCGCATCCTCTGCTTCCATCATCCCTCTTGACACTTCCATGTCAGCCAGCTCATTTAATTGCTCTAAAGGGAGAGATATAATCTCATCTATGTCATAGTTCCTGGTCTGCAGATAAGTAATCGTGACTGTCCTTAACTCATCTTCTTGAGTGTTTGGTCTGGGGGCAGCCCTGATTGCAGCTTGCATAAAGCCTGAAGACCTAGAGGAACTTTCTCCCCTTAGCTTCCTCTTCATCTCTCTCTCCTCTTCCTCAATCTCCTCAGGAGTTAGAATCCTTTTCCCTTTGTCACCCACATACCTTTGTGACACAGGGTGGAGAGAGCTTTGGCCTTCATTGCTTGGTGTAGCAACCAAACTCTGGCCAGAGAGAGGTTGTGAGACACCTTCACCAGCAGTTGTTTCACTGAAGGAATGAATTTCTGAAGCAGTTGTTGGTGTGACAAGGCTCTCAAGCTCTATCACTGGGCCTTCAGCCAAGGTTTTCCCTTTGTAGCTAATCTCAGGGTCTGCCTAAACATCCGGTTGACCAATGACATTACTTGATTGCCTTTGTCTCCTTCTAAGGCTGAACCCTTTAGTAATTTTGTCTTGAATCCTGAGTGCTAACCTGTCAGCTTGTCTTGATTGACTTGGGTTGACAAGTGGCATGTTGATCAGGTCAAGACCTTCATAGTAGTTCAAGGTCTGAAAATTAAAAACTTCTTGTTGCCCTTGAACTCTGTGAAGAATGAGGGCTCTTATATCAACATCATACCTCCACCCAATATTGTAGTTTTGAAGTTCCATGAGGTGGGGATGACATAGCCCTTGGAATGCTTTCCACAAAGAGACATCTAATGATAGAGTATATCATGTCCACATCAATGTGAACTTGAGGAAGTTGCTGAGTATGCCCAATTGCAAGAGAGAATGGTGAGTGAGTCCTCAATGTCCATACTCCCTGAAGAACTCTCAGGTTCTGTGACTGTAATGACTCTCTCCCCTTTTTTGGTAGCATCACCCTCTTGCATAGGTGAGCTAGGAGTTAGGTCAATCACATTCACAGGTTCTTGTGTTCCTGGTTGAGCTCCCCTTAAAGGTCTCCCAGCTTGTTTTTCCCTGAGATAAGATGTAAACCCAGGATAATCAAACTTGAATCAAATCATAAAGATTATAGATCAAACAATGATAAACTCAATAAGACCCCTTTAATCTTCAATCAGATTTCAAAATATATCTTTACAAGTAATTCCCCAATCTATTGGTCATACAACCATTAGCCTAATCCTGATTACAATTAGGCTATTTATAGTGATTATAATATTCACTAATTACATTTAACCCCCTTGGCTTAGGCTAATAAATGGAAATTACATATAAATCATAAAAATGACTAAAACAAGATAAAATATATTTTGTTTACATAAAATATATTTATTCAATAAAACCTCTAGTCATCTAAATCTTCAACGTCTCGTCTCCGTTCTTCGTCTCGTACTCGACGTTTGACTTTTGACGACTTGGACCGTGTCGTTGACTTTGACTTAGACGTTGACTTTTGTTAACTTTGATTGTGTTGATAATATAGATTATTTTGTATAGCTCCAACAATACTCCCCCTTAGTCTATCATTATCAACTTCTTCAAACGAAATCAGCACTGAAAAGTCAACAGTAGAAAGATCTTCAAATTGAAGCTTTCTGAATCTGATGAGAAGATTATTCATCTTATAAGCTCCCCCTATTTATGTGCTCCCCCTTTGTAACACCCGGAAATTTATATTGAAGCCGGCGAAAGAAGAAAAGGAAATAAAGTCCAAAGTCGAGGGACCAAACCCGCCAACGAGAGAAACTTCGATGCACGGGAGTATAAAATGGAGGAGACACTCCCATTCTCCCCATTTTCAGCCAAGAGAGGAGAGGAGAAGAGAAGGAGAAAAGAGGAGAAAAGTTGGTTCGGGTGGATTCGAGCGTGGAATTCAACGAGGAGCGAGTCAAATCGAAGCTCTACTCGACGGGATCATTAAGGTGAGTTCTAGGACCCCTCTTTTACACGTTTTCAACTGATTTTGGGGCTGGAACACGTCCAAAAACCAATTTTCGAGTTTTTGGGTGAAAACCCGTTTTGATGCATGTATGTATGTGTATGATGCGTTTGTGGCTCGATTTCTTGCTTGGTTATGCTTGTATGAGGTCGTGGTATGTTTCCCTAACCTTTAGAAGGGTTGATTTGAGCTTAAAAGAGGTTTGGAAGGGGTTGGAGGTCGAAAACCCGCGGCTGCAGTCGACCTAACTGCACTCTGCACCAGCTAGGGCTAGGCGACCGACTGGAGGGCGACTGGAGGCCATTCGGCCGATTAAAGTGCGACTGAGGTCCATACGCACGTTTGCTATGCGACTGAGGTCCATACGCATGATGGTCATGCGATTGGGGTTCATGTGCTTGGGAGTCATGCGATTGAGAGATGGTGCGACTGAAGTTCATTCGCACGGAGGTTATGCGACTGAAGTCCATGCGCCTGGAGGCCATGCGACTGAGGTTCATTCACATGAAGAGTATGCGACTGAAGCCCATACGCCTGAACTCATGCGACTGAAGGCCATACGCATGAGAGTAATGCGACTGGGAGTCCATTCGCATAGAGGTCCATTCTCCCATAGTCCATTCGCATAGGGTCCATTCGCATAGATGCCCACTCGCCTAAGTGTTCAGAAATGATAACCGAGATGGAATTTCCCGACGATGTGAAGGGCATGGACGGTATAAGGTAACGCAGGATGATGAGATTATGAGTTGGATGTTGATGGAGATGATGATAATATGCATGATGTTATGTGTTATGTTAGGCATGGCGGTGCGTGTGATGCATAGTATGTATGATGTGCGTGATGTGATGTATGATTGATGCGTATGTATGATGATGCCGTATGTTTATGTTTATGTTGTGTTCCTTGCTATGTATGATTATCTTTCTATGTCTTTGCGTTGAAAGTTAATGAATGAAATGAAAGTATTATGTAACGTAAAGTGAAAGATAAAGAAAAGAGGAACGTAATGAATGAATGCATGCATTAATGAATGAATGAAATCGTGTGAGGTATGTAAGTGAAGCGAAGTGAAGTGCACGGCTCTAATGCCTTAGGCTCAACCGTGAGAGGTTCAGCTGGTCTATAGTGTGCACGCAGGGGTTCCAGTCTTTGTGACTAACCTTCGATGATGTACCCATGTTGATGGGGGTGATGTACCCATGTTGATGGGGGTGATGTACCCATGTTGATGGGGGTGATGTACCCATTTCGATGGGGGTGATGTACCCACTTCGGTGGGGGTGATGTATCCACTTCGGTGGGGTGATGTACCCACTTCGGTGGGGGTGTAGTACCCATAATGTTGGGGGTGTAATGTATGATGGTTACCCGGGTTACGCATAACTCCGGGGGTGTAGCATGAAGCCATGCATATGTATGAGGTGAGCAACCCGGTCGTTGCAAAAGACTCGAGTACGTGCTATCGTGATGTTGCCTTGGGGTGAGCGACCTTGTTGTTGCAAAAGACTCGGATAGCTTGCTATCGTGATGGGCAATGAGGTGAGCAACCCTAGGGGTGCAAAAGACTCGGATAGCGTGCAATCATTGAGATGGCTATTGAGGTGAGCGACTTGGTGACGCAACAGCCTCGGATGGAGTTCAATCCCTGTGATTGACTCGTATGGGATCTTTGTCGCGTATCCCGGTGTTGTGTCAGTCTTCGGACATGAGTCGGGGGCTTGTGAGAAGGTCCCGGCACAACATCAGCTTTCGAGCATGAGTCGGGGATATTGCACGACACAAGATTCGAGTAATGAAGAGTAATAAGCAATTAATGAATGAAAGAATGAATGTATGAAATGAACGTTAACGAATGATTCAAATAATGTATGAAATGGGATCCTTGTCATTCGACTTCAGTAATCGTGGCTGTGTGCCGTGAAGAGGGTAAAGTCTGACAGGATCTAGGAAGAAGAGAAAGATAATGATGAATGATGAATGTAATGAACGTAATGACGAAGATAATAATGTTATTATTCTGTATGTACGTATGATGTGTGAACGCATGTATGTAACGGATGTTTTTATAAAGAAAGTAAAGAACGGTTTTATGAAAGGAAAGTAAGTTTTATTTTAAAACTAGAACTCACTCAGCAACGCTGACTTTGACGTGTTTCCAGTTGGCAGGTATGTTGCTGAGGATGGCACGGGGCGGCTACTCAGCGTATTTTGGATGGCATCTTTATGTTAAATGCTTTTGAAATAAATGTAACATGATATTGATAAAGGAACGATTGTACTAAGGTGCAAAAGAATTTTGATGGAATGAAATTATGTTTTTAATGTTTCCGCTACAACTATTTATGAAAGGAAAAATGTAAATATATGTTTTGAGTGCGATGAATGACCAACTGTAGGCGTCCCAGGAACGGGGCCTTACAAGTTGGTACCAGAGCCAAAGTTTAAGTGAATCGGGTAAATATTTTCAAAAAAAAAAACCTAATCTTAAACTGAGAATGGGACGGAAAGGGAATGGGATGCCAATCTGAGTAGCTGCGTGCCATCAGGTATGTTTTTGTAAAGTTAACCGGTTTATGTGTGCATGTTATATGGTTTATGTGTTGCTGGTAGATTTAGATACTTATATAGTCAGGACAGGTAATGCTTGGGGTATGAAGAGTAAAGTAAGTGGCTAATCACAATTGGCCACTGTAATTAGGGACTTACTATACTTGACATAAACTGAGTTGTTCCTTGAATGACCGTGTTAGTGTTTGAATCTTTCAGTGTGTTTAGAGAATGGCCGGTGGAAGAACTTCGAAAGCTTCTCGTGGTGGAGGTGACGGTGGACGTGGTGCTGAACCACGGGTCACAAGAGGAATGGCAAGGGCCGAAAGGGCAGTTCACGAAGAACCTCTGACCCCTCATCCTGAGGGCGGTGACGAGAATGCTAATCAGAGGGCCTCGGTGAGAGAGGCGGTCGTGGAAGAAGTGCATCAGGTCTTGCAGACAATCCTACCGTCTGTAGTGACCGAAGTGATAAAGACTATTAGAGAAAAGGAGAGAAAGGAAAGGGGTAGACCTTCGGGTGAAAGGAGACGACCCGAGACTGAAAGGGTTCTCTCTGATGACGAAGAGGAAGAAGAAGAGGAAGAGCCTGCGTCGGAGGCGGCACGAGGCTGTAACTATGGGGCGTTTCAGCGATGCAAGCCCCCTACTTTTGATGGTAATGGCACTGCTGCTGCTACTCACTGGTGGGTGAGGGAGATGGAAGTTGTTTTAAATATCAGCGAGTGCCGAGAGGATCAGAAAGTAAAGTTTGCTACCCACTCTTTTGTGGACTCAGCTTTGTGCTGGTGGGACAACATAGTCCATGTTGAGGGTAGTCGGGCTGTCGGGAGGATGAGATGGTCAGAATTGAAAAGGCTGGTGATTGAGGAATTCTGTCCTCACTGAGAGATGGATAGAGTTGAAAGAGAGTTCCTGATGCTGGAAGCGGGAACAATGACGCATCAGCAATACACTACCAAGTTTAACGAAATGGCACGACTGGTGTCGGATGAGGTGACACCCCTCTCACGAAAGATCAGGAGGTATATCCATGGCCTGTCAGCAGACATCCGTAGGCACATGATTGATGCCCGACCGAGCATGTTTAGGTCGGCGGATGATTTAGCGGGAAGATTATACGACGAAAAATTGATGGTGGTGACAGAAGGTAGCAAGAAAGGAGATGATGATCGGGATTGGAACGGGAAGCGATTGGGACGCGACGGAGCCGCACCAAGTAACAAAGGTGCACGGGTGGATGGCTAGCGTGTGGTCATAAATGATGTGAGTTCGGAAAGGTGTATCAAGTATGGACACAGGCACCCCGGGGAATGTAGATTGGGGACTGATGCCTGCTTTCGTTGTGGAAGGACTGGACATGTAGCGAAGAATTGCGGTATGGGGAAGTGCTATTCTTGTGGTGAGGAAGGTCATAAGAGCAGGGACTGTAAGAAGTAAAGGGCTGGAGGCTCGGGAGTGAAGAAGATCGGAGGAAGCTAGGACGGACTTTGATGTTGTGTCAGGTATGTTCCTAGTAAATAGATCCTTAGCTTGTGTTATTTAATGTTGGCGTTAGTAAAAGTTTCATTCCTGCTGCTTTTGTGCTAACTTGCCTGTTAGTGGTAAGAATATAAATACGCCATTCGATGTAGCCCTAAGAGTGGATTGTTTGGGCGGACTACGGAGCGAACACTAGGTGTTGCAAAAAGACGATACGGTTGATAGCGCCTAAGAGGATCATGGTGATGGCTTAAGGTGATCGAGTCACGACGGTTCCGAATGTGATTTCGATGGAAATGGCGGGAAGGTGCACGAAGTGTGACATGATGGAGTAAGTGAGTAGATGCCTTACTTGTCTACAAGTGAAGGCCTAGCACTAAACGACGTTTGGGAAATATTGAGGTGGTTGAGGCAACGACTGAGAAGCTTCAAAGGATCAAAGCCCTGGGGGAAGTAGTCAGAGATAAACCAAAAGTCGTATGTTGATAAACGACATAGAGCGATTGAATCCCAGGTGAGAGACTGGGAAAGAGATGAGACAGAATTGCCAGCAATGGTTCAAGGGACAACAGGTTTTGGGGACGAAACCTATTTAAGGGGGGTGGACTTGTAACACCCGGAAATTTATATTGAAGCCGGCGAAAGAAGAAAAAGAAATAAAGTCCGACGTCGAGGGACCAAACCAGCCAACGAGAGGAACTTCGATGCACGGGAGTATAAAAGGGAGGAGACACTCCCATTCTCCCCATTTTTCAGCCAAGAGAGGAGACGAGAAAAGAAGGAGAAAAGAGGAGAAAAGTTGGTTCGGGTGGATTCGAGCGTGGAATTCAACGTGGAGCGAGTCAAATCGAAGCTCTACTCGAAGGGATCATTAAGGTGAGTTCTAGGACCCCTCTTTTACACGTTTTCAACTGATTTTGGGGCTGGAACACGTCCAAAAACCTATTTTCGAGTTTTTGGGTGAAAACCCGTTTTGATGCATGTATGTATGTGTATGATGCGTTTGTGGCTCGATTTCTTGCTTGGTTATGCTTGTATGAGGTCGTGGTATGCTTCCCTAACCTTTAGAAGGGTTGATTTGAGCTTAAAAGAGGTTTGGAAGGGGTTGGAGGTCGAAAACCCGCGGCTGCAGTCGACCTAACTGCACTCTGCACCAGCTAGGGCTAGGCGACCGACTGGAGGGCGACTGGAGGCCATTCGGCCGATTGAAGTGCGACTGAGGTCCATACGCACGTTTGCTATGAGACTGAGGTCCATACGCATGATGGTCATGCGATTGGGGTTCATGTGCTTGGGAGTCATGCGATTGAGAGATGGTGCGACTAAAGTTCATTCGCACGGAGGTTATGCGACTGAAGTCCATGCGCCTGGAGGCCATGCGACTGAGGTTCATTCGCATGAAGAGTATGCGACTGAAGCCCATACGCCTGAAGTCATGCGACTGAAGGCCATACGCATGAGAGTAATGCGACTGGGAGTCCATTCGCCCATAGTCCATTCGCATAAGGTCCATTTGCATAGATGCCCATTCGCCTAAGTGTTCAGAAATGATAACCGAGATGGAATTTCTCGACGATGTGAAGGGCATGGATGCTATAAGGTAAAGCAGGATGATGAGATTATGAGGTGGATGTTGATGGAGATGATGATAATATGCATGATGTTATGTGTTATGTTAGGCATAGCGGTGCGTGTGATGCATAGTATGTATGATGTGCGTGATGTGATGTATGATTGATGCGTATGTATGATGATGCCGTATGTTTATGTTTATGTTGTGTTCCTTGCTATGTATGATTATCTTTCTATGTCTTTGCGTTGAACGTTAATGAATGAAATGAAAGTATTATGTATCGTAAAGTGAAAGATAAAGAAAAGAGGAACGTAATGAATGAATGCATGCATTAATGAATGAATGAAATCGTGTGAGGTATTTAAGTGAAGCGAAGTGAAGTGCACGGCTCTAATGCCTTAGGCTCAACCGTGAGAGGTTCAGCTGGTCTATAGTGTGCACGCAGGGGTTCCAGTCTTTGTGACTGAGCTTCGATGATGTACCCATGTTGATGGGGGTGATGTACCCATGTTGATGGGGGTGATGTACCCATGTTGATGGGGGTGATGTACCCATGTTGATGGGGGTGATGTACCCATGTTGATGGGGGTGATGTACCCATGTTGATGGGGGTGATGTACCCATTTCGATGGGGGTGATGTACCCACTTCGGTGGGGGTGATGTACCCACTTCGGTGAGGGTGTAGTACCCATAATGTTGGGGGTGTAATGTATGATGGTTACCTGGGTTACGCATAACTCCGGGGGTGTAGCATGAAGCCATGCATATGTATGAGGTGAGCAACCCGGTCGTTGCAAAAGACTCGAGTACGTGCTATTGTGATGTTGCCTTGGGGTGAGCGACCTTGTTGTTGCAAAAGACTCGAGCTATCGTGATGGGCAATGAGGTCAGCAACCCTAGGGGTGCAAAAGACTCGGATAGCGTGCAATCATTGAGATGGCTATTGAGGTGAGCGACTTGGTGATGCAACAGCCTCGGATGGAGTTCAATCCCTGTGATTGACTCGTATGGGATCTTTGTCGCGTATCCCGGTGTTGTGTCAGTCTTCGGACATGAGTCGGGGGCTTGTGAGCAGGTCCCGGCACAACATCAGCTTTCGAGCATGAGTCGGGGATATTACACGAGACAAGATTCGAGTAATGAAGAGTAATAAGCAATTAATGAATGAAAGAATGAATGTATGAAATGAACGTTAACGAATGATTCAAATAATGTATGAAATGGGATCCTTGTCATTCGACTTCAGTAATCGTGGCTGTGTGCCGTGAAGAGGGTAAAGTCTGATAGGATCTAGGAAGAAGAGAAAGATAATGATGAATGATGAATGTAATGAACGTAGTGACCAAGATAATAATGTTATTATCTGTATGTACGTATGATGCAATGCGCCTGAATGCAATGCGACTGAGGGTCATACGCATGGAAGTCATGGGACTGAAGGTCATGCGCCTGAAGGCTATGCGACTGAAGGCTATGCGACTGAGGGTCCATATGCCCCAAAGTGTTCATGCGTCTGGAAGCTCTCCATACGCCTAAGTGTTCATTCGCCCCTTGGGGTGCTCCGGTTGGCTCCGACTGAGATGAAGGAGTTGATGGAGCAACTACAAGAGGTGCTTGATAAGGGGTTCATTAGATCGACTATCTCTCCTTGGGGTGCTCCGGTCTTGTTCGTGAAGAAGAAAGACGGTAGCATGAGGATGTGCATAGACTATCGTGAGCTAAATAAGATGACAGTGAAGAATCGGTACCCCTTACCGAGAATTGATGATTTGTTTGATCAGCTCCAGGGTGCCAATTGGTTCTCAAGGATAGACCTTCGATCTGGTTACCATCAGTTAAAGGTAAAAGAGCAGGATATCCTTGAAACAGCTTTTCGCACGCACTATGGACACCACGAGTTTCTCGTTATATCTTTTGGTTTGACCAACACGGCAGCTGCTTTTATGGACTTGATGAATCGAGTGTGTCGGCCAATGTTCGATAAATCAGTGATTATGTTTATTGATGATATCCTGATCTATTCGAGGAGCGAGAATGAGCATGCCGGTCACATTCGAGAGGTGTTGGAAATGTTGAGAAGGGAGAAGTTGTATGCTAAATTCTCCAAGTGCGCATTCTGGTTGCGTGAGGTTCACTTCTTGGGTCACGTGGTGAATCCAGACGGGATTATGGTGGACCCGGCAAAGGTGGAGGCGGTGATGCAATAGAAGTCTCCAAAGACGCCATCCGAGATTCGTAGTTTCTTGGGCTTGGTGGGCTATTACAGGAGGTTTATTCAAGACTTCTCTATGATCGCTTCTCCATTAACCAAGTTGACCTGAAAGGAGGTAAACTTTGTATGGGGTCAAGCTCAAGAGAAGGCGCTTGAGGAGCTAAAGACGAGGTTGACTCAAGCTCTAGTTTTGTCGTTACCCGATGGGAGTGAAGATTTGGTGGTTTATTCTGATGCTTCCTACTCGGGGTTGGGGTGTGTGTTAATGCGGAGAGGAAAGGTTATAGCCTATGCATCCCGATAGTTGAAAGTTCATGAGGTTAACTATTCTATTCATGACTTGGAGCTAGCAGCCATGGTCTTCGCGTTAAAGATTTCGAGGCACTACCTGTATGGGACGAAGTGCACCATATTCACAGACCACAAGAGCTAGAAGTACTTCTTCTAGTACAAAGATTTGAACATGAGGCAAAGGAGATGGTTCGAGCTCATGAAGGACTATGATTGTGAGATCCATTACCATCCGGGCAAAGCCAACGTGGTGGCGGATGCCCTTAGCTAAAAAGAGAGACCCGAGCCGATTCGGGTGAAAGCTTACTAGTTGATCATGACCTCAGATGTGATGAAGCAAGTTAAGGAGTTTCAGGATGAGGTATTGAAAGAAGATTATCTTAACTCTGAAAGGATGAGAGGTCTGGTTGCGGGATTGGGTGAAAACACACTCGGTGTTAGGACCCGATTCGGGCGGATGTGGATTCCTAGTTTTGGGGATCTACGCGTGATGATTATAGATGAAGCTCATAAGACTCGGTACTCTATTTATCCCGGTGCTACAAAGATGTATCAAGACATGAAGAAATATTATTGGTGGTCGGGTATGAAGCGTGATGTGGTGGAGTATGTGAGTAAATGCCTAAGTTGTTTACAAGTGAAGGCCGAGCACCAAAAGCCGTATGGGAAGATCCAATCGTTGGATATACCGGAGTGCAAGTGGGAGCATATCACCATGGACTTTATTACGAAGTTATCGCGTACCGCGAGAGGGTATGATGCTATATGGGTGACAGTTGATCGTCTGACGAAGAGTGCTCACTTCCTACCGATTCGCGAGACTTATTCATCCGAGAGGTTGGCAGATCTGTCAATTAAGAAGATTATGGCTCATCATGGTGCGCTGGTGTCTATTGTGTCTGACCGTGACACCCGGTTTACATCTAATTTTTTGAAGAAATTCCATGATGCGATGGGAACGAGGTTACATATTAGCACGACTTATCATTCTCAGAGGGATGGTCAGTCGGAGAGGAAGATTCAGATGCTTCAAGATATGCTTCGGGCATGCATCATTGACTTTGGAGGAAGTTGGGATGACCACTTACCGTTAGCTGAGTTCTCATATAATAATAGTTATCATGCCAGTATTGGTATGCCCCCTTATGAGATGGTATACGGTAGGAGATGTAGAACCCTTATTTGTTAGGGTGATGTTGGTCAGAAGGAGTTGGGGAGTATTGAGGTGATCGAGGCTACGACGAGAAGCTCGAAAAGATCAAAGCCTTTATGAAGGCAGCCAAAGACAGACAGAAGTCGTATGCGGATAAAAGACGTCGACCGATTGAGTTCCAGGTGGGTGATAAAGTTATGTTGAAAGTCTCACCTTGGAAGGGTATCATTCAGTTTAGAAAGCGAGGAAAGTTGAGCCCAAGGTACATAGGACTTTTTCGAATTATTGCTCGAGTAGGAGAGGTGGCCTATAGGTTGGAGTTTCCCAGTGATTTAAGTGGAATTCATCCGACATTCCATGTATCTCACTTAAGAAAGTGTTTAGCAGACAAAGATATGGTTGTACCACTGGAAGATATCGAGGTAGATGAACGACTTAATTATGTGGAGCAACCAGTGGAGATCATTGATCGTAAGGAAAAGAAGTTAAGGTATAAAGTGGTTCTCCTTGTGCGTGTACATGAAAGCACAGGAAGGGATTCGAGTCGACGTGGGAGACTGAAGAGAAGAAATGAGACAGCAATACCCACAATTGTTTGAGGAATAATAGGTTTTGGGGACGAAACCTATATAAGGGGGGTGGACTTGTATCACCCGGTTTTTTAAAGTCAAAGAAGAAAACAAAAAGAAAGAAAAAGAAATAAAGTCCAAGTTGAGGGACTAATCTTGCCAAAAAATGGAAAACTTTGGAGGAGTGGGTGTAAAAGGGGCATGGCTGCCCATTTCCCCCTTCCATACTCATCTCCATTCGGTTCAAGAGAGAAGAAAATGAAGAAAATAGGCAAAACTTAGGGTTTCTGAGAAATCAAGTGCAAAAGTCGAAGTAAAGCGGGTTTGTAGGAAGCTTTACTCGAAGAGGCTGTCAAGGTGAGTTCTAGGACCCCTCTTTTACACGTTTTTGACCAATTTGTTGCTGGAATGCATACATAAACTAATTTTGATTGTGTTGGGTGTTGAACCCGTTTGTGTGTGTTGTGTGTTTGGTGTGCGAACAAGTGGGACTCGTGTTTGGGCTTGTGATGCTTGAATGATGTTATGGTCGTGTTTTTATGTCTTAGGATGGTTGGTTTAAGCTCAGAACAAGTTAGAAAAGGGTTGGAGGCCAAAATCTGCAGTTAGGGTTCGAAGAGACTGCATTCTGCACCCAGCTAGGGCTTATGCGACTAGAAGCCATGAGACCGAATGGCATGCGACTGGAGGCCATACGGCCGAAAGGTATGCGACCGAAGTCCATGCGCCTGAATGCCATGCGACTGAGGGTCATACGCATGGAAGTCATGCGACTGAAGGTCATGCGCCTAAAAGTTATGCGACTGAGGGTCCATACGCCCCATAGTGTTTATGCCTGTGGAAGCTCTCCATACGTCTAAGTGTTCATTCGCCCCATAGTATGTAACAACCTAGAAACTTCAGCCCAATAACAAACCTTAAATCATAATAGGGCCCAATAAAGGCCTGTACTGATTTGGGCTTATCAAAGAAAACTTAGATAACAAAATAATATTCCGGGCCCATTTAAGGCCCAATACCCACTTACCATCTAAATAAACAAGTGATCATAAAATAATAAATTGAATTGTGATTCGAAGCAACTATGATAAGAATCCAAACTAAAAACAGATTCAAAGACCATACCGTGTAAAGTTCAGTAACCTAACGCGTACTAACGTCTAATTTACATTGAAATTTACTTATAACGGTTTTATATCCTTCTAAAATCATTGTTAATCATGATGCATATTGTAAACAATGCTTGCTAAAAGATCCTACATCAAACGTGTATAATCAACTGTGATACGTCGGAAAAATGCGAATACTTGATACGCCGGCATTTTAGTGATACCTAATATGTCAACTGAGCCCTATAACGTCGTAAATATTCATCTAAATATTATATCTATTATAACATTCTAAATTAGAAGTGAAACGTTTATCCAGAGCAAATGTGACTCGAGACGCGACCGAGGCGTGTATCGGCCTGAGATTTAGTCAAACCCGAGGATTTGATGATAAATAAAAAGAATTGTTTTATTTCATGAAGAAGTAATTGGATATATCTATCATAGGTCTTCTAACGAAATTCGATCCAAAAGACGGTTGTTACGCGGTAACGAAATTTTCAGGACGTATACGCAATTTTTAAAAGAAACCCACCTAAAAACCCTACGTATTTAGACAACTTTTCCACCTTTCTTCAATGGAAAACCCTAAAACAAGAAAAAAAATGCTCTCAAGGGCTGCACCAGCCGCCTTCGTAGGAGCAGGAGGCTCCACGGCGGAGCGCGGCGGCAGACGGCGGTGAGCGGCGGCGGACGGCGGCGGAGGCGAAGTCTCGGCCTACCCCCACTAAAGACAAAGCCCTGATCACGATGGTGGTGGTGGTTTCTTCTGATTCGCAACGACGTGGGAGATATGGAAGAGAGAAGGGGGCGGCTAGGGGGCAAGTGGCGGCGAGTGCCGCCCATGCCCTTCTTCCTCTCGACGAGATCTTTCCAATGGTGGTAGCTGCGTTGTCTAATTCATGGCGGTTTGAGAGTTATCGGCGGATGAAGATGGTGACAGCTAGGGTTCCGCCCTTTATCTTCTCTCTCTCGTTTTCCGGCGACTTTGGTAAGCTCCATGAACCATTTTCGGCTTCGAACCAGATCTATACTTAATGATTGTTCGGTTTGTGGCAGCAGATTGAATTGAATGCGAGATCCTTGAATTTTGGAGGCTTTGGACGGTTCCCGGTGTAGCCCGGTCCGGCCGCGGGCTACCGACCGCGGCGGTGCTGTCCGGAGGTGGGGAATTGTTGGTGGTTTGGGGTGGTTGCTGCTATTTGAGGTAAAATAGAGCCATTTGATGTTGTTGTAGTGGTTGCATGTCGGATTACAGAGGAGATCTTCAAGATTTCGTTACGTGGGGTTATTCCGCCGAGGATTCGGGTCGACCAAGAGGTAGCCGGTGGCGGCCAGTGGCTATCCAAGGTTGATCGTGGCTGCAAGTGATGGACAACGTTGGTAGAAGTCGTACCCGAGATGTTTGGTAATGTATGTTGAGGATATAGTTGCGTTTGGTTATGAGATAACAATGTAGTCGTGTTTGTAAATAATGTTAGTGCATTTTGATTAGGTTAAAACATCGGTCAAGTTGGTCAAACATGGTCAATGGGCAGTCAACGCGATGCGGGTCGGCTCAAGCGGGTTCTAGGACGCGATACGGGAACGTTAGGTATAACCGTGCGTTAAACATTCATACACGTAAATATAATGATAATATATTAACTTGTGTGTGCGTTGAGCTACAAATATGTATAAAAATGTCAAGTACCTTATAAATCGTGAAGAATGAATGCGAAATTGGAAATAACGTAAGCAATCGCATAATGTAAGAGCAACTATGGAAATGTTATCATATGAATAAAGATATTAGAATCATATAAGAAGTTATGTGATCTCATGTCATACGAAATTCTTACAAGACGTTGAGATGATTAAAACCATACAAAAATGCAATTGTACATATATATATATACAATGGATACTTTGGGTTACCCGACATCTACACGTATTGGTTTAAGACAAAAGACTTATAAATACTAATAATCTTCGTCTTATTATGAATGATAATCGATAAGATCTCTAGTGCGAACCAATTGGTATAATTTTTAGTGTCAGCCCTTCGTTAAGGTAACGACAACTATTATTGATATTCAAATTATTCTAGCATCATATTAACTATATTATTGGTAGGAATATATCTATATAATTAAGGAATATGGATGATCCTTGAAGGTGTACTTACACTTATTGTTTAAAACATACTGTTGGTTTGCATTAAATGAGTTAAGCGGAATCTAAACATATCTATCCGTGAACCATCTAAGTAACGTATAATTAATAAGCTAAGCATTTTAATGGCCTAAGTAAGGCGATCTTAAAAAGTATATATACTATGCGCGTGAAAATAACATAATATCGTGACATAGAATTTAATCCATAATATTTGATGCATTGTAGATTGCTAATACTACCCAACATTTAGAGGTTTGACTACCTGCAAACCTATACAAGTATCACTCATTTGAAAAATCAATTTAATGTAAGGTTATAAGCGTAAGCAATATAAACATCATTTGGAACATTATAGATTACTTATATTATCAATAATAATTATCTATAAAGATATGGAACCCTTAATATCAACCGTTTACTTTTACATTCATTATGCAAAGAATCATTTCTTGAATAAAAACATTAATTAACCTAATATGCACAAATCAATACCTAACATTAATAATTGCACAAGAAGATAAGGTACCTTAATGATACTAATCATTAACTTTAAGAAACTAAAGAGCTCAACCGCATGCACGTAATAACATCGTGCTATATCTAAATGTAAATCTTATATGTTCAAATTAGGATTCCATTGTTGGAGACCTTCACTTTTTGTCAAGCTCAAAATTTATATAAGGATACTAGGTGAGTGTAAGTATTCCCCTTTTTACTACTGTTTTTGGGATGAAGCATTCTCTGTTTAAACTGAATTACTTTTGTGCTATATTATGATGCTATATGTTGTGGTTATGTTAAGACCTGCTGATACTTGTATTACAATCATTAATTCTTGTGTGAACCGCTTGTTTATATGGGTAGATCTACTTGGGGAATCCCCCACACACAGTGCCTCCTGTGATGAACGGAAAGGGTACCACACTGAGATCCTGCGGGGTCGTTTGTGGCATGTAACAGGTTTTATTAAGATACTATAGTGGACCATCCGGCAGGTACGATCCACTGGTTTGAGGCTTAGTTCTCCTAACCGGTAACTTAATTTTTGAAGAGGCCAGCGGGGGCTGAGTGTAGGGTGAATTGTGATCTCCACAACAATGATGCTATGTTCTCATAATCTAATGTGGATTCCAATGAATCCCTTTTGTTTTTAAAGTTTAAGCTCTTGAACTCACCAACTTTATGTTGACACAAAAACCATTTTGAGCATGTCTTCAGGTACACCTAGGGAAGTTAGATGAGCTATAGTAGATGTTTAAAGGCGAAGCAAGAATTGAGGGTAGAAGTTGAAGGCAAAAGTTGAGTCTAGTAGCCTGAGTTACGGAAGCCTCAAGAAATGTTGACTAAGTGATTACTCATGATACCTATAAATTTTAGATCGAGATGCATTGTCAGTTGAAACAAAGCAAACATCCTAATGTAAATAGTATGAAAAGCTTTGTAATAAACCATTTAGTTCCGCTGCATTTTGGTTGTTGTTCACCAATCTTTTACGTCCCGCCTCTCTGGGCCGGGGTGTGATAGATTGGTATCAGAGCCAAAGGTTGTAGAGAAGTAGGCCTGCTTCGCGAGGCCTAAACTACAACCATATGAACCCTATAGGACCACCTTTGTAAGAAGACTTTTCCGAGTTTAGTTAAGCCAAGGTTATAGGAAAGTGGGTTTGCTTCGCGATACCTAAGCTACAACCATAAATAGGACCAACCTAGTAGGTTGTTTCCATGAATTAGTGATCTAAAGTTTACAACAGAATAGATTCCATTAAGGACACTCATCTTTAATCTGTATACCTCATGGGATAGATTCCATTAAGAATTCCCTACCCTATAAGAAGCCTTGTTGCATTAGGGTATTACCTATGATAGGTGCACCCGAGTAAACTAAGAATGTTTGGACCTTCTAGAGTTGACTACTAGGACCCTTGAGCACTGGGACTAGAAATGTTAGAAATCAAAGGTGTGCAAGTATATTAAGACTTAAATTCTAGGGAGATACTTATCTGATTGCACAACTGACTTTTGACACTTTATGAAACAACTGCTATTAGCTCTATACTTGATACGACTCGTGTCGTTACACGAGACAACTGCTATAATGACACTTGTTGGAATGATGATGCTTGCTTATATGCTTCGTTTAGACGATGTTACTTGCTAGAATGCAGTGATAAGATAGTAACCATGATGCCTTTTGTTTGATTTGCTCCCAATTATAGCTTGTACCTGATTGCTCATTACCTGGTTTGCTGAACTGTACTTTGAAAATGGTTGGGTTAGCAAGGTTGTTAGCATAAATTAGAATCTAAGTGTGCTTAGTTGGAGATGGAGACCAAATGAGAATCATAACTCCCTGACCTAATTACACAAAACTTGGAACTTATGATGGGAATAACTAGAATAATAGTGTAAGGTAAATTGACGATTACCGGTGCACACGTAATGGTGAATTTACAGGTACACTTGAATTCTCTGGTGGGCCCTGTCATGTAAACTAATGTCAAGGTATAACACTCAAGGAACTTATACATACAAGATTAAACACAAATATCCAATATATACTCAATGATTATATATTCAGAACTTTCATGTTGGGCGAAACCATTTGACACTTGAAGAGCTACCAAGGACGATATTGTAGTAACTACCCCTTTTCTTCCTCTTTCTTTCTTTGTCCTTCCCTCCTATTGGAATCATAATGATACAACTATCCGACCCAGGAGATCATCCAATGTTGTTTTCAAACTCAACTAGTTTCGTGCTGAAAGTATGGCACTTCACGTAAGTTGTTTGTGTGCTTTAGCCATGCTATTTTTCGCGATGTCTAAAAATTTCTTCCTACCTAGCATAGAACTCGTCAAAACTTCCTCAACATAGTAAGAGACTCTCTAACATAATGTTTGTAGCCGAGAATAGACCGGAGTAATAGATTTCCGAGAAGCACCTCTTGTGATCAATGGCATAGAAGACTTGTCACTTCTTTCTTCCCTAGTAGCTCACGCTTCGTAGGACATTCTGGAGTCTATAAAACCTCTAATCATTTTCTCAATGTCCTTGATGAATATAACTTCTCTACACCTATTCATGGTAATAGAACCCCTTAACCCAAGCACTATTCTTAATATCAGCTTCGATAGTGATTAACCATCATTTTTCATAGTATTATGCTTGTGAAATCCTTCATCATCCTCAACTGTTAGTCACCCAATAACAAACATCGACTCAAACACAAGTTGAACTATTTTGACCATGCTTTTAACTGGCCTGTTCTTGGTAACCTTTCGAGTGCGAGAATAAGTAGGAAATGAAACCTCACTCTATAGCCCCGATTCCACAAAGATAATAGCCCGAGTGCTAGAGTTATTCGCTGAGAAAATCCGATCTTCGAGCTTTCGAAACAAAAATCTGAATCTACAATGTTGATGAATTCCCTGTTTTCACACACTTTGTTCCGGACTTATTCTTTATGAAATTCTTGGACTAACGAATGGTGCTACTCATATTAAACCCATTATCACGACCGTTATCGTAAAAACTCATGGTTGTGAGTGCGGACAAGCCTTGATACTCGTAAGTCATCTCTACCTTGAGAGCTCTACTATTTGGGTGATGAATTTGTGATACGAGAGCAAAGATCACAAAGTTAGATTACAATCTGATGTCATACTATATGATTAATAGAGCCATAGTTAGTTTCCTTTTTACTAGCAATCACCTTAATGAAGTTCAAAACTCGTTCGAGTCAATGTGTCGACGATAATGAATAACTCACATGAGAAGACTCTCAGTTGGGCTTAAAGGATTGTATTGCTCCAAAAGATGTAATAAGAGGCATAGAAGATCAGCTACAAGAAATCTCATGTGTTCAATCACTTGAGGTCCAACTACAATAAAGTAATGAACATGCAGAAGATAGTAGGTGAGGAAGACTGGCAGCAATTCCTGGTTGTAAGCATTAATTATTCCCCCTCTAAATTTTTAAACCTTTTATAGAGTAATTCACCAATGCCATACCCTAGAAAACTCCGTACGTTAAGATTCGAACTGAAAGGCTTACTTTCGTAGTTCATTGAAGAAATCAATATGCTTATAAAGAACTAGGGACTAAGTGGAGTTGCTTCACGAATGGACCCTCTACAGGGTATGGTTACATTGGAAAATGGGGAGCGAGAAAGAGGTCATCTAGAAGGTTGACCTTGATAGGGAAGCACTATAAGGAAATTACTGGAAGCATATACAACGATTCTGTAGTTAAGATAACAGTTGAGGTTGGATCGGAGAGAACACGTAATGTAGGGAGGTACTGAATTTGAAGCTTATGTTAAGGAGCTTGTGGAAAGAAAACAGATTCAAGAGCGGTTAGATAAATAGTTCATGAGACTGGGTATGTCAGCTTGGAGAAACCTGATACTCCTTAAGGAAGGAGAATAGAATGCTCCGAGTATGGATAAACTATCCAGAATTAAATAAAGTCACCAATGAGAAGTGATACCCTCTTCCGAGAGTTATTAACCTGGATAGTGCCCATACGCCGAAATAGAGCTCATGCGCCCGAAAGAACTTAGTTTATTTTCTGATTCTCGGGAGAAAAGGGTAAATGTAGGCTTTGACATGGTAGGTTACCGGGGGTATGTAAGTTGACTTTTTAAGGTTATTGATGATGTCTGATTAATGATGTTTGATGATTATGTATGATTGTATGATTGTATGTTACGTTCCTTGTTACGTATGATGATGTGACTTTATGTGGTGTGATATTGTTAATGAACGTAAAGTATCATCTTAACAAAGTGAAAGATTTAAGATAATGGAAGTGGAACATAAAGAACGAATGAAAAGCCTTGCAAGCAAATGATAGAAGGTTCACAACTCATTGAGGGTTGTTAGCTCAACTATATGTGTCTACATCGTGCGATAAGGGTTCATACACACAGTAAGAGTTCAGTCTCAGTGACTGCTCCAATACGTGTGATTTCCTAATTACTGTGTGTTATACAGCGTGCGATTTTGGCTAACCCATAAGAGTTCACACACACAGGGGGAGTTTGTCCTAGTGACCGCTCCATACATGCGAAACGGGGTCCTTGTCGCTTAACCCTAGATGAATCGCTTGGTGCTCTAGAAGGGGGTTAAGTACAGGACCTAGATAGAAGTGAAAGATAATAAATGTACGAAAAGTGCAATAAGTACGAAATGTGTGAAACGTGCGAAATGTACGAAACGAACGATGACGAAGATAATAATTATTACCTTGATGTATGTACGATGTGTGATCACGTGAGATAGTAAAGAAAATGTTCTAACGGATGAAAGGTAACATAATGTTTTATAAAACTAGAACTCACTCAGCAATACTGACTTTTTATGCATTTTCCAGTTGACAGGTAAATGTTGCTGAGGATGGCACGGGCGGCTACTTGGCTTATTTTGGGATGGCATTCTTTTGTGTAACGTTTTTGCATTGTAATACGAACGAGCGATATTTTGTAATGAACGATGTATTATTTTGCAAAAGTGGTTATTAAAAAGGAAATGAAATGTTTGTTTAAAGTGTTTCCCCTGCATGGTTTTAGTAAAGATAATGTAATTATATGTTTTATGTGCGATGATCGACCAGCTGTAAGCGTCCCGGGAACGGGGCCTTACAACATATCCTGAACTGTCTCTTATGGAAGATCCAGGATGACTCTTTCAACAGTAAGAACCTTCTTGCAGTTGCAAACTCTGGTATTTCGCTTCCATTCCTCTTCCTTCTCAGCATCACAAACTGCATCATTAAACTCAGCTCCACCTTTACCCATTGATGTCTGCTTAAGCTCCTCTTGTAGCTCTTCAGTTCCAGGTTTCGGTAAACCGTCGGAATTGGTGCCAGAATCTGATCTCTCTTCTGGTTTCCCTTTGGAGTTTGAAGTGATCTTTGGAGTTAGATATGTCTCTTCATAGTACTAACAACGTTTGATATCCAACTCAATCTTTTTCAGTTTGTTGATCACCTCCATTAGTTTGTAATCCCGAAAGCCTCTATCTCGTTTAATCGACTTGCCATGTGAGCTCCATTCTGATGGGAGAGAATCAAGCAATCTCAGAACTTGTTCATGATTTTCCAATTGGGCATCAAACTTCTTCATATTATGTTAGTGCTCTAGAAAGATTAACATGTTGTCTTTAGATGTCTTTTTAATACTTTGTAATAGTATATGGACTAGTTTTGTAATTAGTTAGTTCCTTTTTGTTTCATTATAAATAGCTTAGACTTACAGGTAGTAGGTAACGAGTTGAATACGAAAATGCTTACATACTTTGTAATTTGTCTTTGCTGATATTAGTGAGACCATAAATTTTATTGATATCTTGCTTGATTTGATTACTTTGTTTGTATTTCATTGAATTGTGTTCATACATCATCACAAATTGGTACATTTGATCCTATCAAAGGGTATAAGAGCTGTTGGTAAGCTATTAGTGATTGATTTTTGATGTTTGTCGAACTTTCAAACTCAAAAATCGCACTGAATTTGTGATTGATAGACAATTCAATTAAAAATTTGTGAATTTCAGATGTGTTTCATCATCAGAAACATGATTTGAATCACAATTAGCAGTTAAATTCATCAAATTCAAGTTAATTTGTTGAATTTGTTTTCGAAAAAGGTTTATATTTTTCGGACTGAAAATCACAAAATTGATTGATTTGTTGTTGATATTGAAAGAAATTGATGTTAGAAGAATGATTATCGGTATAAAACATGCTTAATTAGAAAGTTTCAATCCAATTCATCAACATTTGAAGAATTTCAGAAGTTTTGAGTTAGTTACATTCATATGAACATGATGAATGTGGCGCATGAGTTGAGATTGGCTAAAAAATCATCTAAGTGTTAGGCGTTTGACTACTGTTTAGGCGCTTTAACACTGTGTGGACGTTTTTAGTTCAGACGTTTGACTATTGTTGAAGAGAAAAAGGCTAGACGCATTATCTTTGTTGAGACGGATTAGAACTGTTCAGACGTTTGAAAACTGTTAAGATGCTTTACAACTATGTAGGCGCATTTCAACTGTTCAGGCGTTTTAAAACTGTTTGGACGCATCAACTTGAGCGTTTTGGAAAATTTTCTAAGGCACTCCCTTAGACGTTTCTCAACTCAGGCGCATCAACTGTTTGGGAGTATAATCACTGTTCAGCCGTATCACCTTTGACACTTAGAATTTTTTTTTTTAAAAAAAGAAAATTTTTCAAAAAAACTTTTACATTTATTTTCTTAATTCAAAATCTAAGAAAAATAACAAAAATATAAGAATGGTGAAATCTGAAGATTCTGAAAATAGAGTTCCAAAACTTAAAAATAGAGCTGATTTCAAAAATTGGTCTCTTAGGCTAAAACATCATTTTAATTCCATTGACACTGATCTTTGGAAATCTATAGAAAAAGGACCATACATTCCTATAATCACTGATGGGCCTGATAGAGGGTTTGTTTATACTAAAGATTCTCCAGAACCCTATCCTGAAGATGGTCTTCAAGGAGATGATTTGAAAAGAGTAAAGAATGATATCAAAGCATATTCCTTGATATGTAAAGGACTACATTTGGAAGTTCTTACAAGGCTTGATGCATATCAAACTGGATACACTCTATATAAAGCCTTAAAGATCATTTGTGAAGGAGGAAATGAGGTTCAAAATCTCAAGAAACAAAAGTTGAAAAGGCAATTAGAATTGTTTCAATATTTGTCTGGAGAAACCATAAATCAGATGATGAACAGATTTGTTCAACTTACAACTAAGATGTTAACAGCTGGTATTAATCCTGATCTTGAAGATCTAAATCATAGACTACTCAATGCTTTACCCTCATCATGGAAACAAACAGTAACCTTACTAAAGCATACTGAGAAGTTCCCTATGGATCTAGATCTACTCATTGCAAAGATAGAGTCAGTAGAGATTGATGAAAGCTCAAGGAACAATGAAAGAGCAGCATCAATGTCCTAGTATCAGTTTGTTGCTTCTCCTACAACCACTATTGAAAATGCATTCATGGCAAAAAGTGAGAAAAGTACAAAAGAAGAGGGAGATTTGTTTGTTGGAGCAGGATTTTTCACTGACTCATCATTTACTAGTGCTCATGCTAATACAACTCAGTCTCATCCTCAATCTCCTCCTAAATCTCAGTCTCAAACATCTAATGTTCAAACAGAGACTTCTTCATCTAACTCTACTAAATCTAGCAAAGTTAAAGATGTGATAAACATCCTATTAGAGGATGAAGAGTCTAAAACTGCATTCACTGCATTTATGGCTAGTTTTCAAGCATATCAAGGTAGCCATTTAACTCAATTAGATTTTGTTTTGCAGGATTTGTTTGAGATGGATCCTGAAGATGTTGAAGAGATGGACTTAAACTGGTAGATGGTGATGATAGCTTACAGGACACAAAAACATTCATATTTCAACAGGCAGTACAAGCCAAGTGCTAACAAGACTGTTGGGTTTGACAAGTCAAAATCTAGATGTTTTAACTGTAATAGTTATGGACACTTCTTCAGAGAATGCAAAGCTCCAAGGAATAATGGAGGAAATGCTCAATCAAGTTCTAGCAATCAAAGGTTTCAACCAGCTCAGAAGACTTTTCAAAAGCCTTATCAAAGTCTTCCTATGCCTGAGCTTAAAGATGAAACAAAATCATCTGATGAAACCAAGAAAGCTTTAGTAGTCAGCATTAATGATGGTTATGATTGGAGTGCATATGCAGATCAGTTTACTAATGATTTAACATCAAGTTTATCTCTTATTGCAGAAATTCAAGGAGAAGATTGGTCAGAAAACAATGATCCAAAGGTGGAAAGTGAGAATGAAGAAGATGACTATGATTGGAGTAACAAATCTGATCCTAAGGAGGATACAGATGAAGTAGCTCTAATGGCACAGTCTGATCAACCTAAGGTTGACACTTCATCTTCAAAATCTGAAACCATATCTCCAAAATTCCCTGAAATCCCAACTGAAGTGAGAGAAAAACTCTGCACAAAATCATGCTATTAACATGTTGAATACTATAGAAACTACTCATTCAAAATCTGTGAGAAGCTAAAACAAGAAGAGTCAATGCATAAAAAACTAAAATCTTATTATAAAACAGCAGATCAAAAGATTATCTCTCTTCAAACTTCATGGAACAAAACTATAAAAGATTTAGAAATTGTTTTTAAACAACTGGAAGAGATGACCAAAAATCTTGAACAGGAGAAGATAGCACATGCTGCTACTCAAATGGATCTTGCTAAAGTAAAAAGTTTAAAAATGATTGTAGAAAAACTGGTAAGTGAAAGAAAAGATAAACAAAAAGCAGGGTTAGGTTTCACTCATGAACCTATGCCTGAATCTATTACAAACACTCTACCAGAGAACTTGAATACACATGATCATTCTCCTGAGAATAAAGCTAAACTTAAAGCTTTTCAGATCAAAAACAAGATTTCAGAAAAAGAAAAGGAAAATATACAAGTGTTTGTTGAAAATGATCAAGAAAAGATTAAAAATGGTCATCCAATCAAGATAAAATCTTATGAACCAAAACAAACAAAACAAACTACTTCTGATCAAATTCATGTTGTATTAGAAGAAGTGAAAGTTCAAAGCAAAGAAAAAGATAAACAACAGGTAGGAACATCAGAAGATTCAAACACCATTAATCTGAAACAAGTTCAATCTGATAAGGAATCTTCTTCTGACGATGTTCAATCTGAAAGTAAACCTAGTTCTTCTAAATCAAAGAATCAAAGAAGAAGAAAAAAATCATCTAAAACAACATCTGAACAAAACAAAAGTTCAGAAAATTTGATCAAAGCAACAAATCATGCAACAAAACTCAAACCGATAAAATTTGTGTCAGCTGGTTTGTTAAATATGAAGTCTCTTCAAAACAACAAAGTAAAAACTATGAACAAATCTCACTCTGATCTGAAATCAAGTTCAGATTCAAAGACTTCCGCTGTAGCAAAAAGATTTGTTCCTAATGCATTCAAGAAGGAAGTTCATGTTAAACAAATGCAAAATAATTTGGCACAAAATCAAACTGTAAAAAATGAAAGACAAAAGTTTAACTATTTGACACCAAAATCAAACATCATGTCAATGTCAAAAGTTAACAAAAAATTGTATTTAACTCCACAAAAGTACTATGAAATTTGTGATATGAAAAATCACAATACTGCTGAGTGCTACTTCAACAAGTACTGTCACATATGTGACATGAGAAATCATTCCACAACAGATTGTTATTTTAACAAATATTGTACTTATTGTGATGAAAAGACAAACAATACTGCAAATTGTTATTTTAGAAATAGATCTCTTACTAGAGGATTTGCAAATTCCAAAGGTTACATTAATCCTCAATATTTAAGAAATCAAACTGACGGATTTTAAAAATTCAGTAATCAACTTTCTTTAGGTTTGAGATCTTTTCGAAAGAAAAATTATGTGAGATCTAAACAAAATATGCAAGAACAGTTCATACCAAGATCTGTAAGGATGACTAATAAAAATGTTAGTCATCAAATAATTTTCAAAACAATTTCCAAAATAAAATTGGTAAATTTATCAAGAATAAACCTGATTTGAATAATCTTCATTACAAACAATTTACAACTGTTGATAAATTTGGAAAACCCAAGACCATCTCGGCTTGGGTAGATATCTCAACTTTATTTTCTTGTTGTGCAGGTACGCCCAAAAAGACCACTCAATACATAGTATGTGGATAGTGGGTGTAGCCGACATATGACATGCAATCCTGCCTTGTAACAAGATTTTAAGTTAAAGGATGGAACACACGTCGCCTTTGGTGGTGATGCTGGAGGAAAAATAACCGGAGAAGGAACATGATCAAATGGGATAATAAGCTTAGACAAAGTCAACTTTTGTTCACAGTTGAATTGTAATCTTTTAAGTGTATCCCAAATATGTGATAAATCATACTCTGTTATATTTGATGATTCATTCTGTTATGTTTTGAAGCCAGGTTTTAAGATAAGCAAAGATTGGGTAATTGTTACAGCTGAACGGGATAGAGATGTATACTAGCTGGATATGTCTCAAGTTGATCCTTCTACTGAAACAACATGCATATTGCTAAGGCATCAAATAATGAAAGTCAGCTTTGGCATAGACGTCTCGGACATTCATATTTCAAGAATATAAACAAGCTTGTAGCAGGAAATCATGTCATTGGACTTCCATCTAAGAAGTTTGAAACAACTGATCACTGCTCAGCATGTTTGAAGGGAAAGCAACACAGAGCGTCTTATAAGTCCAAGCTCATAAACTCAACATCCAAACCTCTTCAAATGTTACATATGGACCTTTTTGGACCAACAAATGTCAAGAGTATTGGACGAAAATCATATTGTTTAGTTATCACTAATGACTATACAAGATTTTCATGTGTTTTCTTTTTGTATGCCAGAGCTGAAACGGCTGATTTACTAAAAGAATTTATCATTAAAGTTGAAAATCAATTAGAAAATAAAGTGAAAATAATAAGAAGTGATAATGGAACGGAATTCAAAAATGCTAACATTGAAATGTTTTGTGCATAGAAACGGATAGCTCATCAGTTCAGTGCTCCCAAAACTCCTCAACAAAATGGAGTTGCTGAAAGGAAGAATAAAACACTGATTGAAGCTGCTCGTTCTATGTTAGCTGATGCAAAAATTCCTATCACTTTTTGGGATGAAACTATATCAACTGCGTGTTTCGTTCAGAACAGAATCTTAATTGTGAAAGATAGAATGAAAACTCCATATGAGTTAATGTTTGGCAGGAAACCGAACATAAACTTTTTAAAATCATTTGGTTGTCCTGTTATGATTCTTAATTCAAATGATCAATTAGGAAAATTTCAAGCAAAATCTGATAATGGATTTTTTGTTGGATACTCATCTGTTTCAAAAGCCTATCGAGTGTACAACCCTAGGACAAATATAATACTTGAAACATTCAACGTCAAATTTCTGGAAAATTCTTTTCCATCAGTTTCAAATGGTCCTGCATGGTTATTTGATTTAGATTCATTACCAAACTCTCTTCAATCTAACTTGTTTAATCAACCAAATTGTCTTGATTCTACAGGTAAGAAGAACTCTAGAGGAGATCTTGGATCTTTCGGTGAGGATATAGATTCCGATGACCCAGATGATTCTAGCTCAAACTACCCATTTTTATCATTTGTCAAGGACTCAACAATACAATTTGATGACAATAATCATGATAATACAGTTTTAGATCATTCAGTTTCATTTGATCAGAAGGATCACAACATATTTCTAATGATGGTACTAAGTTTGTGATACCTGAGTCTGGAACATCATCCATCACTGGTGATTCAGTTGATACTGGTAACTTTGATTACTTTATTAACTCAGCGACTCAAGTTCCAAACTTCAATCCCCATTCTTCTACTTTGTTACATGAGCTTTCTAACTTGAACCAAACAAATCTGGATGTTGATGTTCAGTGTGATGAGATTCCAACATCTCGTATTCACAAGAATCATCCAATTTCTCAAATTATTGGTCCTTTGAATGAGAGAATAACAAGGAGTAAATCAGAACAAGCAAACATGTGCTTATACTCTTGTTTTCTTTCACAAATTGTTCCTAAAAATGTTACCGAAGCATTAAAGGACAATGGTTGGATAAAAGCCATGCAAGAAGAATTACTTCAATTTCGCAAACAAGAAGTGTGGAATTTGGTGGATCTACCTGAAGGAGAAAATGCTATAGGCACGAAATGGTTATTTAGGAATAAGACTGATGATCGTGGTGTTATAATAAGGAACAAAGCGAGACTTGTTGCACAAGGATACACACAGGAAGAAGGAATAGATTATGATGAAGTGTTTGCACCAGTTGCAAGACTTGAATCCATTCGAGTTTTCCTGGCTTATGCTTCATTCATGAAATTTAAGGTGTATCAAATGGATGTAAAGGGTGCATTTTTATATGGTCCTATCACTAACGATGTGTTTGTGAAGCAACCTCCGGGCTTTGAGGATGCAGAATTTCCACATTGAGTATATAAGCTGAGTAAAGCATTATATGGACTTCATCAAGCCCCTAGAATTTGGTATGAGACATTATCAGAACATTTAATCCAACATGGATACATAAGAGGGAAAATTGATCTAACTTTATTCATAAAGAAGGATAAAGATGATCTCTTATGTGTACAAGTGTATGTTGATGATATCATATTTGGTTCTACCAGTCCAAAATTGTGCATTGAATTTGAAGAAATCATGAACTCTCGGTTCCAAATGAGTTCTATGGGAAAGATTTATTTCTTTCTTGGACTTCAAGTGAAGCAAACTGACGATGGAATTTTCATCAATCAAGAGAAGTTTGTTGACAAGCTTTTGAAGAAATTTAAGTTGCAAGACTGTCAATCCATACGAACTCCAGCAGATGTTAACACCAAGATTGAACCTGATTCAAAAGGAATATCTATTGACCAAACGTTATACAGATCAATGATTGTTTCTTTGATGTATCTTACTGCATCTAGACCAGACATTATGTAGGCTGTTTGTGTTTATGCCAGGTATCAATCTGACCCGAAAGAATCTCACTTAATTGCTGTCAAAAGGATATTCAGGTATCTCAAAGTTAAACCAGCTTTAGGGCTTTGGTATCCTTATGAGGGTAACTTTGAACTACAAGGATACACAGATAATGATGATGGTGGATGTTGTCAAGATAGAAAATCTACTTCGGGTGGGTGTTAATTTCTTGGTCCCCGATTAGTCTTGTGGAAATGTAAGAAACAAACAAATGTCTCTGTTTCAACTGCAGAAGCTGAGTACATTACTGCATCAGCAGGATGTTCTCAAATCCTCTGATTGCAAAATCAACTACTGGATTATGGGTTCAATTTTCTTAAAACACCAATTTACATTGATAACACTACTGCTATGTTCATAACACCTAATCCTGTTCAACATTCAAAAACAAAACATATCGAAATTCGATATCATTTTCTCAGAGATAACTCTGAAAAAGGATTAATCATGATGATTCAAATTGCAATAGAAAAACAGTTGGCAGATCTATTTACTAAAGCCTTCCTACCAGGATGGTTTGAGTATTTAGTAGAGTTAGTTGGTCTTATTAATTATATGTGAACCCTCTAAATCAAAAGATCATAATAAGTGATCATCTCAATGTTAATTGCCTGTTTATATTTTGTGTATATGTGATTTTTTTGTTTTCTTAGAAAAATCAAATATAAAAATATAAATCAAAAATAAAAAAATAGAGTTGTTAGGACCTGGTATTGGAACGAAATACCGAATGATTAACGTGTAAACCAAACCAAATAGTGCGGAATCCTATTTGATTGGCGATCCAATCAGTGAGAACGCACGTAGAATAAATAAAGTATTGAATCAAACGTTAAGAATTGATTAGAATCGATCTACAGCGTTCTATGAACTTGGAGTATGAACTTGGAGGTTTCTGGACGGCTAGGGTACGTCTGGAGTTGAAGTAGAATGAATGCTTGTGTTTTTCCACGAATTGGGTTGTATTTATAGGTTAGTGTTGTTCATTCGTGCGACTGAACCATAAGTATGGTTCAGTCGTGCGATTGAACCATGCGGTTGATCCATCTGCACGACTGAGTGTTCAGTCGTGCGACTGAGCCAATCTTATGTTACAATCATACGACTGATTCAGTCTCCTGGTTCAGCCGTGCGACTGAGTCATTCGTATGGAGTTATTCATGCGTATGGTCCATTCGTATGGGCCATTCGCATGAGAACTTCATTTTGTTAAGTTTGAATTTATTAATTAATATAACATTATGTGTATCAATTCAAACAACCACAAACCTAGTAAACCAATTCAACATCGACTCATTAATGAAATGTTAAACATTATAAATCACAAATAACCAATATCATTTCATTAACATTTCAAACATTACATCAGAATCAGACAAACAAGATCTATTACATTCATATCCTGATCTAGGTACATACATGTATCAAGAAGAGTCATTTTGTAATTATCAGTTTACATTTTTTTAGAAAAGAAAAGAATATGTTTATGCAATATGTGAGAAATGATAGTATAGTAGTGAGATTAGTTGCATACTTTACTCATTAATAAAGTCTGACATGATCAGATATGATGTGTAGACAATATCATGCTATTATACTGAAAAAGTAAATTCTTGTGATCACACTAAATCTTAATGCTTGTGTGTATTCATCTGAGTACTTTTGAGTTGTTTTGGCTTATCAGATTGATTGCTTATTAAGTTACACCACTCACACCTGTTGGTAATGTGTTTAATCATGTGATCTGTTACAAAGCATCATATCATTTCTCTGTTATGAGTCATCATAGACCTGAAGTGCTGAGATATCCTTTGTTGTAAGTGATTACAGACCTGGATTCTCTCTTTGGTGCAAAAGATGCCAATGTGCACAAACTATTCAAATGAATAGTCAGAGATGATCAAATGGTTATCCATGATCATTCTCTATTAATTTAAGTAACATGAACTCTGGTGATACATATGTTTCAGGTAATAAGTTGAGTATGTGTTTTTTCTTGCATGTCATGATGATGGTTGAGCTCTCTTAGTCTCTGTATGATTTACATCATGTCATATCTAAATCTACCCTACTCAATCCAAGAATTGAAAAAGTAAGTGAGTTGATAATTTGTCAAAAACACTCATTGTCTGTCCTTAGATCTTGTGTCTCCTTTGCTGTGATATCACTGACCTGGAACACACTTGATCAGGATTTATTCATTGTCTATGAGTATTCACATTTTTTTATTTTAATGTGTTGATCTTCATTAATATGATCTCACTGCAGACATTAATTCTTTTGTTTATATTAGATTTTGATTCTGCTTTCATTTTGATTTTATGCATGTTTTTTGTGTGTGAAGGCAATGTCACAATGAGATGTGTGATCTTATTATTTTACCTAGGAAACTTATAAGTTTTTTTAAACTTAAAAGTTTAGGGGGAGTAATAAATGAAAGAGTTGTTCTCACAAAATCAAAATCAAAGTTAAAATGTTGAATTGAAAGGATGATGCTATATGTTTAAAGTATATGTGTAATTTGAAAATGTAATTTTTGAAAAGTATAATATGAACCTACATAAATTTGCATGTGAAAATGCTTCTCTCAAAAGTTGAAAATTAGATGATACTTGATTTTATGTTGAGACTAAAATTAAGGGACAAAATAAATTTTAAAACTTCAACAACAAGTGAAAAATTAAAATTGTTAAAAATTAAAAATTGAGTGTGCAAAATGCAAAAAGTTCAAATTTGAGGGACTAAAAGGTAAAATTTGGAAAATTCAAAATTATGCTTTAAAATGTTTAAATATTAGTATGAAATATTACTAATATGTTTAAACAGTGTGCATGTGAAGAATTTGGAAAATACAAGTGTAAGACTCATGAAAGTCAACTCATGCGCCTAAATAGTGTACATACGTCTAAATAGGAGCATGATGAACTTTCAGGAATTATACAAGTGTTTGGACGTTTGTCACATTTCCATGCGTCTAAACAGTTGTAACGAGTCCATGGAATTATACAAGTGTTTGGGTGTTTTTCACATTCCCATGCGCCTAAATAGTTGTACTAAGTCTATGAGTTTAATCAAGTGTTAGGCGTTTGTCATAAACCCATGCGCCTAAACAGTGTGAGTCTGACTTTAACCAAGTGTTTGACGTTTGAAATGTCTCATGCGTCTACATAGTTGAAAAGTTCAAAGTTACAAGTGTTAGACGTTTTAGGAACTCCATGCGACTGAACAGTGCAAAAGCGCCTAAACAGTGCCTATGCGTCTGAATAGTTCTAATGCGTCTGAGTCAAAACACACAAACAGTGCTCATGCGTCTCAAAAGTTAGTGAATTTTAGGGTTCCATACGCACAAACAGGACTCATGCATCTAAAACTTCACTTAATATAAATTGAACACTTACACTTGTTTCTCATTCACACTCAAAATTTTCCAAATACAAACCCCTGAACTGTCGACTATCAGTCATCATCAAACTCTCAGTTTATCTGTGATTTCATCAAATCTTGTTGATTGTAGATATTATTTGGATCTATAAACGTAAGTTTGTAATTCAAATCAGTAAATTTTGGTTAAATCATGATGATAGGTATAGGCGTTTGAATGCTATTAGGGCGTTCGAACATCATATCCTTCAAAGTAATTAATCAAATCTTAATCATATCTAAAATTGAATCTGGATTGATGATAAGTATCAAATTGCGAGTAATTTGATATAAAGTTTATCAACTAAAAGTGCAAATGATATTGATAATAGCTCGATCAGTTTGTTCATCAATGGAAGAAGAAGAAGATGAACAGACGGATTTAAATTTTGAATAAAATTTTTTTTTTAACAAAAAGTAAATAAATCAGAATTCAAATATGTGATAATAAATTCAAAATGAATAAATTTTAATGTTCCACAAATTAAAATCATAATTCAAAAGTCAAAATCATAAGTCAAAATCAGAAGTCAAAATTGATTGTAAGGTTATAAGTCAAAATTGCCAATTCATATGTAAAAATGAATCTCATTAATCAAAATCTCAATGTTCTCATATTATTTTCTCTATGTTTTGCAGATGGGAGAATTGAAGTTTTAGCTAAAACATAATGTTGCTTCATACTTAGATGATGAAAACAGAGAAGCCATTGGTTATGAAGAGATTATTCTTTTTCTACTTAGATCAAAATATGTCTATGCTATGTGTGCAAGACCAATGATTAATGGAAGATTGATCAAAAGATTTTGGAGAACTGCAGAAGTAGAAAGAAATGAAGAAGGGAAAAAAGTTCTTTGAGCCTTTATTACATCAGATAGAATGCTTGAAGTTTCTGAGCAAGCCATCAGAATAGCTCTAAAGCTTGGTGAAGATGACCCAGAAGACTTATTAGAGTATACCTTCAATGAATGTAGAGATGTATTCCTACAAATGGGTCATCCTGATCACTTCCCTAAAAAGCAATTCTTCAGAGCACGAGTATATAAACACTGGAAAATGTTGTGTTATATATTTCAACATTGCATGTATAAACGAAGTGCTGGTTGGGATTCATTCCCAGTAGACATTGCATCTCCAATTATTGCTTTAGCCACAAACAGAAGATTCAACATGGCTAAGTGGATAATGAATGGATTCATATTTAATCTTGAAAGAGGCAAGAGGAATAAATACTTGATGTATCTAAAATTTCTCCAATTGCTTATTAATGAAGAGAATCTAGATCTGTATGTTGAAGGAGTTACAGGAGATAAGTTACAATTAGAGCATATGTCAGAAGCTGTGTATAAAAGACTGGCAATGAATACTGGTGCTCAAAACATTCTAGTATTTGATTATATCAAAAATGTATCTATGGATAAAGTAGATATCACTCAACAACATTATCATTTATCTGAAGATGAACCAATAGATCCAAATGATCTTATTGAGGATGTTGTAGATGACATGAGTGATGATGATGATGAAGAAAGTGAGGATGAAGCTACTGAAAGCTCATCAGATGATGATAATGGTGATAACAATGATAATGATGATAACAATGTATATGATGCTAATAATGATGATGATAATGGTAATGATAGTGCAACTGGAGCACATCAAGAAGAAACTGATAAAAGAAATGAGGATGATGATGTCAATGAACCTCAAAATTCAGCTAAAGAAACAAATGATGCTGATATTCATGATGATGTTGTACATGAAATAGATTCACAGAATCAAACCTTTGATTTTGATTTCATGACTGATATGTTATATGACCCAGTATTTGAAGCTGTTGAGAATGAAGAAGTAGAAGAAATTCCTGTTAATACTACACACAATGTGTCAGTACAAACAGAGGAGACAGAAGATATTGATAAGATGGAGAAACTGAACGAAGAAAATTTGAGTAAAGAGAGAGAAATTGAAGAGTTGAAAGTTGAAAATGAAAGGATGAAAGAGATGAATATATCTCTTGAAAAAGAAATTCAAAAGCTAAAGGATGAAAATTTGAAGTTGACTGAAGAAAATGCATTGAAAGATGAAAAGATTGTGAGTTATGCCAAAGATAAAGAAGATGTCATCAAAAACTTTGAAGTAATGATAAAGGACTATGACATTCTTGAAGAGAAATTCAAGAAACTAGCAGAAGAAAATGTAAAACTAAAAGATGAATTACTGAAGGAAAAAGAAGCTCAAAAGTCTATCTCACCAGATCAAGTGATAAGTGCTGAGATGAGTATTGAAGAAAATCTTGAGCTGCTCAAAGGCAAAAGAAAAATTGATGGTGTAGCAGATACAAATCTAACTGAATCATCTTCCAAAGTGCAAAGAACAGAAGAAAATGTTGAAGAACAAAATGTTCAAGAACAGATTGAAGCATTAGAAGATATTGAAGAAGTCTATAATAATGATTGGTATGATGAAGTTTTGGATGAGGAAGATATTGATGAAGCTCAATTTGTATCACATTTCTCTTCACAAGAACAAACTCAAGAACAAGACGAAATTCCACAAGATTTTGAAGAGAGATATAACTATCTTGTGAAGATGAAATACAATCGAGTATTTTTGGATGGGCTGACTGTTTCTCAAATAAATGATGAATATGAGAAATGTATTTCTGTAGAGTCAGTTGCACCAGTTGATCCAAATGAGATAAGCATGGTGAATGGAATAGAGCAAAAGAAAGTATTAATATAGAAGAACTATCAAGCTCTGAGCTGCACCATCCTGATCTTGATGATATCAGTATTCCAGCTTTAAGATCATGGTTGCAAGCTAGGAATTACCTGTGGAGAAAGCTGAAAAGATTACAATCTGTATCATTGAGGAATCTTGTCAGAAGTTTTCAAGAAACAGAGAAACAATTGAGGAAGATGATTATACTTGACACAGATAATACTTAATATCTTGAAATTACAAAAAGAACAAGAATGTTAAAGCCACAAAAGATCAAACAAATGGCAAGAAAGACAGCTGCACATGATAACAGAAAAGAATTGATTGAAAGGTTTGCTGATCCTGAAAGGCAAGGATACAAAGCTTCTTCTGAACAAAGGCAAATTTTTGATAATTCAAGATCAACTGGAGACTTGGTAAGAAATGTACTACAAAGAGGACAATCAGTTGCTAAATTGTTGAATGCTATGATTGCTCCTGATTTTACAAACCAAGTAAAGATTATAGCATAGAAGTATGCTGAAGTATTTGATGCATCTTTGGAGTTAGATATGTCTCTTCATAGTACTAACAATGTTTGATATCCAACTCAGTCTCTTTCAGTTTGTTGATCACCTCCATTAGTTTGTAATCCCGAAAGCCTATATCTCGTTTAATCGACTTGCCATGTGAGCTCCATTCTGATGGGAGAGAATCAAGCAATCTCAGAAATTGTTCATGATTTCCCAATTGGGCATAAAACTTCTTCATATTATGTTAGTGCTCTAGAAATTATCATGTTGTCTTTAGATGTTTTTTTAATACTTTGTAATAGTATAGGGACTAGTTTTGTAATTAGTTAGTTTCTTTTTGTTTCATTATAAATAGCTTAGACTTACAGGTAGTAGGTAACGAGTTGAATACGAAACTGCTTACATACTTTGTAATTAGTCTTTGCTTGATATTAATGAGACCATGAATTTTGTTGATATCTTGTTTGATTTGATTACTTTGTTTGTATTTCATTGAATTGTGTTCATACATCATCACATATTGGTACATTTGATCCTATCATATTACTTTCCACCAACAGAAAACGATCAACAAAATCGGACATCTTTTTATTTTTTAAAGCTGCAAAATTATCAAACCGACATTGTGCAATTCTGAATTATCAGATTCGAAGGATTTAAACAGTTCTGCAAAAGCCATTTTTTATTTTTATTTTGTTTATTGCAATTAACACTCCCAAAAATATTTTACCCAAAATTTGTAAAATAATTCTCCCCCTGGAAATATATATATATATATATATATATATATATATATATATATATATATATATATATATATATATATATATATTATAAATCTTTTAAAATCGTTGAATATTTCTTCATCGGTTTGAAATCAATTAATCCCAACTAGGGGGAATGAAGTCATCTTTGACATTCTTGTTTCGCTGAAGAGATGATAATTTCGCCGAAATTGTAGTTTCGCAGAGCTAGTTTCGCTGAGCCAACCGTAGTTTCGCTGATTACATTTAGGCGATTTATAGTGAATATAATATTCACTAATTACATTTAACCCCCTAGACTTAGGCTAATACATGAAAATTACATATAAATCATAAAAATTACTAAAACAAGATAAAATATATTTTATTCACACAAAATATATTTATTACAATAAAACTCCTAGTCATCTAAATCTTCAACCTCTCGTCTCGGTTCTTCGTCTCGTCTCGACATTTGACTTTCGTTGGCTCTGACCGTGACGTTGACTTTGACAGTGACGTTGACTTTTGTTGACTTTGACTGTGTTGATAATATAGACTATTTTGTACAGCTCCAACATAAGATATCTCAAGTTGCTAATCATTGACACTATTTTGCAGGGTAGTCACCTTAGATTCAAGGTGACTAACCTTAGAGACTAAATAGGAGCATGCTTTTGATAGTTTTTGCACCTTTAGTCTCAGATTCCCCTCATCTTTATCAGAAGAATCATTGGTGGATGAGATGATTGGACTATGGTCCTCTCTCTCACCACCAGCTTCAGGTTCTTGGTTGCTGGATTTCCTCTACACATTGATAGCCTTAGTTGAAGTGTCAATGGGTTGAGTTGCCATGGTTGAGGTCTTAATGATGTAATCACTTGTAGAAGTGAGAACCTCTTCCATATGGATATCCTGAACAGGTTCAAAAGTATCCACCTCAATGATGGGTGACTGATGTGGGCTAGACCAAGGAAACTCAAGAGTACTCATCTCTCTTTGAGTAGGAAAGAGTAGAGAGACTCATGGTACCCACTAAAACCTAAGTCTTCATCAGTATAGAATGAGAGGTTGGGAATGGGTTGATTTAAGTCTAAAGGCTGGGGATGGTAACTGTCCCCTGAAGGTTGTTCACTTGAGTGTTGAGACTTAGAGTGAGGGCTTAAGGCAATTTGGCTTATAAGCTCATCAGGGTGAGCATGAGGAACCTCATCCCTGATTCTTGAAAAGATGGGAGTGGTTTGCTCCTCAGGGGAAATGGGAGCTCTAGTGTACACTTCCTCTTGTATGGGTGAGTATATGGGGGCCTGCACAGACTCAATAGCTTGAGCACGGGTTCATTTGGATTTTATTTGTTAGGTGAGGGTGATTTGTGGCCTTTTTGGTGGTTGTGTGGTAGAAGGCATGGATTCAACACTAGCATGTGTTTCTTGGTTGTCACCTTGAGCAATGAGCTCTAACATTTTTGGGACAAGGGCTGTTTCTACCCTTGAGAAGCCTACAGTTGGCTTCTTCATAATTTTAAAGATGTCGGGCTTCACCTAACCCAATTTAAGAATATTATCTATTTCCCTTAACTGTGAGCCCAGTTCACAATTGAAAATGTGTAGAACGTATATAGGAAACATATAATACTCTAAGGAGTCCAAGTTAGCAAGCAAATTTGTATAAACAAACTGAGAGTACCTGAACTTGACCCCTTGAACCATTCCATGTACTATGAAGGAGAGATCTTCAGGAATCTGGTCCCACGCTCCATGCTTGTTTGACAAGCTGTGGATAACCACATGAAGCAGGTATTTCCACTAGGATGAGACCTTCCCTTTCCTGAAGGTCTTTATAGAGAAATCTTCTTCATAGCCCATCTGCTCAAAGGAATGATTATCAGCTTCCTTAGGGAAGGACAACTCACCTTCCTCATCATCCAGCTGTAAGTGAGTGTTGATGGTGGCTGGAGTGATGAAGATTGTCCTTCCTTGCACTGTGGCAGACAATGCCTTCTCCCCATCCATAATGACCTCTTGGCAGGTCTTCCAGAATTAGAGCAGATGATCCTCATAGAGAGTAGGATCAATGGTAAGGGAGGTGAAGCAGTTGGATAGAGCTAAGAAACGGCAAATCTCTGAGAAACCTTCATCTTTGTCAGAGCTAACAGAGCAACCTGGTTGTGTTGTATGTGAAGTTGCATGGAGAAATCTGGGTTGTTTCTGCGGTTTAGGTTGGCCATTTGAGAAGCTTAAGGATGAAGAAAGATGAAGAACAAAGGTGGTTTGGGAGAATTTAGGTTTAAGGAATAATATAATTGAGGAAGATAGTGAAAGAGGGGGGAACCGTTGGGCATTTATGTGAAAAGGATTTGAGACAAAGTTAACGAAAGAGGATAAACATTGAAATCCGGATGTCGGTCCCACCTCTGAAAAGTAGTTTACTTTTGCCCAAAAAGTAGTTTTCTTGGAAGTAGAGAAATCTGCCGAAGGTTATTTGCTTCGGAAGTTTTGAAAAAAAGCTTCTGAAGGCAAATTGGCTTCGGAAGATATTTCAAAGGTTTTTGAGAATTTTGATTCAGAAGAGAATTTACACTCAGGGATTTTTTTTTCTCAGGTGAATAAAAACTTTCGAAGGTAAATTGCTTTCGGAAGAAACTTTTTCTTTGAAACCATACACAATACTTAAGTTGATTTAAGCTTCGGAAGATATTTCAGAAATTTCTTCCGAAGCTAAAATTACTGAAGCAAATATTTTTTTACTAAGACATAAATTTCTTCCGAAGGTAATGTTAAGTCTTCCAAAAAGAAAAGAGATCAAAAATTTCAAAAATCCAAAAAAAGTCTTTTGAAAATATTTTCTTCCAAAGAAAACAAGGGCTTATGAAGGTGATAAAATACACAACTTAGTACACATAGGTTTTAGAAATAAATATGATTAAGTTTTAAGAAACGCTATTCAAAGTTAGTCATCCCAATAGCTGATAAAAGATATTTAAATCTATGCTCATCAAAAGCTTTGGTGAACAGATCAGCATATTGTTCATTTGTGTTAACTTTGACTAGTTTGATTAATCCCTTTTCAAAGTTATCTCTAATCAAATGATACCTGATATTGATATGCTTTGTCCGTGAGTGTTGTACAAGATTCTCTGTGATTGAGATAGCACTGTTGTTGTCTATGTGGATGGGAGTCTATTTAAAGTTGAATCCATAGTCCAACATCTGATTTGAATCTAAAGCACTTTGGCATAACAGCTTGCAGCAGCAATGTATTCAGCCTCAACAGTTGATGCAGACACACACGATTGTTTATTTCATTGCCAAGAGACTACTCTTCCACCAAGAAATTGACATCCCCCTGATGTAGACTTTGAAGTCATGTTGCAACCACCGTAGTCACTATCTGTATAAGCATACAGATTAAAGTCAAAATTCTTTGGATACCAAAGGCCAAGTGATGGAGCACCTTTGAGATATCTTAAAATTCTTTTGACAGTGACCAGGTGTGACATCTTGGGGTTGGCTTGATATCTTGCACAAATGCATGTAGCAAACATGATATCTGGTCTGCTAGCTGTGAGGTATATAAGAGACCCAATCATTTCCCTATAGAGATGCTCATCAACACACTCCCCCTCAAGATCATGTCCAAGGGAGTGATTTCTGGCTATGGGTGTCTTAGCAACCTTACAATCAGTCATGTTGAACCTTTTAAGTATGTCTTGTACATACTTTGACTGACTTATGAAGATGCCATTGTCAACTTGCTTCACTTGAATTCCTAGAAAAAAATTGAGTTCCCCGATGGCACTCATTTCAAATCCGTCCTTCATCAGCCTCTCAAAGTCTTTACAGAGCTTTGGATTAGTTGACCTAAAGATAATGTCATCTACATATACTTGAACTAGCATTATGTCATTTCCTGTTCCTTTGATGAAGAGAGTTCCATCTATAGTACCCCTTTTGTAGCCATGTTGACAGAGATACGGAGATAGAGTCTCATACCACTTTGTTGGTGCTTGGTGCAGCCCATAAAGAGCTTTATTAAGCCTGCAGACATAATCAGGATGATCAGGATCTGCAAACCCAGGTGGTTGTCTGACATACACCTCTTCATCAATCACCCCATAAAGAAAAGCACACTTGACATCAAGTTGGTAGACTTTGAAGTTCTTTGATGCAGCAACAGCTAGAAATATTCTAACAGCTTCAAGTCTTGCTACAGGAGCAAAGACATCTATGTAATTAATTTCTTCTTCTTGAGTATACCCTTGAACAACTAGTCTTGCCTTGTTCTTGATGACAAGTCCTATCATCCTTCTTATTCCTAAAAACCCATTTGGTTCCTATGGTAGTCTTCCCTTGTGGAAGAGGACATAGGTTCCACACCTTTTGCCTTTTGAATTGAAGCAGCTCCTCTTGCATAGCTTCAACCCAACTTCCATCCTTTAGAGCCTCATTAATTTTCTTTGGCTCTATCAGGGACAAGAAACAAGAGTGAAGACAAGCATTTGCTTCATGGGTTTGTCCTCTTGTTTTCACCCCTGAATCAACATCTCCAATGATGTTTGTGGTAGGATGAGACTTGTGGATCCTTAGCTGAGGAATCACAGCAAGTTGCTTAGAAAGATCTAAATTTGAGAAATTTTGATCTGACAAAGAAGATTCACCCTCCACATCAGCACACTTATCAGGATTGACTTGATCCAATGAGTATGTGACATCATTGATGTTGTCTTCAATGGAGTGGTTATCAGCATCAAGAAATTCATGATCACTTTCACCACCACCATTTTCTCTAACATTCGAAGCTCCTTCCTTTGAATGTTATGCCTCTAAGCTAGAATTTGAAGGCACCTCAGAAGTATCAGCAGGATTTGTCATTGATGTGCTGGTAGAAGCTTCATTTGTAGGATTAGTTACCACTGGAGCTAAAGATGTGTAACTTGAAGGTCTTCTTAGCTCAAATCTTGGGTCAGGATCACCTGTAAGTAGTATATATGTAGATCCTGAAACATTCTCACAAGATTTGTTAAAACAGTTGGTAACTAAATCAAGATCAAATAGCCAATCCGGACCAAAACCTTTCACACTGGGAGTGTGCTCATTGAAATTCACATTGGCGGACTCCTCAACTACTCTAATTCTGAGATTGTATACTCTACAAGCTTTAGCTTGAGAAGAGTATCCAATAAAGTGTTCATCATCTGATTTCTTAGCAAACTTTGCAATTTGATCTTTGGTATTCAAGATGGTGCAAGGACATCCAAATGACCTAAGAAAACCAATGAAAGGTTTTCTCTTGTGCCAAAGTTCATAAAGAGTCTTACCATGTGTCTTAACCACTAAAACTCTATTTTGCACATAGAAAGCAGTGTTCACTGCCTCTGCCCAGAAGGTGATGTGTAGTTTAAAGTCAGACAACATAGTTCTTGCAGCTTCAATTAGTGTCCTGTTTCTCCTCTCAGCAACACCATTTTGCTGAGGAGTCCTGGGAGCACTATATTGTCTTGTAATACCCTTTTCATCACAAAATATATCAAGGATTTGATTCTTGAATTCAGTTCATTGATCATATCTTATGGTTTTGACCTTGTGCTCAAATTGATTCTCAAGCTTTAAGATGAAATTCTTCAGAATCTCAGGAGTCTCATCCTTAGTTCTAAGAAAGAAGACCCAAGTGAATCTTGTAAAGTCATCTTAGATCACCAAATAGTAAGAGGTCCTTCGTAGACTCATTACACTGGTGGGGCCAAAAAGATCCATATGTAATAAGTGTAGGGGATTAATGATGGAATTTCTTTCCGTTGGCTTGTGAGATACCTTGTGTTGCTTCCCCTTTAGGCATGTAACATAGTGGTCATCACTTGTAAACTCTTTCTTTGGTATTCCAGTTACCAAATCATTCTTAATTAGTTTATTCATGTTTTTATAGTTTAAATGGCACATTCTTTTATGCCAGAGGAAAGATTCATCATTATTTGCTCTAGACAGAAAGCATGAAACTTTCTTGAGGGAGATGTTTCTTGCAAGTCCATCTTGTACATGTTCCCTTTCCTGGGGGCTCTGAGCAGGATGTGCTCTGAGGAATGACTACCCTGGGCCTGATAACAATGCACTCATGCTCAGTGAAGAGCATGTTATGACTCTGATCACAAAATTGGGATACACTCAGAAGATTGTACCCAAGCTCCTAGACAAAGTTTACCTTCTTAATGTTGAGCTTACCATTTGTGACCTTGCCCCTTCCTATAATGTAACCTCCTGCATCTCCTCCAAAAGCAACTGGTCCTCCATCAATTCTTTCAAATTTTTGGAGTAGTGACCTATTGCCTGTCATGTGCCTGGAACAGCCACTGTCAATGATCCTTACATTTCGGATTGTCTCTTGGGCTCATCAAAAGAAGTTGAAGACAATGCAACAGTAATTGATCCTATCGTCATGCTAGAAAGATCATTTGCTGATGTTGATGAAGAACTTTTAGCCACTTGGTTTTTCTTTGACTTCCACACCAACTTTGGAAGCATAGACTTGACCTTTAATACTTCAGAAGTTTTGATGACTTCGGAAGTTTTGATGACTGGACCTTCGGAAGATCTTGCTTTCACTGCAGCAGGCTTCAATGCTTCGGATGTATTCTTTTCTGCTGAGACCAAATTTTCTTCCGAAGGCAAGTTTCCACTTGTCTTCTTCTTCGTTTTGGATCTTCCGAAGGAAACAGATTTTCCTTCCGAAGCTTGCTTCTTCTTTTCCAAACTCTTAGAAGTTTCTTTCTTAGGTTATGTGGAGAGTACTCTTTGGATTGTAAACACAATCCTTAGCAAGATGGGAAGTACTCCCACATATAACACAGTTCATTTTCTTCCTTTTAGGAGTTTTCCTTTGTGAACAAGGCTGAACTTGATCACTTTCCTTCTCCATCTTCATCTTTGCAGATGCTGTGGCAATTCTTGTAGGGATAGAACTACCTTTGGAGCTGGATGGTTCAGGTTGTACAACAGTGGTGCATAACTGATCAGCCTTCTTCTTGATGATGGGATGATTTGGACATGAACCAGAACTCTTGTTGATGGAGTTCAAGTTGGTGTCTTCAACCTTTACCACTTCAAATCCTGTAGAGATGAAGACTTGTTTCTGTGCAGAATTGAAGGTGGCCTTGATCTGTTGAGCCTTTTTGGACTATCTTTTTGCCTTCCTCATCAAGTTCTTTCTTCTTGACTTGGTCATCCCAACAGCTTTGCTCTCCTCAGAAGGATGGCGACCCTTCTCAGAATGCTTTTCTTCACTCTTCTCAGAGCCATTCTCCACCATCTCCTCTTCATCCTCTTCAGTCACAGGATCTATGAGGGGAAGCTCATCTTCACAAGTTACACACCTAGGAGATCTTACAGACGAGATTGAGTGTAGAGGAGCTATCTCACAAGATCCTAGTCCCTGCTTATTTTGATAACAGACTTTTGCATGAAATGATGAGGATATTATGTTCTTGAAGGTCTCTTCTTCAAGAACACATTTTTCTGCCTTGGCTTTGCTGATCACAAGATCAGCCTGGCATTCAGTTAATTTAGTAATGAGGTCTTTGATCTGAGTCTTGTAGTTTGTATGCTTATGTTTAAGAGTTGAAATGGTTTTCTCTAAGTCCTCTATCTTTAGTTTATAATCATTTTCAACTCTTTTAAAATCAGCTTTTAAGATATTTAAGGACTCAAGATCATATCTCATTTCTAAGTTTTAGGACCTGTATCTATTGACTTTAGCAATGCATTCAGGAGTACAAAGATGTTCCAATACCTTGGCTTCATCGTAGTCTGCCATGAGTGCTTGGTTTGGAGATGCATCTTCCACCTGAAAGCTCCAGGCAAAGCCTCCTTCTTCAACAGCAACTACATCTTGCTGCTTTGGCTTCTCATTCTGTGGGCTTTCTCAATGTAGTTTGGTCTGGTTTGTGCTTGGCCACCATTTGTCCTTGGTGCCTTGCATTATCTTGCAAAGTGTGCCATCTGGTTACAGTTGTAACACTTTACTTTGCTTTTATCCAGCCCAAACTTTCCACTGGCTGCATTGCTTAGAAACTTTCTCCCTGTCCTCTTGTAGAACTTCTTGGCTCTGTGAGTGAGAAGAGCCATCTGCTGGACTATCTCCATGTACTTTAGATCATCTGGATGGATATAGTCCAAATTTTCAAGGGTGAAGAGAAGGTTGTCTGAGGCAGCAGAGACAAATGCATGAGAAGAACTTGTCTCTTGGAAAGGACTTCCTTGAATGTAGCTTTCCTTTGGAGTCTCTGGGAAGATGATGAAAGGGCCCTTTTATGAGTTATCAGGGTAGCATATAAGATGATGTTGTGGCTCAATGCTTTCCCTTTCAACCACATGAAGGGCTGAACTCAGTTGATTGCTGGAGTTACCAAATGAGTTTTGCATGTTCATCTCCATCTGGTAGCCACTAAGAATACCATACAACTCTGTAAGAGTAAGAGTCTTAGGGTTCTCAGTCCTCTTGATAACAACACAGTAATGTGTCCATTGTCTAGGAAGAGAGGACATAAACTTCCTTACAATGTCCCTGTTCTCAAGAGTTACTCCAACATCCATTAGAGTATCCACAATCTCAACATACCTGAAGTATTGTTGAGTCATGGTTTCATCTACCTTAAAGGTGATGTTTTCAAACTGCTGCTTCAAGAGATCCTTCTTGTTCTCCTTTGCTTCAGTAGACCCCTCATACATCAACTTCAGTGCTTCCCATAGTTGCTTGGCAGTTTTGCACTTTTGAAACCTCTGTAGATGGAGTTTGGAAGAGCAGTTTGAAGGGCTGTCATGGCTTTCTGATCAATCTCTATTCTTTTCCTGTCTGCTTGAGAGTAATCAGCCACAACCTTAGGAATCATACCACCACCAGTAGCAGAAGTAGTGCTTGGTATGTAAGGTCCATCAACAACAGAGTCCCACATCCTGGAGACTTGAGACTTGATGAAGCCTTCCGTTCTTTGACACCAAGTATCAAAGTCTTCAGGAATTATTAGTGGAGACTTTGTCATAGTTCCAGTTTCCATATCAGCTTTGGTAATAGTGCCATTTGAGTTGTTAAGTATTTTGTGCGTGTGAGGGATCTTAAGATGGTGAGATCTTATATCAAGAGCCTGGAATGCTCTGATACCAAATACATGAGCGGTGAAGGGTATGCACTTACAACACAATAACACAATGAAGAGAGTTACTTAGAACACTTAACATATCAAATAGGGAATTGGTTAACTTGTTAATGAAAGATGCTAAGAACACAAGTAAATATGAGACAGAACAAGATGGCAAAACAACACAAGTAATTGGTTTACGAGAATGTTGTATATTGCTTCTCAAGTTCTATTACAAATGTTACAAACCATAAAGGAAAGTTACAAGTACTTTAGATACATATACTACATCCTACAGCCGGCCATACATTAAAGGCCAGCTGGATACAATTGACTAGACAACTACAAAATCAAATGTAGAGTCAAAAGGCAGATTTGCCTTTTGACTAGTGACTATGGTATGCCATAGCTCACATCCTAATATATTACAAAAAGGACAAAAGTACATAAAGTAGAAAGCATGGACTCAAGACCCCAGTGTAAAGTTACTAAAAGCATGGACCTTGCACCAACTCATGTAAGTTGGTGACTTTACAAAGTTGTAGTAGAAAGGTGGTCCAATGTTATGGTAAAGTATATCAGATAAAGGCATATCTCTAAAAGTCTTCGGAAAAAATCTGTCATCACTCTTTGGCTTTAGAAGACTTTGTCTTTGAAGCTTCGAAAGACATCACTTTTGGCTTCGGAAGATGTTGGTCTTGGCTTCAGAAGATATTACACTTAAAATATTTCTAGTGAATGGTGTAAAACTTCCGAAGCATTTACACTTTTGTTTTTTAGTGCATGTATGCACTGAGACTTTGGATGTTTTGGCTGCATCAGACTTATAGGAATCCTTACAGTGTTCATAAACCCAGGTCTTTATTTACACAAAACAGAGGGAATATGATTTGCAAAGATAGAAATTATAAAATGTTGTTACATAGTGTGCTTGAGTGAGTGATTTGATCACATCAAGATAAGACTTATTTGCTTGATCCTCAAAATGGAATGTCCCACAGACTGTCACCTTTTCATTATGTTATACATGCACTTAGTGTATTTTCCACTCAAGCTGAACCTACTCACATATCAAAGCACTTTTGTTCAGTCTGTATTGAAGGTTAACACTCAAGCATGAACCAAAGGCAGAGTGTACTATCATTTCCCATTAATGATATGCTGAACAGAAAGTCAAATTAATTGTGACAATATTTTTGTATTTTTTTATGATTTTATGTATGTTTTTGGATTTGTCATATAATACATACAAGGACAAACTCATGCTTTTCAGATGATGTTGATTAATCTAAGTTGATCATGCCCAATGATTCAATCAGAAAACTAAATCTAACTAAGTCAATGGCTTTAGAGAATAAATCAGCAAGCTAATTTGTTGTATCCTATTTGATTAACTTGATTAAACCTTTTTCTGAGCAATCTCTCAGAAAATGGTATCTGATTTCTTCGTGTTTTGCTTTACTATGTTGCACTGGAATCGCAGTGATGAACATAGCAGCTAAATTATCAATAGGAATTGGTGTTTGAAGGAAATTGTAACCAATCAAGTAATTGATTTTACAACCAGAGAACTTAAATGCATCCAACTGAAGCAACAATGTACTCAGCCTCAGCTGTGGATACAGATACATTTGTTTGCTTTTTGCACTACCAAGAAACAAGTCTTGGTCTTATGAATTGATATCCACCAGTTGCAGATTTTCTATTGTTGTTGCATCCTCCAAAGTCACTATCTGAGTAGGAGTATAGGCTGAAATCTCCATCCTTGGGATACCATAGTCCAAGTGCTGGTTTTCCTGTAAGATATCTGAAGATCCTCTTTACATCATTCAGATGGGGCTCTTTAGGATCTGATTGGTACCTAGCACAAACACACAAAACAAACATTATGTTAGGCTTGCTGGCATTTAAATACATGAGAGAACCTATCATTGATCTATACAATCTTTGATCAATTAATTTCCGTGTAGGATCGGGTACAATTTTGTCAATTATTGATGCTTGTGTCTTGCATGAAGATTGTACTTCTTCAGGATTTGATGAATATACTTCTCTTGATTAATGAAGATACCATCTTCTTTAAGGATGAAATCGTAACCCAAGGAAGAATGTTAATTCTCCCATTGAACTAATTTGAAATTTTGATTTTATTAACCCTTCAAAGTTTTCACACAATCTCATGTTTGTTGATCCAAAGATAATGTCATCAACATAAATTTGGACAACTAAGAGATCTTGATGTTCTTGTTTGAGGAAGAGAGTCTGATCTATTGTTCTCCTTTTATATCCATGTTTGAGTAAGAAAGATGATAGTGTTTCATACCACTTCCTAGGAGCCTGATGAATGCTATACAGTGCTTTGTCAAGCTTGTATATCCTGTGTGGATACTCAGGATCCTCAAAACTTAGAGGTTGAGCAACATAGAACTCCTCATCAATTTTTTCATATAAGAAAGCACATTTTACATCCATTTGGTAAACTGTGAACTTCTTATGTGAAGATAGGCTAGGAATACTCTTATGGCTTCAATCCTTGCAATTGGTGCAAAGACTTCATCATAGTCTATTCCTTCTTCATGAGTATTTCATTGTGCAATCAGCCTTGCTTTGTTTCTTATAATGATACCCCTGTCATCTAGTTTGTTTTTGAACAAACATCTTGTGCCAATTGGATATTGGCCTTTAGGAAGATCAACTAGATTCAAGACTTTTTGCTTTCTGAATTGTTAAAGCTCTTCTTACATAGCTTCAATCCAGCTATTATCCTTCAATGCAGCAGTTAGGTTGGGAGGAACCACTTGTGATAGAAAGCAAGAGAAGAGGCAAATGCTAGCATCTGCCCCTTTGCTTCTTTTGATTCTTTCATTAAGATCACCAATAATATTGTCTATTAGATAATACTTATGAATGCTTGTTGTTGAAATAGATGCAATTGGAATGGATGATTCCAAGTTACTCATATTGATTGATTGAGAAGGATCAAGATGAGATAGAGAATCAACAAAGTAGTCAAGTTCTTCATCATTTTGATCCTCAGGAGCTGAATGATATCCTTCCTCATGAATTTGTGTACCATCAGTATTGTGAACAGCTTCCGCAGGAATATCTACTGACAAGTTTTGAACATCCGCAGAAGTTATAGGAACATCTACGGATGATGTGTGTTGATCTGCAGACACAAAATACTTGGAATGTATTGAGGCATCTCTAGAGCATGGAATATCTACTGGTGTTGATGGAGCATCTGCTGATGCAATGTTCATATCTTAGGATGCAGGACAAACATCTGCGGATGCAGGGTTAGCTGCTGCTGATGTGTATTTATCTGAGGATGATGAACTTTTTGTTGATCTTTTTCTTCATTTGTTGAACAATATGAAGTGCTGGGAACAACAACACTTGAAGTGTGAGACGGAATGCTTGGAGGATTAGCAGATAATGACACATCATTCATGTTAGGAGGAACATAAGGATAGCATGCATCCATGGAACTTGCATTATTCAAATAACAAGAATTAAATGAATTTGTGAGTGCATCTATATCAAACAACCATGCTGATCCTTTAATAGATTTTGGAAATAAGGATTCATCAAATGATACATTAGGTGTTTCTTCCATAATGTTTTGTTGTGGAATATAAACTCTATATGATTTAGATGTTGAGGAGTACCCAACAAAGAATCCATCATAGGCTTTTCTAGAAAACTTCCCTAATTGTTCTTTGGTGTTTAAAATAGACACATGATAACCAAAGAATCTATGATATCCTATGAAAGGTTTTCTATTAAATAAAAGCTCATATGGTGTTTTGTTTTGTTATGTTCTTTGACAATTAATGTCCTGTTTTGAACATTGCAAGTTGTGTTCACTGTTTCAGCCCAAAATGTGATTGGCAATTTTAAATCAGCAAGCATTGTTCTTGCTGCTTCAATGAGAGTTTTATTTCTTCTTTCAGCAACTCCCTTTTGCTGTGGAGTTATTGGTGCATTGAATTGTCTTGCAATGCCTTTGAATCTACAAAAGGAATCTAATACATGATTAACAAATTCAGTACCATTATCACTCTTTAAGATTTTGACATTGGAATCAAGTTGATTTTCAATCTTAGTGATAAACTCCATTAATATTTTTGATGTTTTAATTTTATGTTTTAAAAAAAAGACCCATATGAATCTAGTCAAACCATCCATAATCACCAAACAATATTGCTTTTTGCCAATGCACATGACATTGGTTGGACCAAATAGATCCATGTGAAGCAATTTGAGTGGTGTTGAATTAGTGTTGATTATTTTGGATTTATGTGACACTCTATGTTGTTTTCCTTTATAACATGATGAATAATGATTGGTGCAATAAAATTCTTTCTTTGGTAGTCCAATGACTAGGTCATTTTTCACCAATTTGTTCATGTTCTTCATGTTGGAATGAACAAGCCTTCTATGCCATAACTGAGATTCATCTTCTGATGACTTAGACAATAGACATGTTTCATTGCTGGTGAGAGCATTATTATTCATATCCGAAATATAAGTGTTTCCTTTCTTGATGCTTTAAGAAGGTTCCAATCTTCTGGAATAGGAAAGCTTGGCTTAAGAATATTACAGTTAGTGTTATCAAATAAAGTGGTATAATTTTGATCACAAATTTGAGACACACTTAGTAAATTATATTGCAAATTTTCACAAAAAATTACTTTCTCAAACTTGAGCTCACCATTAGTTACATTCCTTCACCAACAAATTTTCCTCCCTTCTTATCCCCACCAAATGCCATATACGAGGCATTTTTATGTTTAAAATCATGGAGTAGAGAACAGTTTCCTGTCATATGCCTGGAACAACCACTGTCAACATACCCCTTGTTGTCAGTCCTCCATGCTTGTTCATGCATTCATAAAGAAATCAATTAGAATGAGGGACCTAAGCTTTAATTATCTTGGGTTTACCACCAGTGTCTAAATTTGTTACTTCCTCATGAATGAGTCTTGATGTTTCTGTGTTGATTTTAGACTCACTTGATTCATTATGTTTTGTTTGTGGTAAGGATGATTCTGTTGATGACGAGCTTGTGGGACTTTTTTCTTGTTTCTCAATCCCTTCATCTTCTACCTTTTCTTTGTTTAATTGACTGCTTTGACTGTGAAGATGATCCCTGATTGAAGAAACTTTCGCCATCCTTTGATTTTTATTATGGTATTTGTGTACCCTTCTCAATATGATCAAAGAATGTGTCATCAGTATTGGCTTTTTTTCTGTCAAATCCACCTTTTTGTGAGGTGTTTTGAGTAAATGATGTGATTTTCTTTCTCCTTAAAAGAATTACTATCAGCAGATGGTTTCTCTTTTGGTTTTTGTAGCTTTTGTTTTGGCTGCTGCTTCTTTGGCATAGATTCTTCTTGACTGTCACTTGATTTAGAATTTGATTCATCTCTCTCAATTGCTGGTTCTTTGTATTCTTTGTTTTGTTCTTTTTGTTGAAATAACATTCCTGAGTAGAATGGTTATTTTCATTACAAATTACATAATGTTTGTTGAAGTAACAATAAGAGGTCATGTGATTGTTCATATTGTAAATCGAGCAATAACTACCGAAGTAACAATCTTTAGTGTTGTGATTTATCATGTAACACCATTTGCAATACTTCTCCTCTTCTTCAGTTTCTTCTCCAACTTAACAGCTGATGAATCCTTGTTGCTTCCTGACATGATATCATATGGTTCTAGTTTAGCAGTAGAAGACTTCTGTTGCTTAGGATTCTCACACTTTTGATGATTGACAGTCTTGATGATTGTTGCATGTTGCTTCCGCTGGTCTTTCACTGATTCAACATATTTTTGTTTCCGAAGATCTTCAATGGATGATACTTGATTAGCATTTTTCTTCTTCCAGAGATCTTCTACGGATGATTGATCACCATTTTTCTTCTTCTTCCAAAGATCTGCTACGGATGTTTAATTATTATTTTTCTTCTTTTCTTCTGCGGAAGAGATTTTTATATCTTCCATAGATGTGATCTTCACACTTTCTCCATTTGATTTTTGTTGTTTGTTAAGCTCATGAAGCCCTTTATTCAGCTGAGCTATCCTTTTATAGATTGTTTTCAGCATATTCTTTTGCTTAGGAGGATAAGGCAGCTTGGATTCTTTAAGAACTTTAGGATGATTGGTTCAAATGTTACATTCTTACCAGCATTCATTTCATCCACACTTTTCTAAACATGTTCATCAGAATCATCTAAGTCTTCATAGTCAAATTCAGAGTCATTTTGTTGGACTTTCTGATGTAGAAGATTTAGTTACACTCAACTCAGAATCATTTCATTTGCCAATTGATTATGTTTTGTTTCAAAATTGGTGCAAGGCACAAAATGAGTTGAAAATATGTTTGTCATTGTTTTAGGTAAAGGTGTGTAATTATCATTCAGAAGGGTGGAACAACATTGTATCCCAACCCATACATGTTTTTTGAATCAATATGAGAATTTAATATTTTCTCATATTGTTAAGATGACAGTTGAAACTTCAGAAGTTTCACTTCAGTTGATAGATGATCATATATGAATTTTGTTAAGGAAGTGGTCATATACTCAACTTGGGCTTTTAAATTATAGTTTTCACAAACAAATTTATCTAAATCTTTTTGCAAAGAGTTGATTTTGATTTGATATAGTTTATGGTCTCTTACATGAGATTCATTTAAAACCACTGTTTCATTTACCTTATTTGCTAATCGTTGAGCATGGACACTATATCTTTCTACTTCCTCAACACATGATGATGAAGACAGTCTATCTCTTATCTCTCGGCCATAGGTGGGACTTTTTTCTCCATGTTGGCTATTAAAGCCTGATTCTCTTCCAATACCTCCTTCTCATACATGCTCCAGTCACATGTTCCATCTTGTAAAATTATCAGCCTACTTTCTTTTGAGTTACTAGGCCCTGTTGATGAGTGCTAGGACCGTTTAGGTACGGAGTACTAACTAATTTACGTGTATACAAAACCAAATAGTGCGGAATCCTATTTGATTGGCGATCCAATCAGTGAGAACGCAAGTATAGTCGATCTAAGAATGAATCAAAACGTTAAGAATGATCGCAAGATGATTAACTACGATCTATAAACTTGGAACAGGTGTTCTTGAGTCTCTGGATGGCTAGGGTACGATTATGTGCGTAAGTATTCGAATTGTTCCGTTTTTCCATGAATTAAGTGGTATTTATAGGTTAGGGTTTTCCATTCGTACGATTGAACCATTAGCATGGTTCAGTCGTGCGACTTGTCAGGATCAACGATCACAAGTTTGAAGTATTAGAGAGTAATGCAGCGGAATGAAGAGAAGAATTAGTCAAATTATAGCAAGAGTTTGTTACTTGTAAACAAATGCGAGAGAATATTTTTCTGTAATTAGGAATGTTTCAATAATGCCCAATATTATTGCTAAATCATTCCTAATTACAGAAAAATATTCTCTCGCATTTGTTTACAAGTAACAAACTCTTGCTATAATTTGACTAATTCTTCTCTTCATTCCGCTGCATTACTCTCTAATACTTCAAACTTGTGATCGTTGATCCTGACAAATGGTATCAGAGCAGGTTAATCATTGATCGATCTAATAATTGATCATTGAAACTGCTCTTCAAGATCCAAGTTTGAGTGAATAGCATTTTTGCAAGAAACTGTTATAGAGATTGAATTTTCTGTGCTTTTATCATTCATCCTGAGACTTATTCTTGGTTTTCATTGAGTTTGTTGTGGTGTGTCTAAATTTTTGCTTGAATAAAATTTTTTTTGGATCCAAAATGACTACTCCTTCCAATGATCCTCACAATACTGGTTCCTCAACCAAGCCTCCAATGCTGGTTAGGAATGAGTATAACATATGGCAACGTCATATGCTCCATCACCTGTCTGTTAACAGCTCAGGTTGTTGGACATCAGTGGTACATGGTCCACACAAGCCTATGGTGAATAACCCGGAAACCAATCAAATGGTTCCGAAGAGGAAGGATCAATACTCAGATGAGGATAAGAAATTGTTTGAGATAGATGCAAAAGCTCATGGAATTCTAGCCATGGCACTACCCAATGAAATTTATTCTGGGTTAATGCATTATGAATCTACCCATGACCTCTGGAATGCCTTGAAAGAACAATTTGGAGGAACAGATGAGGTCTTGGCAAATAATAGAGAGATCCTTGCCCAACAATATGAGACATTCTCTCATAGGAAGGGTGAGACACTGACTCAACAGTTTGAGCGGTTCTCTTGTTTGATCTCTGAATTGAAAATGGTCAAACATGAGTATACTAATATTCAGATGAATAACAGATTTCTCAGATCACTGCCTGAGAGATGGGATACATATACCATTGTCCTACGCTCCAGTGCAAATTTGGACAAACTATCTCTCACCCAACTTCATGGGAAATTGCTCACATTTGAGAGAGAGATAGAACAAAAGAGAAAACTGTCTTCATCTGGTAAGCTCACTGAGGACTTTGTACCAGGCAACACTGCTCTGGTTAGTCATGAGTCAGAATATGTGTTGGACCAAAAGAACCAATGAGCCGGATCAGAAAAACCTTTTAGTCCCACAGACGTCACAACAACTACTGAAGTCCACAACAGCTGAAGACAACAACTGAAGACAAAGTCTGAAGACAAGTGCTGAAGACAAAGTCTGAAGACAAGTGCTGAAGACAAAGTCTGAAGACAAGTGCTGAAGACAAAGTCTGAAGACAAATGCTGAAGACAAAGTATCAGACGTTGTCACAACAGCTGAAGAGGACTTCTTCAGTAGTTGTGACGGTTTACTTTCAGTAGTTTTATGTTCTTTCTTTTCAGTAGTTCTGTAAAACGACTGGAGAGCTTGTTCTTCAGTCGTTGTAGTATCAGTAGTTTCCTTTCAGTAGTTTTATGTTTTATACTTAGCACTCTGACATGTTCTCAGTAGTTGTGAACATTTCAGTAGTTTATTAAGTATTAGTTATTTTTGTACTAAATCTGCTAGTAATCACCATCCCGTGATTACAGCAGTGATTGCACTCTATATAAGGAGTGCCAACCTTATTGTAACGTGAATGATTTAGCAATAATATTGGGCATTATTGAAACATTCCTAATTACAGAAAAATATTCTCTCGCATTTGTTTACAAGTAACAAACTCTTGCTATAATTTGACTAATTCTTCTCTTCATTCCGCTGCATTACTCTCTAATACTTCAAACTTGTGATCGTTGATCCTGACAAATGGTATCAGAGCAGGTTAATCATTGATCGATCTAATAATTGATCATTGAAACTGCTCTTCAAGATCCAAGTTTGAGTGAATTAGCATTTTGCAAGAAACTGTTATAGAGAATGAATTTTCTGTGCTTTTAATCATTCATCCTGAGACTTATTCTTGGTTTTCATTGAGTTTGTTGTGGTGTGTCTAAATTTTTGCTTGAATAAAATTGTTTTTGGATCCAAAATGACTACTCCTTCCAATGATCCTCACAATACTGGTTCCTCAACCAAGCCTCCAATGCTGGTTAGGAATGAGTATAACATATGGCAACGTCGTATGCTCCATCACCTGTCAGTTAACAGCTCAGGTTGTTGGACATCAGTGGTACATGGTCCACATAAGCCTATGGTGAATAACCCGGAAACCAATCAAATGGTTCCGAAGAGGAAGGATCAATACTCAGATGAGGATAAGAAATTGTTTGAGATAGATGCAAAAGCTCATGGAATTCTAGCCATGGCACTACGCAATGAAATTTATTCTGGGTTAATGCATTATGAATCTGCCCATGACCTCTGGAATGCCTTGAAAGAACAATTTGGAGGAACAGATGAGGTCTTGGCAAATAATAGAGAGATCCTTGCCCAACAATATGAGACATTCTCTCATAGGAAGGGTGAGACACTGACTCAACAGTTTGAGCGGTTCTCTTGTTTGATCTCTGAATTGAAAATGGTCAAACATGAGTATACTAATATTCAGATGAATAACAGATTTCTCAGATCACTGCCTGAGAGATGGGATACATATACCATTGTCCTACGCTCCAGTGCAAATTTGGACAACAATCTCTCACCCAACTTCATGGGAAATTGCTCACATTTGAGAGAGAGATAGAACAAAAGAGAAAACTGTCTTCATCTGGTAAGCTCACTGAGGACTTTGTACCAGGCAACACTACTCTGGTTAGTCATGAGTCAGAATATGCTCCATCTGAATGCCAGTATGATGAGCATATTGATTCTCTTCAAACATTTCTGATTCAGCATTTGTGAGTGTTGATAGTCAATTTTCTGGGTGTAATAATGACAATCTATGCTTCATCATGGATGATCTCAAGGGGATTGCTGATGATGACTTAGAAGAGATGGATATTTTGAGCCAAATGGCCTTGATAAATATCAGATCTCAGAAGTTCTACAAAAGAACTGGAAGAAAATTCCCAGGACTCTCTGGCAAAACCAAAGTTGGTTTTGACAAGAGTAAGTTGAGGTGTCACAGATGCCAAGGCTTGGACACTTTGCTAGAGAATGTAGATCATCTGGATCTAATTCATCTGCACCTTTTGTGACTTTTCCTAGCAATAGTCAACAAAACAAAGGGCAACATCCTGTCAATTCTAGTCATCAGTCTCAACTACAATCTCCAGCATATTTTGTTCCTCAGGGTCAATGCCTACCCTTACCCGTGTTATTACATGCCACAAACCAGTCAAGTTCAAGCTCCTATGGTACCACAACCTCATGCACTCCCAGAACCTCAACCATCTCATCAACCCCCTCAACCTCAACAACATAGCTTCTTCACCCCAGAAGTTGTTGATTGGAGCAGCTTGCCAGATGACATGTCTGGTCATGAACAACTGTTCACAAGTGCTGAGCAACATGGTGGTGATAGTCCTTTTGGAAATCTGGCACTTATGGCTCTGGAATCAACTGAGGGTTCCTGCTCAACTGCATCATCTTCACAGGTAACTCAGGGTTCTTCAACATGCCACAGAGGCATCTGGTATGTAGACAGTGGAGGATCCATGCATATGACAGGAAACAGATCACTTCTTAATGACTACTCTCAAGGAAGGAAGGATTTGTATCTTTTGGCAATGATGCAAAGGGTTACATCATCGGCAAAGGCTTTGTTTCCAATGGGGAAATAAAGTTTGATGATGTTAACCATGTGGAAAATCTCAAGTACAACCTCTTGAGTGTCAGTCAAATGTGTGACAAAGGCCATGTTGCTCTTTTCACAAGTCAGAACTGCCGGATTCTGTCATCCAAAGTTCTGAGTTTGATTGACAAGGTGTTGGATAAACACACTCTCCTTAAGGCCAACAGGACAGGAAGAGTGTATGCCTTAGATCTTTCTAAGAAAATAGATCTCAAAGGCCATCCTTGCCTATTTTCCAAGGCTTCCCCTCAAGAATCTACACTATGGCATAGAAGGCTGGGTCATGTTAATCTCAAAAACATAAATCAGCTGATCAACCATGGTTTAGTAAGGGGATTGCCTATAAAGGAGTTTAAATGTGAAGATGACTGCACTGCTTGTCTAAAAGGAAAACAGCACAAAGTTTCATTTCCTTCCATAGAAGAACCTAAGTCCACAGCCTGCTTACAGCTTCTTCACATGGATCTCTTTGGTCCTGTGAGAGTGATGAGTATGGCTAAGAAGAAATACTGTCTAGTAATTGTGGATGATTACTCCAGATTTGTATGGACTTTCTTCTTGCATTCAAAGGATGAAGCACCTCAGAAGATTATCAACTTTGTGTTGTATGTTGAGAAGCAGTATTCCCTCTCAGTCAAGTGTATTAGAAGTGATAATGGAACTGAATTTAGAAACAATACACTTGATGAGTTCTACCTCTCAAAGGGAATCAAGAGGCATTTTAGCATTCCAAGAACTCCTGAACAAAATGGAGTAGTGGAGAGAAAGAACAGGACCCTTATTGAAGCTGCAAGGTCCATGTTGGCTGACTCTGGATTGCCAATGACTTTTTGGGCTGAAGCTATCAATACAGCTTGCTATGTACAAAATAGAGCACTAGTGAATAAGAGGTTGATGAAAACTCCATATGAAGTTCTTCATCATTTGGCCCCTCTAATTTCATTCTTTAGAGCTTTTGGATGTCCTTGTTTCATTCTCAACACAAGGGATCAACTCCAAAAATTTGATTCTAAGGTGGATGCAGGATATTTTGTTGGTTATTCATCAACTTGCAAAGCATACAGAGTCTTCAACTGTAGAACAAAGATGGTTGAAGAGACTCTACATGTTAAGTTTAATGAATCTCCAAAGGACAAGATTCCACAAAACCCTGTGGAGATATTTGATTTGGACATACTACAATATGCTCCTCATCGAACTCCTGCTGTTGCTCCTGTCAACAGATCTCCACCTGGTGGTACTGCTGGTACTGATGATGATGATAGTAGTACTCACCTCTTCAGCTTTACTGATCAACTGCCTGATTCAGCTAGACCTGATGTTCCTACAGCTCCAGCAGCTCAATCCACAACAAATGCTGATGAGATTTCTACAACTTCAACTTCCTTTGACCTACCATCAACTGATTGGTTTCAAGGAAATTCTTCACCATCACCATTTGTTGCTGCTGAGCCTGCTACAAACACTTGCACTGATCTCATTGTGTACCAAGATCTGAAGAATCACCCTATGTCTCAAATCATTGGTGATATCACTGCTGGAGTATCAACAAGAAGTCAATAGTCAAATTTCTGCTTCTATGCTCTCTTCATTAGTCAGCAAGAGCCAAAGAATTATCACATTGCCTTAAAGGACAATGGATGGGTTGATGCCATGCAGCTTGAGCTTCTTCAGTTCAAGAAACAACAAGTGTGGGAACTGGTTCCTCTACCTCCAGGTAAGTGTGCAATAGGCACTAAATGGGTGTTTAGGAATAAGACTGATGAAAATGGGCTTATTGTTAAGAACAAGGCCAGACTGGTTGTTCAGGGGTTTGCACAAGAAGAAGGTATTGATTATGATGAAACCTTTGCTCCTATAGCCAGACTGGAAGCAATTCGATTGTTTTTAGCTTATGCTGCTTATCAAAATCTTAAAGTTTTTCAAATGGATGTCAAAAGTGCTTTTCTGTATGGGAAAATTAAAGAAGAGGTTTATGTATGTCAACCACCAGGTTTTGAGGACAACAAACATCCTAATTGGGTGTATAAGCTTGATAAGGCTCTTTATGGGTTGAAACAAGCTCCTAGAGCCTGGTATGAGACATTATCAAACTTTCTTCTTGAAAATAATTTTACTAGAGGCACCATAGATAAAACTTTATTCATTAAGAAAGCAGGGCAGCATAATTTACTTGTTCAAATTTATGTAGATGATATTATTTTTGCATCTTCTGATCCACAGTTGTGTGATGGCTTTACAAAGCTGATGCAACAAAAGTTTGAAATGAGTGCAATGGGGGAATTACAATTCTTTCTGGGTTTGCAAATCAAACAAAAGGCTGATGGAATTTTCATTCATCAGTCCAAATATACAAAAAATCTTTTGGAAAAATTTGATTTACAAAATTGTAAACCTTGTTCTACTCCCATGTGCAACACCACACAACTGGATACAGATCAGAAAGGTAAAGTGGTTGATGAAACACTTTACAGATGTATGATTGGGTCCTTGATGTACTTAACAGCTTCTAGACCAGATATTATGTTTGCTACATGTGTTTGTGCTAGATTTCAGGCTGCACCAAAGGAGTCTCATCTGATTGCAGTCAAGAGGATCTTTAGATATTTGCAAGGCACTCCATCTCTAGGTTTATGGTATTCTACTAGACATTCTGGTAAATTAGTTGCTTTTTCTGACAGTGACTATGCAGGGTGTAAGTTGACCAGGAAATCAACTTCTGGTGGATGCCAATTCCTAGGCAACTGTTTGATTTCTTGGCAAAGTAAGAAACAAACCTCAGTTGCTACATCAACTGCTGAAGCCGAGTACATTGCTGCTGCAAGTTGTACATCTCAGGTATTATGGCTTCAAAACCAATTATTGGATTATGGCATAACTGAGACTAAGACTCCATTGTTAATGGACAGCTCTTCAGCTCTTTGTATTGTCAAGAATCCTGTCCAGCACTCTAGGACTAAACATATTGAAATCAGACATCATTTTATTAGAGATTGTTTTGAAAAAGGTCTGATTGATCCAAAATTTGTTCCTAGTGCTGATGAGCTTGCAGACATTTTTACTAAGCCTTTGGATAGTTCAACCTTCCACAACCTGGTGTTAAGGCTTGGTATGCTGCAGCTAGAATAAGTGACAACTACCGATAATCTCAGTAATAAATACTGATGATCATTGGTAACCATGTCATATATAAGTACTTTATTTGTTAAAACAGCTGATGTAGTTATAACAGCTGATGAAATCACAACAGCTGATGTAACTACAACTGCTAATGTCAGAAATGCAGATAAGTACTGATGACCAATGAAACATCAAACTCGGATTTAAATGTGGAGGTCAGACTGAAACAGCTGAAAAGCTATGAATTGACGACAACAGCTGATGAGTAATTTCTCTTCAGTTGTTTTTACAACTGCTGTTTCTAAACAACTGAAGCCACAGCTATGTCTTCAGTAGTTTACAACTACTGAAGACTACCACTAAGTCTTCAGCTGTTTACAACAACTGATGACAAAACCACTGTCTTCAGTAGTTTCATAACTACTGATGACAAACACCATGTCCTCAGTTGTTTCACCACCTGAAGTCGGAATTGTCCTCAGTAGTTTTATAACTACTGAAGACTAAATCAAAGACTTCAGCTGTTTCAATGTCTGACGGTTAAACCCAAGTCTTCAGCTGTTTTATAACAACTGATGATCACACCAATACGGTCAGTCATTTCAAACCTCTGAAAGTTAATGCCACGTCATCACTAGTTTCACCAAATGATGACCAACACCAAACCTTCAGTTGGTTCTTAACCCTACCCTATAAATCCCTTCTCTCACCAGAGTTTTTCTCACCTTTCCTCTCAAACCTAACGTTCAAAAACTCTGTACCCTCTCTTCATCCATGGCGACCATGCAACTAAAACCACGACACAACTGTGTCGCTCACCTTACTAAATCACCATTCTGGACCAAGTTTCACAACGCCATTGATTTAATGGTCCAGTCACCTTACCAAACAGCCTTTCTGATAAACCCCACCATATATGCCGAATCCCTTAGCCAATTCTGGACAAACGTCACTCTTGTCTCTGAGGAGAATGACACAGAGTCACTTCATTCGTTTGTCCATAGCCAAAAGGTGGTCATCAATCCAGAGATTCTTCGCCAAACCCTCAATCTGGATGATGTCACTTACCCGACTAGCTATCCAAAGGGCACCACTGATCTATCATTTGCCCACCATGGATACGAAGGCAACCTGAGTGCCTCAACCATATTGAAGAAACATTTCCAGGATGCTGAACGGCTTATCTTTCATATGGTTAATGTCTGCCTGGCCCCCAAGACTTCATCATGGGATCAAATGTCCACAAGGTGGCAACAGGTATTGTACTCTATCCTTGAGCAACAACCTTTAAATTTTTCTGAAATACTATTCTTAGAGCTCAAGGATATGGCCCAAAAACAACTTTCTAACCGTTGGATATTATATCCTCGGTTTATAATGGCCATAATTGAAAACCAGCTTCAAGCTGAGGGACTTGTTGGCCTGGGAGTCCCTGCTATGGCTGTATTGCCTGAAGTATACTCCGGCACAACTCTGACCAATCACTCAAAATGGCTGCCAAGCTGCGCAAACCCACGCAGCTGGAACCCACAGCCACCACCACAAAATCCAAAGTCCCCACCAAACCAAAAACAAAACGAACCAAAACAGCTATTCAGGAAGATGAGTCCCCTGAAGATGCTCCTGTACCACCAAGACAGGATATACTTACTGGTGTAAACCCCCCAGTAGTATCAGAGACTCACCCAGCCACAGCCGCTCAGGTTTCCTCTCAAAAGGAACCTGAAGCAACCAAAGAAGGGGTACCCACAAATCTGGAATCTTCCTCATTTGAGGAGATTGCCATTGAAACACACCATTCTCCCCAGGTGCATAATACCCTATCTCCTCATGAAAATGCCCCCCAAAGTCCAACACTTATAATTGCAAATGTGCTGACTCAGCTGCATGCCTCTCCTCCTCCCCAACAACCACCTAAAGGGAAAACCACAGATATTGAGGTAGAGGATCAACATGCTTCTGACAACCCACAGCACAGGGGTTTAAATGTTCAGTCTCCTAGTGTAGATACGGAGACACGAATATCTGGTGAGGCTGCCACCTCTTCTGCATCAGCACATGATCAGACTGAGGCTGGTAACATGGCTAAGACCTCATCAGAGGCAACAGCTGATGAAGGACATCGTCCTGAGGCTGGAAGTCCCCAGTTCCAAGAAAAAGGGGCACATGCTACATCTGGTCTACACCCAGGGCATGTACATCTTGCTACTAGCAGGAGGTCAGGTGATTCAGCATCTGCTGATGATGACCTGGGCTTCTTTTATGATGTTCTAGCCCAGAACACAATTCTTGAGGAAGAAGTCAGTAGACTACAAAGACTACTTGACCAATTCTCTCAAGAAGCAAGTCCATCTGATACCACCATACACCCACAGATGGCACCTTCACCTGAAGGTCTCCTAAACACTCAGCCACTAAAAACATTCAATCTACCAGCCTCTACTTCTGGCACTGCTTCTCAGGGACAGAACCCCTCTGAGCAAACAGTTGCTATCTTTCATAAATCCCTACCTCTCATCACCCCAATGATCACCGATATTGTGATCAAAACCTTGGATGACAGACTTCCCTCAATCATACAGCCACTGGTGGAGGAGATTGTGAGCACAAGGCTTTCTACTACTCAAACCCTTGCAACCAATGCAACCAAAAAGGGGGAGAGTCAGTTAGTGAAAGACAAAGGGAAGAGGATATTGATAGAGAGAGAACATGAGGAAGAAGTGGTTGTGAAAGAGACTGAGAAGGAGGAAGAGTATGTGAAGGGAGCTGACACTGATCAAGTGAGTGAAAGTCACAAAGACTTTCACATCACATATAAGAAGAGGAAGATTGAAAGAAAAGAAAAAGAACTCCAACTTGATGAGATGGTCAAAATGGCGGATGCTACACATAGTAAATCTATGGACTCCATTATTGATCAACTATACAGACAAGGGTTCGATACTGCACAGCTTGACTCAGAGATTAGAAGACTTGAAGTTGAAGAAATTAACTCAAGATGGGCAAGTTATGATGTGTTAGAAAGAGAAAGACTGGAGATCATGATCAGATTCATTGCAAAGTATCTTGGAAGATCATTGATAGAGATTAAGTCATGGACCAGGGACAATATCTTGGCAATAACCACCAAGATCTGTACGTCTGAAGCATACACAAAGGGATTAGTGATTGAAGCACTAAATGAAGCAGGTGCTGGAAACAGAAACGAACTAGCAAAATACTCCAAAGCCTCACTCATTACAAGAATGCTAGAACAACCTGCAAAACCTACCACTTCAAAATCACCACTACCACAACCCATTAAACCAACTCCTTTACCCTCAAAACCAACAGCCGATGATGCATCCAAGAAGAAGAAGAGAAGGATGTTGAGGCTAGAAGAAGAAGATGAAGAGGATGATGAGGAAGAAGATAGGTTGCCTCTTTCTGCAGTCCTAACTTTGCCTAAAGCCAAAATTCCTCCAAAATTAATTACGCACGCCCGAAGCATATCTTCCAGCATCTGAATAGTCCTCTCCGATTGACCATCTGTCTAGGGATGATAAGTCGTGCTGGTATGCAACTTAGTCCCTATCGCATCATGAAATCTCTTCCACAACTTCAATGTAAACCGAGTGTCACGGTCAGACATGATAGACACCAGTACACCATGACGAGTTACAATCTCTTGGATGAATAGATCCGCGAGTCTCTCAGAGGAATACGTCTCTCGGATCGGTAGGAAGTGAGCACTCTTTGTCAGTCGATCCACTATCACCCATATAGCATCATACCCTTTCGCGGTACGCGGTAACTTCATGATAAAGTCCATGGTGATATGTTCCCACTTCCACTCGGGTATATCCAAAGGTTGGATTTTCCCGTATGGCTTCTGATGCTCCGCCTTCACTTGTAAGCAAGTAAGGCACTTACTCACATACTCCACTATATCGCGCTTCATACCTGGCCACCAATAATCTTTCTTCATATCCTGATACATCTTTGTGGCACTGGGATGAATGGAGTACCGAGTCTTATGAGCCTCGTCCATGATCTTTCCACGTAAATCCCCATAACGAGGAATCCACATTCGTTCGAATCAGGTTCTAACACCGAGAGTGTTTTCACCTAACTCTGCGACTAGACCTCTCATCCTTTCAGAGTTAAGACGATCTTCTTTCAACACCTCGTCTTGAAACTCTATGACATGTGTCATCACATCCAAGGTCATAATCAACTGATAAGCCTTCACCCCAATCGGCTGAGGTCTCTCCTTTCGGCAAAGGGCATCTGCCACCATGTTGGCCTTGCCCGGATGGTAATGGATCTCGCAATCATAATCCTTTATGAGCTCTAACTATCGCCTCTGCCTCATATTCAAGTCTTTATACTCGAAGAGGTACTTCAAGCTTTTGTGGTCGGTGAAGATGGTGCATTCGTCCCATACAAGTAGTTCCTCCATATCTTTAATCCAAAGACCACAGCTTCTAACTCCAAGTGATGAGTAGGATAATTAACCTCATGAACCTTCAATTGTCGGGATGCATAAGCTATAACCTTTCCTCGCTGCATCAACACGCAACCCAACCCCGAGTAAGAAGCATCTGAATAGACCACCAAATCCTCGCTTCCTTCGAGTAATGACAAGACTGGAGCTTGCGTCAGCCTCGTCTTCAGCTCCTCAAAAGCCTTCTCTTGATCTTGACCCATACAAATTTCACATCCTTGCGGGTCAACTTAGTCAACAGAGAAGCTATCTTGGAGAAATCTTGGATCAATCCCCTATAATAGCCCGCCAACCCCAAGAAACTACAAATCTCGGATGGCGTCTTTTGAGACTTCCATTGCATCACCTCCTCCACCTTTGCCGGGTCTACCATAATCCCCTCGGGATTTACCACGTGACCCAAGAACTGAACTTCACGCAACCAGAACGCGCACTAAGAGAACTTAGCATACATCTTCTCCTTTCTCAGGGTCTCCAACACTTCCCAAATGTGACCGACATGCTCCTCTTCGCTCCTCGAGTAAAACAGGATATCATCAATAAACACAATAACTGATTTATCCGACATCGGCCGACACACTCGATTCATCAAATCCATAAAAGTAGCTGGTGCTTTAGTTAAACCAAAAGACATAACGAGGAACTCGTAGTGTCCATAACGCGTACGAAAAGCTGTTTTAGGAATATCTTGCTCCTTTACCTTCAACTATGATAGCCAGATCGAAGATCTATCCTCGAGAACCAACTGGCACCTTGGAGCCGATCAAACAAGTCATCAATCCTCGGCAATGGATACCGATTCTTCACCATCAACTTGTTCAATTCACGATAGTTAATGCACATCCTCATACTACCGTCCTTCTTCTTCACGAATAAGATTGGAGCACCCCAAGGAGAGATACTCGGTCTAATGAACCCCTTATCGAGCAATTCCTGCAGTTGCTCCATCAATTCCTTCATCTTGGTCGGAGCCAATCAATACGGTGCCTTAGCTATAGGCTAGGCACCGGGTATCAAGTCAATTCGAAACTCGATCTCGCGGTCCAGTGGCACACTTGGTAAATCTTCTGGGAACACGTCCAGAAAGTCACACATAATCGGTACATCTGATGTGAAGTTGACGTATCCACATCCTTCACGTAGGCCAAGTAGGCGCTACATCCACGTCTCATGCACTTCCCCGCCACCCACCATCGAAATCACCTTCGGAATCTTAGTGACTCGGTCACCGAAGATCGTCACCGAACTCCTGTTGGGCGCTATCAATCGGATCATCTTCTTACGACACACAATGTTCGCCTTGTAGTACACCAACCAATCCATTCCTAGGACTACATCGAACCCGCCTAAGGTCATCACAAATAGTCTAGCAGGAAACTTATGACCTTTGAGCTCTATGGCACAACCTTCTATCAGATCAGAAATCCTGGTAGACTTACCTATGGCAGTTTCTACATCGAAGGGCTCATCAATACTTCTACTCCTAATGGGAAACTTAGCATAAAAGGCAGCAGAATTGAAACTCCTACTAGCACCAGAATCAAATAACACAGAAGCTAGAGTTTGGTTTACTAGAAACGTACCTAACACCACATCGGGGTCCGTCCTAGCCTCCTCCCGGGTCATTGTGAATGCCTTGGCGCTTGCCCTCTGCCCTTCATTCCCCGCCTTCTTTATCACCCCAGATCCTTAGCCCTCGACTTCTTGCAATCCTTGCTTAGATGACCGTTTTCATCAAAGTTATAACACCTTATAACCCCACACTCTCTAGCCATATGACCAGGCTTCCCACATTTGAAGCAGATGTTTGATCCCCATTTGCATTCTCCCGAATGCTCCTTCCTGCATTTACCACACGTCTTCAACCCCGCACCGGGTGCGACCACATGCCGGTCATCCACCTTCGCAACCTTATTGTTTGGAGCGGCCCCGCCACGTCCAAACCGTTTCCTATTCCAGTTTCGTTCACCACCACCCTTCTTGCTCACCTCAGCCACCACCACCTTCCGCTCATCATATAGGCTTCTAGCCAGATCAACCACCGACCTGAACGTACCAGGACGGGCGGCGATCATGTGCCTATGAATGTCCGCCGGCAAGCCCTGGATATATCTCTTGATCTTCCGTGACACAGGCGTCACCTGATCAGGCACCAACCATGCCATCTCATTGAATTTAGTGGTGCACTGTTGGTGCATCATGGTTCCCGCCTCCAGCTGCAGGAACTCCCTTTCCACCTTGTCGAGCTGCATGTGAGGACAGAACTCCTCAATTACCAACTTCTTCTGCTCGTTCCACCTCATCCTCCCGATTGCCATGTTGTCCTCAGCCTGGACAATACTGTCCCACCAACACAAGGCCGAGTCTACGAAGGAGTGGGTAGCAAACTTAACCTCCTGATCCTCCCTGCACTCGCTAATATTAGGTACAGCCTCCATCTCTCTCACCCATCGGTGAGCAGCAGCAGCAGTGCCATTACCATCAAAATTAGGGGGCTTGCATCTTTGGAATTCCCTGTAGTTACAGCCTGGTGCAGTTTCTTGCACAGGCTTCTCATCCTCCTCCTCATCGGAGACCACCGTCTCTGTCTTTGGTTGTTCCCTTTCCCTCGTAGGCCTCCTCCTTTCCTTCCTCTCTCCTTTCCTCAACCCTCGTGGCCTCCTCCTTCTCCTCTTCCTTCATCACAGCTCAGGATTGTTCGATGGTGAAAAGCAGAGAATCTTACAATGGAAGAACAAATCATGTCTCTCAGAGCATACACCAGAGAATCCTACAGGCTTATACATGGGAAGTGAGTTTCATGAATGGGGGAACAGCTCAGTGTACAATTCCCCAATACAGAGCTCCCATCCATACTTTGCCAACCAAATCATAAGAGACTTACTTCCAGGCCGGTGCTTATATGGGTCATCTTCTCAACTGATCAAGAAGGAAAAAGACCAACCATTTTGCCAACAATAAGTGGGACCTCAATAAGTTAAAGGTTTTGGCTGCATTGGTTTAGGGGGGGTTTGTTGGACCAAAAGAACCAATGAGCCGGATCAGAAAAACCTTTAAGTCCCACAGACGTCACAACAACTACTGAAGTCCACAACAGCTGAAGACAACAACTGAAGACAAAGTCTGAAGACAAGTGCTGAAGACAAAGTCTGAAGACAAGTGCTGAAGACAAAGTATCAGACGTTGTCACAACAGCTGAAGAGGACTTCTTCAGTAGTTGTGACGGTTTACTTTCAGTAGTTTTATGTTCTTTCTTTTTAGTTCTGTAAAACGACTGAAGAGCTTGTTCTTCAGTCGTTGTAGTGTCAGTAGTTTCCTTTCAGTAGTTTTATGTTTTATACTTAGCACTCTGACATGTTCTCAGTAGTTGTGAACATTTCAGTAGTTTATTAAGTATTAGTTATTCTTGTACTAAATCTGCTAGTAATCACCATCCCGTGATTACAGCAGTGATTGCACTCTATATAAGGAGTGCCAACCTTATTGTAACGGCGAATGATTTAGCAATAATATTGGGCATTATTGAAACATTCCTAATCACAGAAAAATATTCTCTCGCATTTGTTTACAAGTAACAAACTCTTGCAATAATTTGACTAATTCTTCTCTTCATTCCGCTGCATTACTCTCTAATACTTCAAACTTGTGATCGTTGATCTTGACAAAAACAGTGGACCATACCTGCCGGATGGTTCACCTATTATCTTATAAAAACTTGTCACATGCCACAAACGACCCCGCAGGATCTCAGTGTGGTACCCTTCCTGTTCATCATGGAAGGCACTGTGTGTGGGGGATTCCCCAAGTAGATCTATCCATATAAAACAAGCGGTTCACACAAGAATTAATGATCGTGATACAAATATAAGCAGGTTCTAACATTAACCCCAACATTCAAGCATCATACATTATCTCATAAAAAGGTTTCTATTCAAGTATAGCATGTTTCATCCCAAAAACAATAGTAAAAAAGGAACACTAGAACTCACCTTAAAATTCAAGCAAAAAGGGTTCTTCATGTGCCGGGAAAAGTCTCAAGTCTAGCACCCTACCATCAAGATTTAAGTGTTAAGCCACTAATTCTAGCGTTATGAAGATGCACTAGGTGTGTCATGAGGTTAATGCCTTACTAGTTTTTGATTTGCTAAGTCTTTATATAAAAATTTCCTTTTAATAGAAAGTTAGGGTTTCTTAGGAAAGAATACATGATTTACCATTATAAATCACCTATATAAGTTGGTTTGAGCCTTTTAAGTGATTCTTAGTCCAAGGGGGTCGGTTTATTGAAGTTAAGCAAAATTTACAGTTTAGTCCTCCAAGTTTCCAAAATTTACACTTTCTACCCCAAAGTTTGATTTCTTGCATTTAATGACCTTTATGGCCAAATGTTAGGTTCTAAGAGTTTGGTAACTGATTTTAAATAAGTTTATACCAAAATTTCAGAAGTTAGTTCCGGTTTTATATTTTTATGTCTTTTGTTACCGGTTACGGTAAAACCGAAGGTTTTTAACGGTTAATCGTTGATTTCCATATTGTTAGTCTTAGATCCATTAAATATTATTTTAATGACTTTTTATAAGTTTTTAATTAGTTAAAGATGTATTTCAAGCTCCTTTTAGGTGATGATCTACATTTTAAGTTTAACCCGTTAAAACACATTTTTACCGTAATTGACCGTTTAAAAGCTTGTTTTACCAATTCTTACCATATCTGAAAATATTATACACTTATCTTACTGAAATTAAATGTATTCCAAGGGTTTTTATTTTAATACCATTAATTCTAGGATTTTTCCTCAAAATGTTGCTCGGTTATTACCTGTTTTTAGTTAAAAATTCCTTTTTACTTGTCCTTTGACCATTTAATCAAAAAATCTGGTCTAAATACTTTTTTAACCATTTTAGAACCTGTAATACTTTTCAAGATGGTTAAAATCCATGTTTTCTTGTTTTTAAGTCATTTTACCACTTTTCGGGTCCCCGATTATGTCCAAATTGCTTATAAGTCTATGACGTTAATATTTTCAGCCATTAACATCTCATCATACACCCAAAATCATCCAAACCTACTGAAATATCATGTCTAACTCACGGGTTCAACAAACAACCTATGAACAAGATGGAAACTTAGAGATTACACCATTTTCATCCATTACACATGTGTAAAACATTATAACTTGTGTTTATATATTACCCAAGGCTTTTGTAACTTTGAAATCTGGTTATTAGAAGGTTAGAAAACCTATTTTGAGCAGGTTACATGTTTGGTTTTGAAAGATTACAAGTTGTGCAAGTTGGATGGTGTAAATACACCCAAAAAGAGGGTTTTCTAGGTGTAAATCGGGTTACACCTATAGAATGACTTATATAACAAGTGTGATACCTTCAAGAACATAAAAAGCTATTTATGAACAAGGTTGTAGCAGCAAGTTTCTGCTGGATACAAGAATGGTAAGATTTTGAGTGAAAAATGAAGAAAAATACATGAAATGACCAAAACCGGGTGACATGAAGCTTACACTTGGTGTAGCCCGTGGTTTGGAGAGTGTAGCTAGACAAGGATGGCCTGGAAACCTTTGAACAAGGCTGGAGAATCTCTAACAAGGCTGGAGAAGGTCGAAGTTGATGAAGACGTGTATCAAGAGCTCACAAGACTTCACTTTCTTGCTTGCTTGAGCTTGGCTGATGCTAGTGTTGTAGTTGTTCTTCGAATGTGGCTGGGATTAGAGAGAAAACCGTGAGTGTGTGTGTGTGTGTGCTTTCTGGAGAATGAATCCGAGAATGAGAGGGAGAGTGAGAGAAATGAGGGTGTTGGTGGTGTGCATGTAAGGAGAGTGGGTGTGAAGGGGTGGTGGTGTAGAAGGGTGGAGAGTGGTGGAGAGAGGGGTGGCCGAGTTTGGCTTCTAGTGTAGGATTTTTGTTTTAATTTTTAATGGTAAATAATATTATGTGGTAATATTTTTGTAGTGCCATATGTATTGCTAGTCTGTGACGTCCCACCCTACCTGGGCCCGAGGTATGACATTTGAAGGCAGTGAGATCCAACCTAGGGGGAGTATTGAAGATCAAGTATAGGTTGGACTCAACTTAGTTTAGTTTAGATTATTTTTATATTACTTTGTAATAGGTTTAATGTTAGTTACTTTTGAATGTAATTCATTTTGTCTAGTTTTGTAGCCTAGCGAAACTATGAGTGAAATTACAGTTTCGCTCATAGTCAGCTGTTGTAAGTTACCCGGCGAAATTGTTGTTTCTGCCGAGCGAAACTATAGTTTCGGCAGAACAGTTTCGTTGCAAGCGAAACTATCTGCGAAACAAAATTGCTATATATAGATTTGATCATTTTTATTTTTGGGTAATCTTGCAAAACCCTAATCGTTTATCATTGTTGCAAGTAACCTTAGTAAGCAGTCATTTCACAGAAATATCATTGTGCTTTGTTATTATTGAGTATATTGATCGTCAATGTCTTACTTTGATTCATTTGTGGTTGTTCTCAATCTTCTTCATCTTTGTTTTCTATTGTTTATATTTGATATTGAACGATTCAACATCTCATTTGTACTGCAAATCGATCTAATGGACCAACAGTTTTAAACTCGTTTGGGGCTGGAAATGCATACCAAATATACGTTTTAAATGACCAATATTTTAAGAGGTTTTAATGGGAAGATCGATTTTTTTATAACAAAATGTGCTATATAGATGTTTAAAAATACAAACTTTTAAACGCACGGCCCCAGCCAAATATACCAAATTTTTAATTCATACCAAATATAGATTAGTCCAACGCACGGCCCCAGCCAGGGGCGTTGCCCCTTGGACCCCACTAGGGGCGAAGGGTTGGTTATGTTCTATGATGACTTGTACTTGTTATGTATGTGTATGAGTATGTGAATGGATGATGTATGATGGTTGTATGATGATGTGTGATGATGTTATGTATGTATACGTTATGTTTTCTTTATGTTCCTTACGTATTATTGTGTAACTTTACATGGTGTGATTATGTTAATGAACGCAAAGTATTATCTTAACGAAGCGAAAGATTTAAGATAATGAAAGTGGAACATAATGAAAGAATGTATGAAAGTCTTGCAAGCAAATGTAAAAGGGGTTCACAACTCAATGAGAGATGTTAGCCCGACTGTGTGTTACAGCGTGCGATCTTGGCGGACCCATGAGGGTTCACACAGAGGAGTCAGTCTTGGTGACTGCTCCATACGTGCGATATGGGATCCTTGTTGCTTAAGCCTAGATGATATGGCTTTCTGTCCAAGAGGGGGTTAAGCATACGACATGATCTAGATAGAAGTGAAAGATAATAAAAAGTGTGAAAAGTGCGAAATGTACGAAACGTGCGATATGTACAAAATGAAAGATGATGGAAGATAATAAATATTACCTTGATGTATATACGATGTATGATCACGTGCGATAGTAAAGTAAATGTTTTAATGGAAGAAAGGTAATATATTTTTATAAAACTAGAACTAACTCAGCAACGCTGACTTTTATGCATTTTCAGTTGGTAGGTAATGATTGCTGAGGATGGCACGGGCGCAGCTACTCAACAAGTTTTTGGATGGCATCCATTTTAGGATAAATGACATTTTTGTGTTGTAATGCAAACAATGAGATTTTTGTAAAAGTTAACAATGATTGTATAAAGTGGTCAATAATATATGGAATGGTTCATTAAGTATTCCGTTGTGATGTTTTAGCAAAATTAAATGTATGTTTTATGTTTCATGTTTTATGTACGATGAATGACCAACTGTGAGCATCCCGGGAACGGGGCCTTACAAGTTGGTATTAGAGCCTAAGTTTAAGAGAATTGGGTAAATACTTTCAAAAACCTAAACTTAAACTGAGAATGGGACAAAATGGAAGGATGCCAATCTGAATAGCTACGTGCCATCAGGTATTTTCTGTATGTTAACCGGTATTATGTGTGCATGTTATGTGGTTTATGTGCCTTCAGTAGATTTAGATACAGATGTAGTCAGGATAGGAAATGCTTGGGGTATGAAGAGTAAAGTAAGTGGCTGATCATAACTAGCCACTATAATTAGGGACTTACTATACTTGGCATAAACTGAGCTATTACCTTGAATGACCGTGTTGGTGTTTGGATCTTATAGTGTGTTAGAGGATGGCTGAAGGTAGATCTTCTAAGGCTTCTCGAGGCGGAGGCCGTGGTGGATGTGGTGCTGGACCACGGGTCACAAGAAGAAAGGCTAGGGCTGAAGAGATGGCCCATGAAGAGCCTAAGACCCCTCGTCCGGAGGGTGGTGATGAGAGTGCTAACCTAAGGTCCTTGGTGAAGGAGGCTGTGTTGAAGGAGGTTCACCAGGTCATGCAGAAGATACTGCCGTATGTGGTGATTTAAGTGATTAAAGCTGTGAGGAAAGGAGAGAGGAAGGAAAGGAGGAGGCCTACGAGGGAAAGGGAACAACCAAAGACAGAGACGGTGGTCTCCGATGAGGAGGAGGATGAGAAGCCTGTGCAAGAAACTGCACCAGGCTGTAACTACAGGGAATTCCAAAGATGCAAGCCCCCTAATTTTGATGGTAATGGCACTGCTGCTGCTGCTCACCGATGGGTGAGAGAGATGGAGGCTGTACCTAATATTAGCGAGTGCAGGGAGGATCAGGAGGTTAAGTTTGCTACCCACTCCTTCGTAGACTCGGCCTTGTGTTGGTGGGACAGTATTGTCCAGGCTGAGGACAACATGGCAATCGGGAGGATGAGTGGAACGAGCAGAAAGAAGTTGGTAATTGAGGAGTTCTGTCCTCACATGCAGCTCGACAAGGTGGAAAGGGAGTTCCTGCAGCTGGAGGCGGGAACCATGATGCACCAACAGTGCACCACTAAATCAATGAGATGGCATGGTTGGTGCCTGATCAGGTGACGCCTGTGTCACGGAAGATCAAGAGATATATCCAGGGCTTGCCGGCGGACATTCATAGGCACATGATCGCCGCCCGTCCTGGTACGTTCAGGTCGGTGGTTGATCTGGCTAGAAGCCTATATGATGAGCGGAAGGTGGTGGTGGCTGAGGTGAGCAAGAAGGGTGGTGGTGAACGAAACTGGAATAGGAAACGGTTTGGACGTGGCGTGGCCGCTCCAAACAATAAGGTTGCGAAGGTGGATGACCGGCATGTGGTCGCACCCGGTGCGGGTTGAAGACGTGTGGTAAATGCAGGAAGGAGCATTCGGGAGAATGCAAATGGGATCAAACATCTGCTTCAAATGTGGGAAGCCTGGTCATATGGCTAGAGAGTGTGGGGTTATAAGGTGTTATAACTTTGATGAAAACGGTCATCTAAGCAAGGATTGCAAGAAGTCGAGGGCTAAGGATCTGGGGTGATAAAGAAGGCGGGGAATGAAGGGCAGAGGGCAAGCGCCAAGGCATTCACAATGACCCGGGAGGAGGCTAGGACGGACCCCGATGTGGTGTTAGGTACGTTTCTAGTAAACCAAACTCTAGCTTCTGTGTTATTTGATTCTGGTGCTAGTAGGAGTTTCAATTCTGCTGCCTTTTATGCTAAGTTACCCATTAGGAGTAGAAGTATTGATGAGCCCTTCGATGTAGAAACTGCCATAGGTAAGTCTACCAGGATTTCTGATCTGATAGAAGGTTGTGCCATAGAGCTCAAAGGTCATAAGTTTCCTGCTAGACTATTTGTGATGACCTTAGGCGGGGGTTCGATGTAGTCCTAGGAATGGATTGGTTGGTGTACTACAAGGCGAACATTGTGTGTCGTAAGAAGATGATCCGATTGATAGCGCCCAACAGGAGTTCGGTGACGATCTTCGGTGACCGAGTCACTAAGATTCCGAAGGTGATTTCGATGGTGGGTGGCGGGGAAGTGCATGAGACGTGGATGTAGCGCCTACTTGGCCTACGTGAACGATGTGGATACGTCAACTTCACATCAGATGTACCGATTATGTGTGACTTCTGGACGTGTTCCCAGAAGATTTACCAAGTGTGCCACTGGACCGCGAGATCGAGTTTCGAATTGACTTGATACCCGGTGCCTAGCCTATAGCTAAGGCACCGTATTGATTGGCTCCGACCAAGATGAAGGAATTGATGGAGCAACTGCAGGAATTGCTCGATAAGGGGTTCATTAGACCGAGTATCTCTCCTTGGGGTGCTCCAATCTTATTCGTGAAGAAGAAGGAAAGGTAGTATGAGGATGTGCATTAACTATCGTGAATTGAACAAGTTGATGGTGAAGAATCGGTATCCATTGCCGAGGATTGATGACTTGTTTGATCGGCTCCAAGGTGCCAGTTGGTTCTCGAGGATAGATCTTCGATCTGGCTATCATTAGTTGAAGGTAAAGGAGCAAGATATTCCTAAAACAGCTTTTCGTACGCGTTATGGACACTACGAGTTCCTCGTTATGTCTTTTGGTTTAACTAAAGCACCAGCTACTTTTATGGATTTGATGAATCGAGTGTGTCGGCCGATGTCGGATAAATCAGTTATTGTGTTTATTGATGATATCCTGTTTACTCGAGGAGCGAAGAGGAGCATGTCGGTCACATTTGGGAAGTGTTGGAGACCCTGAGAAAGGAGAAGATGTATGCTAAGTTCTCTTAGTGCGCGTTCTGGTTGCGTGAAGTTCAGTTCTTGGGTCACGTGGTAAATCCCGAGGGGATTATGGTAGACCCGGCAAAGGTGGAGGAGGTGATGCAATGGAAGTCTCAAAAGACGCCATCCGAGATTTGTAGTTTCTTGGGGTTGGCGGGCTATTATAGGGGATTGATCCAAGATTTCTCCAAGATAGCTTCTCTGTTGACTAAGTTGACCCGCAAGGATGTGAAATTTGTATGGGTCAAGATCAAGAGAAGGCTTTTGAGGAGCTGAAGACGAGGCTGACGCAAGCTCCAGTCTTGTCATTACTCGAAGGAAGCGAGGATTTGGTGGTCTATTCAGATGCTTCTTACTCGGGGTTGGGTTGCGTGTTGATGCAGCGAGGAAAGGTTATAGCTTATGCATCCCGACAATTGAAGGTTCATGAGGTTAATTATCCTACTCATCACTTGGAGTTAGAAGCTGTGGTCTTTGGATTAAAGATATGGAGGAACTACTTGTATGGGACGAATGCACCATCTTCACCGACCACAAAAGCTTGAAGTACCTCTTCGAGTATAAAGACTTGAATATGAGGCAGAGGCGATAGTTAGAGCTCATAAAGGATTATGATTGCGAGATCCATTACCATCCGGGCAAGGCCAACATGGTGGCAAATGCCCTTTGCCGAAAGGAGAGACCTCAGCCGATTGGGGTGAAGGCTTATCAGTTGATTATGACCTTGGATGTGATGACACATGTCATAGAGTTTCAAGACGAGGTGTTGAAAGAAGATCGTCTTAACTCTGAAAGGATGAGAGGTCTAGTCGCAGAGTTAGGTGAAAACACTCTCGGTGTTAGAACCTGATTCGAACGAATGTGGATTCTTCGTTAGGGATTTACGTGGAAAGATCATGGACGAGGCTCATAAGACTCGGTACTCCATTCATCCCAGTGCCACAAAGATGTATCAAGATATGAAGAAAGATTATTGGTGGCCAGGTATGAAGCGCGATATAGTAGAGTATGTGAGTAAGTGCCTTACTTGCTTACAAGTGAAGGCGGAGCATCAGAAGCCATACGGGAAAATCCAACCTTTGGATATACCCGAGTGGAAGTGGGAACATATCACCATGGACTTTATCATGAAGTTACCGCGTACCGCGAAAGGGTATGATGCTATATGGGTGATAGTGGATCGACTGACAAAGAGTGCTCACTTCCTACCGATCCGAGAGACGTATTCCTCTGAGAGACTCGCGGATCTATTCATCCAAGAGATTGTAACTCGTCATGGTGTACTGGTGTCTATCATGTCTGACCGTGACACTCGGTTTACATTGAAGTTGTGGAAGAGATTTCATGATGCGATAGGGACTAAGTTGCATACCAGCACGACTTATCATCCCCAGACAGATGGTCAATCGGAGAGGACTATTCAGATGCTGGAAGATATGCTTCGGGCGTGCGTAATTAATTTTGGAGGAATTTGGGATGACCATTTACTATTAGCTGATTTCTCATATAACAATACTTATTATGCCAGCATTGGCATACCACATTCTGAGATGCTATACGGTAGGAGATGTAGAACGCCCGCTTGTTGGGGTGATATTGGCCATAAAGAGTTAGGGAGCGGTGAGGTGATCGAGGCTACAACTGAGAAGCTGGAAAAGATCAAGGCCTTTATGAAGGCAACTAAGGATAGGCAAAATTCGTACGCCGACAAGAGACGCAGACCGATTGAGTTCAAGGTGGGTGATAGAGTTATGCTGAAAGTCTCACCTTGGAAGGGCATAATTCGGTTTATAAAGCGGGGCAAGTTGAGCCCGAGATACATATGGACTTTCCGAATCATTTCTCGAGTGGGAGAGGTGGCCTATAGGTTGGGGTTGTCCAGTGAGTTAACGAGAATTCATCCGAGTTATTTAATGAAAATAAGTGAGAAATGGATTATGGAACGAGTTAACCTTACGAGTTATGTGTTAGACGAGTTTAAGGTCCCGGGAACGCCCGGTATATATAAACGGATCAGCTTGAGCCACTCTCAATTTGAACTCAACACCCAACTTCTAGACAGAGAGTGTAGAGAGAGAAAGTAGAGAGGAGGTGAAGATTCCAGGCTCGCTTGATCAAGAGATTAAAGATCAGTGTTTTTGGACATCCAAACAACAAGAAAAGACCAAGAATCCAGGTAAGAAACATCATTTAATCATTTCTTTAGATTAAACCTGGATTCAGGGGTTTGGGGTTTTTGAAAGTGGCAAATAATTGTCCAAAACTCATGTTTTTTGGGTAAGAAAACGTGTAAAAAGCTTAGATATAGCTTCATGGATGATAAACCAAGGTTTTAGGAGTAACAGATTGAAGTTTTGGGTTAAAAATGGGCTGATTCGTAATTTCAGCCCGTTCTGCGAAATTGCATGTTTATCCCGCAAATTATGCAGTCATCCAGCAAAACTATGGATCTTCTAGCGAAACTATAGTTTCACAGGTAGATTCGCAGACTTGAATTTCCAAGGAAAGTTGGGCGAAACTGGCAGCGAAGATGCCAGCGAAACTTGCAGCGAAACTGCTAGCGAAACTAGCAGCGAAGCTGCTGATCTTGCAGCGAAATTAGCAGCGAAATCAGGCAGAAATTAACCTCTTTGAGTGTTAACTTATCTACAGGCTGCGTTGTGTGACCCTTGCTTAGAAAGCTTGATTGAGAAGCTACTCATTAGTCCATGTGAGTTCTAGATCCCCTATTTTAAAGGTTTTAAACTCGTTTGGGGCTGGAAATGCATACCAAATCTACATTTTAAATGACCAAGATTTTAAGAGGTTTTAATAGGAAGATTGATTTTTTTATAACAAAATGTGCTATATAGATGTTTAAAAATAAAAAATTTTAAACGCACGGCCCCAGCCAAATATACCAAATTTTTAATGCATACCAAATATACGATAGTCCAACGCACGGCCCCAGCCAGGGGCGTTGCCCCTTGGACCCCACTAGGGGCTGCCGCACCTAGGATCCCACAGTCAGGGGCTGCCATCCCCAAACCCCCATAGTCCACGGAGGGTTGGTTATGTTCTATGATGACTTGTTCTTGTTATGTATGTGTATGAGTATGTGAATGAATGATGTGTGATGGTTATATGATGATGTGTGATGATGTTATGTATGTATACGTTATGTGTTTTTTATGTGCCTAACGTATTATTGTGTAGCTTTACGTGGTGTGATTATGTTAATGAACGTAAAGTATTATCTTAACAAAGCGAAAGATTTAAGACAATGAAAGTGGAACATAATGAAAGAATGCATGAAAGTTTTGCAAGCAAATATAAAGGGGTTCACAACTCAATGAGAGTTGTTAGCCCGACTGTGTGTTACAGCGTGCGATCTTGGCTGACCCATGAGGGTTCACACAGAGGAGTCAGTCTTGTTGACTGCTCCATACGTGCGATATGGGATCCTTGTCGCTTAACCCAAGATGACAGGGCATTCTGTCCAAGAGAGGGGTTAAGCATACGACAGGATCTACATAGAAGTGAAAGATAAAAAAAAGTGCGAAAAGTGCAAAATGTACGAAATGTTGGATATGTACGAAATGAACGATGATGGAAGATAATAAATATTACCTTGATGTATGTACGATGTATGATCACGTGAAATAGTAAAGTAAATGTTTTAAGGGAAGAAAGGTAATATATTTTTATAAAACTAGAACTCAACTTATCAACGCTGACTTTTATGCATTTTCAGTTGGCAGGTAATGATTGCTGAGGATGGCACGGGCGCAGCTACTCAACAAGTTTTTGGATAGCATCCATTTAATGATAAGTGACATTTTTATGATGTAATGCAAACAATGAGATTTTTTAAAAGTTAATAATTGTTGTATTGTATTGCAAAAGTGGTCATTAATATATGGAATGGTTCATTAAGTATTCCGCTACGATGTATTAACGAAATTAAATCTATGTTTTATGTTTTATGTGCGATGAATGACCAAGTGCGAGCGTCCCGAGAACGGGGCCTTACAATGAGGATCGAGAGTACGTATTTTGGATTCTTTTTATTGGATTTTGTATGCCAGAGTGTTTGAAGGTTGTGGTAGAGTGTTTTGGATGAGTTTGAAAAGCACTAGATCAATTTTAAGGGTGATTAGTATGGTCTTATGTTTGGATTTGATTTCGGTTTAAACTGTACCTACACTATTTCATTTATTAATTATAAGTTTCATTTTAGTTATTCGTATGCTTGGATCTGTTTAAATTAGTTCAAGAGTGTGTTGACAAACAAAAATACAAAGGACATGAGGTTGTTAAGGTGACGACGAAGAAGTTATCCAGTGAGAAGTTATCGTCCATAAAATTATTGCATTTACGTTTGAATACTTACTTTTTTCCTTGTATTATGATTAGCCTCGAGACTACATGGTATGCAAAAAAATACTGCATAATTTAGTGAATATAGAAATTTATTTCCTATGTAGACCCCAGGTTTGAGTAATTCATTGCTGTTCACACATTTAGTTTCATTATAAGGTTTGATACTTACGTTTCATAAGGTAACATGAATTGATCTTATGAGTAATACGAATGGTTTATTGGTCCTATGAAACATCTACGTTGACTCTTGCCCTCAACGAAATAATGAGGATCGAGAGTAAATATTTGATTCAGTGTAGGGATTTTTTTGCAGAGTTTTGAAGATGTGGAGTGAGGTGTTTTGGAGAGTTTGAGAAGCACTAGATCTTTGTGATTTTAGGGTGATAAGGATGGTCTTGTTGGTCCATATGATCGATGAACAGTACAATTGATTGAATAGTTTGATCAATATCACTTATATAAGCACAAAACAAACAATTAAGAGTAGAATAAGAAGAATCAAGACATATTTGAAATGCAATGAACTAACTCACTCAATATCAATAAGCACAATGTATTTCAATAAGCAACTGCTTGAGAATGATAGTTTGCAACAGAATTCCACGTTTGGGTTTTGCAAACTTATCATGCAAAATGAAATAACAAAACTATATATAGCAGTCATAGTTTCGCTGACAGTTTCGCTACAAGCGAAACTGTCATGCCGAAACTACAGTTTCGCCCGGCAGAACATAAGTTCGCCGGGTGAACCAAAACAGCAAACTGTGAGCGAAACTATAGATTCGCTCACAGTTTCGCTGGACTGCCAAAACTGCTATAACTATCAAAATAAAAACTGAAACTAACACAAGTCCTATTACATTGAAAAGTAAACATCTATACTAAAGTGAGTCCAACCTATCATGATCTTCAATACTCCCCCTAGGTTGGACCTCACTGTCTTCACTGCTCTCGTTCGGCTCTTCAGCTCCCGTTTCCTCAGCTGCTGTAGATCTGTCTTCAGCTCCTCCTGCAGCAATGTCTTGAGAAGCTTCAGCCACTGATTCTCCAAGATTAGTTCCTGCCTCATCAGCTTCATGTGAATGACCACTAGCTTCAGCAAACTGCCTAGTTAAGTCTTGAATATCCATAGCCAGATCATCTTGTGCCTCACCTTTTCAGCCAGACTTTTCACCTCTGCCCGAACTCCCCTTATTTTATTCGCCACATTCATAAACAAGCTTGCCTCCTTCCTTGTCTCCTCACCTGCCCCCGCCTTTATATGATTTTCACATAGAATCAAAAGATCTTCATCACAAAAGCTGAATAACTCCATTGGGTCAAACACCCTAAATTTCTTCCTGTTTAACTCTAATCACAGCCTCCCGGTTGTTATCATAGAACCACTTCTCAAAGTCCTGTAAACGAGGAGGAAGAGGATCAGCCAGTCTTACCCTGTTCACAGTCTTAGGCGGTTTTAACTCTAAGCACAATTCTCCCTTTCCCTGTCTCCCAGTCTTTGTCTTTCTTGGATCTCTTTCGTTCAGCCTTCATAAAACCAAATGATTCAAAATTATCATTTAGACCATTTTTAATCTCCTTCTCCAGAAATTCTGCCCTTTCACTTAAATTAGCATTAATCAAAGGCAATGTAGCTAATCGTCTCAGATCCCACTTAGGCAAGGTCTTAAACGCCTTCCTCTTGAGCATGTAACTGATATTGCCTCTCGTCTTTTAATCAAAACATCTTCAAGAAGGATTATAACACCAGCTGATTATTTCTTGTCAGCTTCCTTTCTGTTCAAACCCTCTAAATTTTGAAACAGAGGGGTGAGTTCTTCAGCCTCCTCTCTTTTATCAACCAATCACTTTTATCCATTTCAAACACATCATTCTCATCCTCTCCCTTCTTAGCCCATACACAAGAGGTCTTTCATCTACTTCATAGAATTCCGGCTCAGAATCATAATCAATCAACTGCTCATCCTCCTCTTCTTCTTCATCAATCAAACTTTTACCTTTATCTGATGTCTCCTCATGAGTAGCTTTAACAATCACTTCTTCTCCCACAATATCTTTATCAAAGTCAAACTGTAGATTCACAAACTCAGCCTCTACAATCTCATCTTCATCATTTCTACCAGCTTCATCCTCTTCTCTTTGAATCTCTTGTTCTTTGTTCAGTGTCAGCTGCTCCAGAGGTGCCCTCTCCTACCTTTGATGAGGTACCAACATTCAAGAATGGGTACTTAGCTAAATCAGTCATATCATCTAACTCAGACTGAGTTAGTTGACTGGGTAGGCCAGCAGCAGCCTTCATCTGTGAGATCTCTTCAAATAACTTCTTAATCAAGCTGTTCTGATCAATCAACATCTTCTTCATTCCATCCATGATCTCATCTTTCTGTTGTTCCCGAATCTCTTGATTCACCAGTTTGGTCTTTATCATACTTAACTCATTAGCCAATGAAGTATTTAGACCACGAATCATATCCTCATCAAACCAGCACTTGCTTCTTTCCCAGCTGTGAAACCCTCATGTCTATGTTTTGATCTCCGTTCAGGTTCTACAAAATCAGTCCTCTTTTTAGTCCTTCGTTCCTTCTCCACCCTTATCTCTTCAGCTTGTGTATCAATGTCTTCTTCAAAAATAGTCTTTCTCCTTTGCATATCTCTTTCGTTTCTTAGCTGCATCAGCTTGTTTCACCCGTGTTTCCTCAGCTCTTTTATTTTCAGACTCATCCACTCGTCTGATATAATTCCATCGCTCTGGTGGATACATGTTCTCCCAGAGATGGGTTATTTTACCGCTGAAATCATGGCGTATAGCACAGCAATCTGCAAATATCCGAGGGTTCATCTGAACCAATCTCTTAACTTCACCGTGTTTAGGAACATCAGGAATCAAATCATCAATCATCATCTGAATAAAACGAGGATATAACAGCCATTTATCCTTTTTCACTGCCATCACGTTTTCTGCCATACAAGCGAAGATCAATCTAGCAATATTTGCCTTCTCTCCTTTGCAACATATCACCATTGCTTTGGCCCAGTCAAGATTGAGTCCATCTGATCCACCCTTACGGTGATCTAAGCACATAATAAACACGTGAGCTATATATCTCCATTCTTTAGATAGAATGACTTTTTAATCTCTTTCCTCGATCCAAAAACTGGTCCCTCGTATCCCATTTGCCGGAAAGATTGGAATACTTCAGATTCGTCATATCAACATCACCAGTATCATCGTCCAGTCTAAGAATCCTCGACACATCTTCAGCAGTAATAGATATATCATGAGCAAGTACCCTAGCAGTGATCCTCTGAACATCTCCTCCGGTGTTGTATTCCGCCGACCTCCAAAAATCTCTAATGTGAAGATCATATATAGTGGGAGAATGAGAAATAGCATATGCAATGGGTGATCGTTGGAGCCATCGAATACAATCTCGAAATCCGGCCGCTTTAGGCAAAGTATCATCTAATATCGCAGTAATGTTATTCCTCTCGTCAAACTTTAGATTCGCCATGATAATCTGAAAAGATCAACAAATAAATTTGAATAAGAAATACTGAAAATAAGAAAAATTAAGATACAAACAAAAAAAAAATTAATTTCGGCAAGCGAAACAACAGTTTCGCTCACTAATACATGTTTGATTCGCTGAATTAAAGACAATTTCGTCAAGGAAATCAAACAATTTCGCCAAGCGAAACTATAGTTTCGCTCATAGAAACTTGTTAATTTCGCAGAACAAAAAGTATTTTTGACAAGATTAGAATGATACAAAGTAGTTTCGCAATTAGTTTCACCAGAAATTAATTTAGATTCGCTGTTACAAATTAGTTTCGCTGACTTGAGAAATTATAGACGAAACTGTGAAATAGGATTAGTCTTTGCGAAATTAGATAATATGTGCCGAAACTGTTAAGTTCGCTCGGACAGCATAACTTTACAGTTTCGCTGTAAAACAGTGAACTTTCGTTCAATTTCGCTGAAACTTCGGTAGTTTCGCTGAACGAACAGCGAAACCACCGAAGCGACAAATCCAAATCGCTTCAGAACAGAGTTATAATCCAGATTAAATGCTCAATTCATGTTCGAAACTCACATTTGAAGAGATATCACTCAGAATCGGTGTAAAAACCAATTCAAATCAATATCGCCGTGATGAAAGTCTAAAACCCTAACAGTCGACTTAAAACAGTTTGCGAAGTTATGAAGAAAATTTCGCAAAATTGACTTATATAGTCAATAGTTTCGCTGGCAGCGAAACTATAAATTCGTCAGGCGAATTTACAGTTTCGCTAGTGAAAAACTGTAATTTCGCTAAAGATAACTGGTAACAACTTATAAGCTAACCTAGCGAAATTGCAGTTTCGCTTAGCGAAACAGTCAGCGAAAGAACAATTTCGCACCAAAATTTTTATTATTTTTATTTTATTATTATTATTTTTTTATTATTATTATTTTTTTTTTATTATTTTTTTATATTTTTATTTATTTATTTTTTTTTATTATTATTATTATTTTATTTTATTTTTTTTATTATATCAATAATACTCAAGGGAAGCACATCACATAATGAGATCTAAATAATCAGAGATCACATTCTCTAAATATTTTAGAACATAATGATGATTAAAAATCATCTACCAGTCATGAGATCATACTGAAAACAAGATCTGATCACAATCTGCACAGAAATCACAGAAATTAGAACAAATCAATAACGATTGCTGATATAATTATCCACTTTAAACTCATGCCTTATCCTTTTTCAATCAACAGCTTATGATTTATTTAAGGTTCGATTAGATGCTTTAGAATGCTAAGACCCCACAATCATTTGGTAAAAACCCTCACCCAACCTCAGGATTTATTGAATTATGAATCAATCTTCATGAAGCAAACTTTGACAAAGTATATAAATGATTATATACAAAATATTTCATTCTGAGAGAAATTCATCGATAAGATGATTTGACATAATTATATCAAAATGGTGAGAGCTCCAGATCTATACTCACGTATAACAGAGGAGATAACCATTTGATCATGTGCTGATGAGAGCTCCAGGTCAGTACTACCGTACAGCAGAGGAGATCATCACTCCAGGTCAGTACTTCCGTACAGCAAAGGGATAAGCACAGACACAAGACATCTTAACACAAAAATAAAACAGCAGAGAATGATGACTAACAAAGCACAATGAACGAAAGATTCATTCTCAATCCATTTTTGTCAGGACTCAGTTTTTGTGCAATCCAAAATGAATGAGTAATCCAGGCATTCTTAAGCATAAAGTTTAATTAATCATAAAGCTGCCGTCTACTTCATTCATCAGGCTGAGTCTATCAAGCATATCGTCAAAGAATTTGATCCATTTCCTTATTTTTTTTATTATGAAACAGAATCTAGAGACAGTTACTATCATTTCTCATAGAATTACTGGTCATGTAAATAAGAAATATTTAGAGAATATACAATCATTTCTCATCATGTTAAATCCGATCTCAAAATACTGATATTACTCCCCCAAATTTTTATTTTCATATGTCAATAATTATAGAAAAATTGGAACTAAAAAAATTTTATTTTGTTTTTATTGTTTTTTTTTTTTTTTTTTTAATTATTATCAAAGAAATAGAAAATAAAAATTTAAAAAGATATTAACCCAAGCATAGAAATCAATTCATAAAAACGAGGTTTGTCAAACGTTTTTGTGAAAAGATCAGCCTTTTGATTTTTAGTGTCAATGGGAATAATATTAATGAAACCCTTCTCTTGAGCATCACGAATCGCATGAATTCGGTTTCAATATGCTTTGTGCGAGAATGATGAATAGGATTTTTAGCGATTCCAATGGCAGCCTCGTTATCACAGAATAAAGGTGTATGAAGGAAATTGATTCCATAATCAATCATTTGGTGTTGTATCCAAGAATTTGAGAGCAGCAGCTAGATGCAGCAATATATTCAGCTTCCCCTGTAGAAAGAGAAACTGTTGTTTGTTTCTTGCTCTGCCAAGATACCAGACAATTACCCAAATATTGACATCCTCCAGACACAGATTTTCTGTTTAACCTGCAACCATTGGAATCACTGTCAGAATAAGCATGTAAATCAAAATTTCCACCATATGGATACCACAGTCCGAGACGAGATGATCCTTTGAGATAACGAAAAATTCGTTTGACAGCTTTCTCATGAGATTCCTTTGGAGCCGACTGATATCTAGCACAGTAACCAACAGCAAAAGTGATATCAGGACGACTTGCAGTAAGATACATGAGAGAGCCAATCATAGAACGAAAAAGATGAGGATCAACTGGTTTTCCATTCTCGTCTGGAGTGAGACACGTCTGAGCAGTAAAGGGGGTCAATTCAGTAGACGCATCATCCATTTTAAATTTCTTCAGAATATCTTTAATGTACTTCTCTTGATGAATAAGAATTCCGTCTTTCTGTTGTTCAACTTGCAAACCAAGAAAGAAGCACATTTCTCCCATCATGCTCATTTCAAACCGTTGGCTCATCACTTCTTCAAACTCTCTACACAACTTAGAGTTTGTAGATCCAAAAATAAATATCGACATATACTTGAACAAAGATCATTTCACCATTCCCTCCTTTTAAATAAGGTCATATCAATGGTACCACGAGAATAACCATTGCTTAAAAGATATTGTGTAAGAGTCTCATACCAGATTCTGGGTGCTTGATGAAGTCCATACAAAGATTTATCAAGTTTATACACTTTATCAGGAAAAAGGATCTTCAAAGCCTGGTGGTTGACACACATATATTTCTTCATCAATGTCGCCATAGAGAAAAGCAATTTCACATCCTCTGGTACACTTTGAATTGTTTATGAGCATGAGCATGAGCAAGAAATATACGGATTGCTTCAAGACGAGCAACTGGAGCAAAGACTTCTGTATAATCAATACCTTCTTCTTGAGCAAAGCCTTGCACGACAAGTCTAGATTTGTTTCGCACACCACGCCCCGATCATCTGGTTTGTTCTTGAATACCCATTTTGTACAATTGGATACTTGTTGGGAGGTAAATCACAACTAAAGTCCAAACCTTAAGTTTCCTGAACTGTTGAAGTTCCAATTGCATAGACTCTACCCAACACGGATCTTGTAAAGCAGCATGAACATTCTTAGGAACAATTTGAGAGATGAAGCATGAGAAAAGACAAACATTAATCAGACCAGATTGACTTTCGAGTACGAACACACAGCAGAACAGATCCAATTACATTATCAAGTGGATGATCTTTCAAAGTTTTTATAATCTACAGAAGAAGGAAAGATAGTTGAAGAGTATCAGCCGCCGAGAAAGAGTAGATGAAGGTGAAGATGGAACATGTCAGGTGATGAATCAGGTGAGTTAAGAGAGTGTAGGTGATAAAGAATTAGATAATGGTGCTTGATCAGCATCGGAGACATGAGCTGACATCAATGAAACAGCATCATCTACTTGTGGAATTGATGAAACAGACGATGAAGATGATGGAATAATATTCGTTTGAGTACAGGTGACTTGACATAGTCATCATCGAAAACTGCAAATTGAATGAATTGGACACAGTATCAGAATCAAAGAACCATGCAGGTTCAGATTTAACTTAGTAGGATTTGATTGATTCTTGCCATCACACATAAAAGGACTCTTGAACAATACGTGTTCTTTTGTTGTTTAACTCGATATGCCTTTTGTGAAGAAGAAATCCAAGCAAGTAACATTCACATCATAAAACAGCCCCAAACTTAGTCTTTTGAGCTTGAGTATTCAGAAGCGTACAAGAACATCCAAATGGGCGAAAGAAATCAATTAGTGGCTTCCGCTTATGAAAAAGGTTCATAAGGAGTCTTCACTTTGTCTTTCACAATTAGCACTCTGTTTAAAAACATAAGAAGCACAATTAACAGCTTCAGCCCAAAAATGACAGGTAGTGATGATTCTATCACATTGTACGAGCAGCTTCCACAAGAGTACGATTCTTTCTTTCTGCAACTTCCGTTCTGCTGGGGTTTCTTGCAGCACTAATTGTGCACGATCCCTTTTTGAGCACAAAATGATCAAGAATCTGATTTTTAAATTCAGTGCCATTGTCACTTCTTAATCCCATAACTCTTTTCTTACGACTGATTCAATTGAATGATTAAATTTCTGCAGTTCCTCAGCAACTTCACTTTTGTGAGCAAGAAATCTCACCCATGATAACGTGAAAAATCATCTGTAACAACAAGACAGAAAGACTTTTTAGCAATGGATTTAACACTAATTGGCCCAAATAAATCAGTATGTAACAACTCTAGAGGACTTGATATGCTATTTAAAAGTTTAGGCTTATGAGATTTCTTATGTTGTTTCCTTTGGCACATGCCATGCATTTTTCAGACACAGAGAAATCTTTTAAAGGAAGTCCTCTAACAAGATTGTTCTTTACTAATTTATTAATTATCTTAAAATTGACATGGCCCAATCGACGATGCCACAAGAGTGACTCAGATGTTGATGCTTTTGAAAGAAGGCAAGTTGCAGTGGCTTTGACTCATTAGAATTCATATCAAGAAGATATGTATCATGTTTCCTTGGAGCACGCATGAGAATTAAATCTTCTGGAACAGCTTCTCTGATTTCAAAAAATAAACATCCATCAGATTAAATAGAACTGGAATATCTTTATCACAAATTTGAGAGACGCTCAGAAGATTAAATGCCAATTCCGGAACATGGTTGACTTTTTTCAAGAGTAAGAGAGCCATTAGTAACTTCTCCTTGTCCAATCATTTTTCCACCCTTCTTGTCTCCAGCAAATGCCACATATCCTCCATTGATAATTCGATAATTAGTCAACAAATCCTTTATCCCGTCATGTGTTTGGAACATCCGCTATCAACATGCCACAGACTGTTTACAATCTTTGAAGAAGATCCCTTGAAATGAATAAACAAATCATTTAGCCAGGAGTAATAGGGACCCAAGATTGAACAACCTTTGTTTTCAAAGAAGCTTTTTTTATGAAAGAATATTAACCAATTTTGTCAATTTATTCCCAAAACAATTTCTATTAGAGGATCTTTCAATCAAAGGCAATTTTTGATTAGATAAAATGATCCTCTTCACCACACTGAAACAATGATGTTTGAATCTAGATCGATGATGTGATGAGGTAAAAAAATAGGATCAATATAATCTCCTCATCACATTCACAAACTAGAATCAACATCACTGAATGTCTCATACATCTCATGATGTTTGTTTTTGTTTGACTCAGAATTATTCTTTACAAAATCATAGCTTGATTCTTTTGAGAATCAGTAGAACTTGTGACCATTGGTACTAGTTTTTCAGAGAAGAGAACTGCATTTTCTGAAGATGTCATATTTAATGGTATAAAAGATGGAATTGGTTGAGAGAAAACTTTTCAAAAGAATTAGTTTTAAGTTGCTCAGTTGTGTTATGTGAAACATCAGATTCTTTTTAGTGAAACATCAGATTCATTCAATTCAAAACCAGAACAAAAATCATCACTATTAAGATTTGAATTACAAGATGAAATAGAACAATCAGGAGAACATGAGACATTCAAGTCTGTTATTTGAACTAGAAACAAATACTGAATTTAAACTAGACTTATTATCTAAAACAGACTGCAATTTTTCAGGTGTACTAGAACTAGTGCATCCAAGCCCACTAGTTGGTCCATAGTCGTAGTCTTCACGAATGTACTTAAGTTATTCCCAACTAAACCTGCAGACATACTATCAGTATCTGATTTGATTAAATCATTAGAAGGATGAGGAACAGGCATAGGAGAATAACAATATGTACTAGGAGGAGGATAAACCTGTACATTTTCATAGCCCAAACGTTTTAATTCTTGCTCCCCGTGAGATTTACAAAGATCATCATGTTTCATTCCAGAAATAGTCCATTTATCTAACTTTGACTGAAGTTTGCTTGCTTCAAATTCAGCCAGAGCAACTCGTTCAGTCAAAGATTAATCTCTACATTCCTTTCCAAAACAATTCTTTTTAAATGATCAGTTTCTTTAAAGCCTCATTTAATTTCACAAAATATTTTGATTCATTCAATTAAGTTCATCATTAATTCGTTTCATTATCACCTTTCATTATCAATTAACAAACGATTAGCCTTAAAACCCCAAAAAGTCTAATTTGCAAGCAGATGAACACATATCCTGTATTACCTCATAAGGAAGTCCCATTACCATCTTTTCGGCTGCTAAAGCTTTACGCACATGCATACTGGAGTACTCGATTTCCTTTCTCAACAGTAGCGGCCGCACCATCCTTCTCTTTTCCTTTCACAGCTTTTGAATCTGTAGCTTTCTCTTTCTCTTCTCTCCATCATCTTCCTCTTCTTTCTCTTTTACTGAAGATTCATTCTCTCCTTTGAATTCTTTAAACAGCACAAACTCATCTTTCTCAACTTCCACTCATCACTTTTCACAATCTCAGCAACTAAAGCATGATTTATTTCAGATCTGGTTTCTTCTACCTCTGCACTCCAGTCAAATATTAGAAATCAGGCTGACTCCTTTTTCGAATTTCCCTCTTCCTTTACTTTCTCTGTCAATCTTGGCACTCCAGTGGTACTAGGATCTGTTACAATTGGTAATGGACATTCACGTTTAAAATGTCCCAATTGTTTACAGTTGAAGCATCTCAGTTTTGACTTGTCAAATCCTAGTTTTGAGGTTGATGATTGACCACCAAAGTTCTTTCTTCCCGTTCTTCCATAAACCTCCGAGCTCTTAAAGTTAACATTGCCATTTGCCATTGAATGTCAGTCTCTTCCAAATCATCAGGATCAACTTGATACATATCCTCCATAGTCATTCCTTTACCCTTCAACTCTCACCAGCAACAAGAGCTTCATAGCTCTGAACAAACATTCAAAAAGAGCCATTGTTTCTGATGGAATAGTAGTTTCAGCATTCACCTTAGAATTTCCCAATTCCTTTCCAACATGATTACTACCACTTGAGAATTGCTTGAATTGCTCCCTCCTTGAATTGGATTCTGAATGTGAGAGTTTGCAGCGGATGACAATAAAGCGCATTTTGAGAAAAACCAGGTGTGGGCATCATAGTCTGGTTAATTCTCTTCTTTTCATATCCAACTCAAAAGATTTCATTTATTAATGATATCCATCAGCTGTAATCTGTGTAAAACCTCTTTCTTGTTTGAGAGCATCCTCACTTGAAGACTCCATTGTGGTGGAAGAGAATCGAGGAGTCTGTTAACTTGTTCGCTGTTGGAGAGTCTTTCATCATATTTCTTCAGAGTGCTTGAGACAGTTAAGAATCGATTTGTAAGATCTGTCAAACTTTCATTCTATATCCTACAAACGAGTTAAACTCCTTTTCAGCTTGAATACTCTGTCTTTCACCAGATCGCATTCCCATCAAAGAATTCACAAAGAGCATCATAAAGAGATTTAGCATTTTTATGCTCTGCAAAACGATTGTAGATGTCAGGAGCTAAGCAGAGAGTTAGAGCACCAAATGCTTTTGATCACGATCAATCAGTTTCAGATCTCTTTCAGTATAAGAAGATGAATCTTTATTCTGAGAAACGACATCACCAACTGTAACCGTAGGTATATGAGGACCTGAAATAATCGATTCCCATTGATTATGATCTGTATAGAAAAGAAAGCCTTGAGGACATCTCTTCCAATCTTCAAAATTATCTCCATTAATGAGTCTTGGAGGTCTATTAGGAGCAACACTTTCAAGATCCGCAAGTGTGAGAGTAGTTAATTTTGACATGATAATTTCGCAGAAAGTTTGGTATTTTCGCTGGTAAGTCGCTGGCAAATTCGCTAACAACTTCGCTGAGAAAGTAAGCCTGCTTAATAGTTTCGCTACAACAAATACTTTCGCAAACTCAGACACTTTCTCTTGAAATTTCAGCAGCACTTTCGCTTGAATCAAAGACAACAATTGCTTAGTTTCGCTGCTAATTTCGCAGGAAACAAGCTTGAACTTTCGTTCAGATATAATTTCGGCAGCACTTTCGCTTGATTCTTGAATCAAAACACTGCTGAACTTTCGTTCAAAGAGATACTTTCGCTGAAATTTCTAAAAAACAACTTCAGATCCCAAATAAACCATAGTTTCGCTGAATGAAGATCTCAGTTTCGCTGTAAGAACTGTAATTTCGCTCGTCGATCTGAAAACCCTTTTTCACCTTAAAATCAATCCAAAATCATCCAAAACTCAATGAATTGAGATCTGATGATTGTAGAATCTTCCTCAAAAAGAACAAGCATAATTCAATCAATTTCCATCCCAAAAACAGCTAATAATTCGATGAAAATTGATTGAACCTAGATATTTGACCAAAACCACCAAAATTCAACAAATCAAGAGCACTAAGGCTCTGATACCATATTGTTGGTCCATATGATCGATGAACAGTACAATTGATTGAATAGTTTGATCAATATCACTTATATAAGCACAATAACAAACAATTAAGAGTAGAATAAGAAGAATCAAGACATATTTGAAATGCAAATGAACTAACTCACTCAATATCAATAAGCACAATGTATTTCAATAAGCAACTGCTTGAGAATGATAGTTTGCAACAGAATTCCACGTTTTGGGTTTTGCAAACTTATCATGCAAAATGAAATAACAAAACTATATATAGCAGTCATAGTTTCGCTGACAGTTTCGCTACAAGCGAAACTGTCATGCCGAAACTACAGTTTCGCCAGGCAGAACATAAGTTCGCCGGGTGAACCAAAACAGCAAACTGTGAGCGAAACTTAGATTCGCTCACAGTTTCGCTGGACTGCCAAACTGCTATAACTATCAAATACAAACTGAAACTACACAAGTCCTATTACATTGAAAAGTAAACATCTATACTAAAGTGAGTCCAACCTATCATGATCTTCAGTCTTGTGTTTGGATTTGATTTTGGTTTAAACTGTACCTACATGGTTTCATTTATTAATTATAATTGTCATTTTAGTTATTCATATGCTTGGATTTGTTTAAATTAGTTCAAGAGTGTGTTGAGAAACAAAAATACATAGGACAATAGGTTGTTATGGTACGAAGAAGTTATACGTGCTAGAAGTATTCCTATTTATATTTTTGTATACTTACTTTGTTTACCATGTATTATGTTTAGCTTTCGAGAATACATGGTTGCAAAAACATATACTCGCATAATTTGAGTGATATATAAGAAAATATAATTTACTTGATCGTGGACCTTGGTTTGAGTTCTTATTCATTGTTCACACATTTAGTTTCATTTAAAAAGTTTGATTACTTATGTTTCACAAGGGTAATTTAAATTTGGATTCTTATGAGTGAATACGAATTGTTTATTGGTCCTATGAAACATCTATCATTGACTCGGTGCTCAATAAGAAATATGAGGATCGAGAGTAAGTATTTGGATTCATTGTAGTGGATTTTGTATGCTAGAGTTTTTGAAGATGATGGTAGAGTGTTTTGGATGAGTTTGGGATACACTAGATCAATTTTAAGGGTGATTATTACGGTCTTGGGTTTGGATTTGATTTCGTTTTAAACTATACCTACATTGTTTCATTTATTAATTATAAGTGTAATTCTATTTATTAGTATGCTTGGATTTGTTTAAATTTGTTCAAGAGTGTGTTGAGAAACGAAAACACATAGGACTGTACGTTGCTACGACACGAAGAAATTATCTGTGTGTGTTGAGAAACGAAAATACATAGGACTGTAGGTTGTTACGGGACGAAAAAATTATCCTTGCTAGAAGTCTTGCTATTTAATGCTTTTGTATACTTACTTTGTTTCCCATGTATTATGTTAAGACTTCGAGACTACTTGGTTGCACAAACATATACTTGCATAATTTGAGTGATATATGAGAAAATCTAATTTAGTTGATCGTGGACCGTGGTTTAAGTTCTTATTCATTTCTCACACATTTAGTTTCATCTATAAGGTTTGATTACTTACGTTTTATAAGGGAATTTAAATTTGGATGCTTATGACTGCATACAAATGGTTTTTGGTCCTATGGAACATCTATTGTTGACTCAAGAAATATGAGGATCGATAGTACGAATTTTGGATTCATTGTAGTCGATTTTGTACGCTAGAATGTTTGAAGATGGTGGTATAGTGTTTTGGATGAGTTTGGAAAGCACTAGATCAATTATAAGGGTGATTAGTATGGTCTTGTGTTTGGATTTGATTTCGGTTTAAACTGTACCTACATTGTTTCAGTTAATAATAAGTGTCATTTTAGTTATTCGTATGCTTGGATCTGTTTAAATTAGTTCACGAGTGTGTTGAGAAACGAAAATACATAGGACAGTAGGTTGTTACGGTACGTAGAAGTTATCCGTGCTAGAAATCTTGCTATTTAATTTATTTGTATACTTACTTTGTTTCCCATGTATTATGTTAAGACTTCGAGACTACTTGGTTGCACTAACCTATACTCGCATACTTTGAGTGATATATAAGAAAATCTAATTTAGTTGATCGTGAACCTTGGTATAAGTTCTTATTCATTGTTAACACATTTAGTTTCATCTATAAGGTTTGATTACTTACGTTTCATAAGGGTAATTTAAATTTGGATTCTTATGAGTAAATACGAATGGTTTATTTGTCCTATGAAACATCTATCGTTGACTCGGTGCTCAACAAGAAATATGATGATCGAGAGTATGTATTTTGGATTCATTGTAGTGGATTTTGTACGCCAGAGTGTTTAAAGCTGGTGGTAGAGTGCTTTGTATGAGTTTGGAAAGCACTAGATCAATTTTAATGGTGATTAGTATGGTCTTGTGTTTGGGTTTGATTTCGGTTTAAATTGTACCTACATTATTTCATTATTAATTATAAGTGTCATTTTAGTTATTCATATGCTTGGATTTGTTTAAATTAGTTCAAGAGTGTAATGAGAAATGAAAATACATAGGACAGTACGTTGTTACGATAGACGAAGAAGTATCCGTTAGAAGTATGATATTATTTAACATTTTTATACTTAGTTTGTTTCCCATGTATTATGTTTAGCTTTCGAGACTACTTGGTTGCAAAAACTTATACTAACATAATTTGAGTGATTAATAAGAAAATATAATTTACTTGATCGTGGACCTTGGTTTGAGTTCTTATTCATTGTTCACACATTTAGCTTCATTTATAAGGTTTGATTACTTACGTTTCACAAGGGTAATTTAAATTTGGATTCTTATGAGTGAATACGAATTGTTTATTGGTCCTATGAAACATCTCTCATTGACTCGGTGCTCAATAAGAAATATGAGGATCGAGAGTAAGTATTTGGATTCATTGTAGTGAATTTTGTATGCTAGAGTGTTTGAAGATGGTGGTAGAGTGTTTTGGATGAGTTTGGGATACACTAGATCAATTTTAAGGGTGATTAGTACGGTCTTGGGTTTGGATTTTGTTAGGACCTGGTATTTGAACGAAATACCTAGTGATTAGCGTGTTAAACCAACTCAAATAGTGCGGAATCCTATTTGATTGGCGATCCAATCAGTGAGAACACACGAAGAGTCAATCAAGAATTGAATCTAACGTTAGAAGTCGATTAGCAATCGATCTAATATGCTCTGTGAACTTGGAGAACGATTTGGGAGGTCTCTGGACGGCTAGGGTACGTCTGGAATCCTAATGGGATGAATGCTTACGTTTTTCCACGAATTGGGTCTATTTATAGGTTATTATTGTTCAATCGTGCGACTGGGCCATAAGTATGGTTCAATCGTGCGATTGAACCATGCGGTTGATTCATTCGCACGACTGAGTGTTCAGTCGTGCGATTGAGTCATCTTATGTGTCAATCATACGACTGATCCATCTCCTGGTTCAGTCGTGCGATTGAGTCAGTCGTATGAAGTTATTCATGCGTGTGGTCCATTCGCATGGGCCATTCGCATGAGAACTTCATTAAGTTAAGTTTGAATGTTTTAATTAATATAACATAATGTGCAACCATTCAAACAATCATAAACCCAATCAATTCATCACGACTCATTAATGAAATATTAAACATCACAAGTAACAAACAATTCATGTCATTTCATTAATCAATACAATTTACATCATAATCAGACAGACAAGATTCATTACATTACAAATCATGATCTAGGGACATACATGTATCAACAAACTCCCCCTTGGACCTAGATCTATCTAATCTCTTGTCTTCTGCATAACCTCCTTATACTTCTTGTACTTCTCCTCCTTAGTGACTCCTGCGTGAATCTCAAACGCAAAACAAAGTCGTATAACGTTTGGAACTGGAGGGCTTGTACAATGTCTTGTGTGTCATAGAACAGTGGCCACTTGTATAATGTATAGACATCATTAGCAGACAAGTTGGTTAGCCACATCGGGTCGAATACCCTGATAGTATCCATTTGGCCCTCTTTATTCAGAACTATGACAGCTTCAGCAGTTCTCCAATCATAGTACCACCATTTGAAGTGTGGAGTGAAGTCCTGTGGCATTTCCCTGAGAGGGATTCTCGACATAGTGCGCGGAGGACTCCACTTCAACACAATCTTGGGCTTGCCAGTAATGGCATCAACCTCAGACCTTCTTATGTACCTCGTAGGCTGTTATGGTCTGAAGTTAACCCATCTGGTGTGGTACTCCTTCTTCAGGGCAGCCTCGAACCAGCCTGACATCTTTCTTGGGTCAGCATACAGCAGATTTAGCTTAGCCAGCTGGTTGAGCTCAAAACCAGGGAGAGTCTTCAGATCATGTGGAAACCTGAAGTACTCTATGCCCTGTTCCCTCTTAACTGCATACGCGTTAAGGTCATCAAAATAAGCCCATGCAATAATCCTGCCTGACACCTTATGGTGTTTCTTGACTCTGTAGAGCTTGGTGTAGGCATCTTTCTTTGGTGCAGCACGCTGGGCTCTCACTTCTTCAAAACAGGCAGCCCACTCAGCCTTTCGAATGTCTACGTCATCATTTGAGGCTTGGGCTGTTCCTTCGGTCTTTTCGGTTTCCTGCTCCATCTTGTCTAGTACCTCAAACGTATCACTGACTAGGGACTCACCCAGATTGGGGACCACATTACCCTCGTTGTCAGCGTACTGAGGGTACTCTTCTGCAGTGATATCCTCGACCTCAACTTCATCAACGTCATTTAGCTCTTCATCACTAGTCGGATCAACTGTCGGAGCATCCTTGACAATTTCATCAGGATTGAGTCTGAACATCTCTGCCAGTTGCTCGTTAGATAGGTCATGAATTATTTCCCCTTCTTCAGGGGTATAACTCACAGACCTTCTTACAATCCCATGCAGATCAAGAATCATGGTTAGTTGAGTCTTGACCTGTTTAAGGGGAGCAATGTCAAACTCATCCCTTTGAAAGTTTGGATCTGTTTGATTTAAACATTCAACACAAACCATTAGTAAGTAATCAAACAGAATTATATAAACTTAATATATAAACATTCAACACACTTGTTTTTCATTACATGATTCAAATACAAAATAAATAAATACATAAGACATCTAATCTGTACTTTTGTCTTGAATCCTGGGCTCGTCGCTCGGAGGAGCAGAAGTGGTAGATGACTGGTCCTGTCGATGCTTCGATCTTCGCTCTTGACAAGAAGCAGAGGCCGATGCAGCCGCATCCCCTCCTTCTGCTTCGTCATCATCATCTCTACCTTCTGTCCTTTCTTCCTCAGTCTCTTCATCATCCTCATCATCCTCCTCATCCTCATCATCATCGTCATCGTCATCATCTCCATCATCCCCATCACCTTCCTTTATCTTCAAATGCTCATCCTTTGACCCCTTTAACCTCAGCATAATCGTCTTGTTGGTAGTCTCCAACTCCTCTATACGTTTGGCTGATTGGGCCTGCTGGTCCTGGAGTTGGGACATCTCGACTCTCTGAGCATCGATTAGCTGGGTCTGCTGATCTATCACCCGAGCCTGCTCTGCCATCTGCTGAGACTGGGCAGCAGTCAGGTCGGTCAACTGGCGAATCTGCGCCGCTTTCTCCTCATCTGCAGCTAGCAGGCGCATCACCATACGGTTAAGCGCCGACAGCTGCTCCTCTACCCCGATGTGAGGTAGCGTATCCATAGATGTGATACATGGATGTGACTGGGTGTGGTCCGGCATGATGTGAGGTGGTGGTGGTAGTAGCAGTGGTGAATATGGGTCGGTAAGCAGGTGCTGGTGATGTAGGTGTGAATGGTATGGTGGTGGATGGGAAGGATACAGTGGTGGTAGGTAAGGTGGTGGTTGTGGTAGCAGTAGTGGATGTGGTATGGTGATGGTGATGGTGGTATGTCAGTGGAGTGGTGGTAGTGGTGGCTGTGGTGGTGGAAGTAGTGGCAGCAGAGGTAGCTAACGAAGGTCAGGCGACGCTTCTTCTTCTTCAGTCCGTGGGGTTGAGCCATCCTCTTCCTCCTAGTCCTGGTGGAAGTGGATGCTCCCCCTGCAGCTCTGCCCACTGAACCCGGAGCATAGCTCGGGTCAGTCTCTCTCTCTGTGGAATCCCGAGGGTGTTCACCAACCACCCTAAGCCCGTGTTCTGTGGGAACAACTTTGCTTCCCACAGTCCTAGTGAGGGGCTCCTCATACGACTCCTCCTCCTCCTGATCACCAACAATGAACTCCTGATGGAAACCGGCCGTCTCAGCAACCTCTCTGGCAGTGGCAGACCCCGGGGGAATAACATCAGAATCAGTGCCTCTAGGTGGAGCAGGCATATCATCCCCGGTGTCGCCGCTATCATCATCATCAAAATCCATATCTGGTAGGAGCAACCTCTCATCATCGGAGTCGCTGTCATCATGACGCCATTTGCGTCTGCCAGGCGCCACATACCTCTCGTTGGCCAGGTGGCCAATCAGTCTCTTCACTTGGGGCTTTACCTGCTTCCCCCGGTAAACTCTCATCCTGCCCAGAGTAGTATCATCCATAATCTCTAAGGCCACTGCGTCATGACTCTCTTTAGGCAACTGTGGCAGCTTCTCGTTGAAGACGAGCTGTAAGAATCTGGGGTACATACAAAACCCCTCTTTACCCTTGGCCTCCAAGTTCTCCACCAAGTAGGAGAATATCATGCTGGAAAAACTGAAGGGGTGGTTCAGAAACAGTGCCACGCAGGCATTTTGGATCTGGTCTGAGAGGTCGTCAAACCCACCCCTCCTCGATGCAACACACTTGAGGATCACGTGTGCTAAGTACTTGTACTGGGGGCTCAGGTTGCTCTTGTTGAGCACACCTGAGTTGATGTCCCCAGCGTACTTTATCCTCAGGAAGCATCCTCTCACTGTCAACGGATGTAGTCTAGTAGGATGATCAGTGTCGTCCCCAAACTCTAGGACCCTCTGAATGTCGGCAGCAGAGATCTCAATATCATGGCCCAATATAGAGCTCCTAATGCAGTACGGCTCACGGGAGCGGTCCACCGAGGCATTCTCCCAGAAAGCCTGATGGAGTGATCTATATGGCGTGCAAGGTGTGGAGATAGCCTTATGAATCCGGGACCGTCTCAAAAAAGCTATAATGTCAGTAAACTCGGCCCCGTTCCTGGTGGTGTGATCCAAATGAGCACAGATGTGCTTTGGATTTATGGACTACCTTTCTGCCGTTTTCCTGAAACACACAAGACATAGAACCATTAGTACATAAGACATGAAAAATTCTGTTCTAAGTGTAATGTTGATAATCATTCTGATTCATTCGTGCGAATGAATCATGCGACTGAAGTCAGTCGTCTGTTCTTTCATGCGACTGGACTCATTCTGGTCAATGTGACATGCGATTGGGTTCAGTCTGCTGATTGAGTCTGCGAATGGTTCAGTCGGCCGACTAAGCTCAATCGTATGGTTCATTCGGCCGAATGACCCAATCGCAAGAATCAATCGTGCGATTGAAGTTCATCCGGATGACCAGTCGCCTATCTCAATTGTTCAGTCGCCTGTGGTTCGAGTCTTGATCAATACACGTGATTTAACATGGATTACCGGTTCAATAGACTCGCATTCTTGTTACTAATAACCTATTAACCTTAATTTTAACATTTTGCATAGTTTAAGTAGGTTATTAGGTCACGTTCTGTCCGTTTCTTGTTTTCGTTCGAATATTCTCCAAATTAGGGTTCAATCCTTCAGATTTCAATGAAACAAGACTTCAATCTACCTGTATAATGATTGGCGAATGTCAGTGAATCAAAACCAATGATAAAACTAGGGCTAATAAAATTTTGGCAGCGTAACGGTAGGGAGTGCGATTTAAGGGCGATTTGGGAGTGATGAGTGAAATGCGATCGACAGAGCCCTTTAAATACTGAAGCTGTGCTCAGTCGGCCGACTGGTCTTAGTCGCCCAGTTCATTCGGGCGACTCAGGCTCAATCGTACGATTGGCCCAACCAGTCGCATGCAATTTACCGACTGAGATTTAGTCGGTCGACTGGCTCAGTCGTGCCTTTCATTCGCATGTTCAGTTGACCGAATGAGTTTCAATAGGTCGACTGACTCATTCGCCCTCTTCCAATCGGTCGAATGGGCTATTCTGATGAGCCATTCGTGCGAGTGGAAGCCATTCGCATGGTTGGTCCATTCTCATGGTCCAATCGTGCGAATGGGTCACACTTAGTTAATTTTCTGCCATTTATACCAATTTACATTTAGACCCTTTTAAATTAATTGAAATTAACGTTATGAGCCTTTGATCATCTCAGACATGATCATTTTATCTTGAAAATATTTTGATCACCTCAGACGTGATCCTTTTAAACACTTTAGTCACCTCAGACGTGACTATTTTAAACTTTCAAATCACATATGGTCATCTCAGACATGACCCTTTTAGTGAGTTGATTCCTTCTGATTTTCCTGATGTAGCCCGACACACGACTAAAATTAAAATTAAAACCAACTAACTAATTTAAAAACCTTAAACTAATTACATACACAGACTTATTTTTGGCTTTTTGTGAGAGATAAATCTAGAGATTGATATCTACGGGATTTGGTTCGGGAGTAGACAGCTTCAACTTAGATTGATCATATCTGGACCAATTCAATTTTGGAATCATACAGGTAAGTCAAATCATTTGGGACTAGTTATTAAAACTTTTGATGCTCAAATTCTCGGTGATCATCCAGAGTCGTTAGCAACTTAAGGAAATCATACTGAAACTCTTAGATTTTCACATTGATTTGAACCTTTGAGAATGTAGCCACATTGATTGTCAGTATGTTTGTCCACTTAAATCCATACACAGACTTTTGACACAGACTGGTGACTGGTTTAGGTTTAATTATTTCAACTAACATTTGTGGATCCCACACTTATATGGTAATCAACATTCCTCGGGAGCTTTTGAGCGGTCTACGGGTATTATTACAAGAAGAGACTATTCTTAGAGCTTTCAAAGAGAAGCCTGTCCTCAGGTCAGTGCCATCGCACAGCAGAGAGGCGGCAAACAATAATGAATTCTAGAATATCTAGGTTATGCTTATCCTCAGGTCAGTGCCATCGCACAGCAGAGAGGCACACAACCTATCTCCTTGTTAGAGCAGCTTATTTTATTTTACACAAAATGCACCAACAACATAAGTCATTAGCTTTATACCATTTGTCTTTATTTTTTTCTTGCTTTGCTCTAATTATGGTCATCCGCACACATTTGTGGCGCTTAAATGCTCATTACCCCTTATTGGAATATTGTTGATTGTGTTAACCAGTGATAAGATGGAAGCCCACAGTCAGTTGAACAACTTAGTTTGATCTTGAGATCACCAATCAGGTCTAATTGTCTATTGTGTTGAATCTACCAACATATCATTTGTGGTCTAGCAGCCTCTAAGTCTACTTTCTTTGTGTCACCTTAGGAGTTGCCAGTTTTCTATCATCTTCCCTTTTTATATTGCTTAGGCTACACAGACTTATACTTTGAATTTTTGCATCTTTTCAAAACTTAAATTTTTAAAGTCCCTCTTGATTTGTTCCTGTGTACTATCATTTTCCAAAGGTATTGAATCGGTATCACAGACACAATCTACCTTATATCAGCTATTTACTCCTTCTCCCTCGTTTTTTTTTTTTTAATGTTAACTTGCTGACATATTCTCCCCCTAAAATACTAATGTAACTCCAGGATAAACAAACTTGAATCAAATCATGAAGAATTAGATCAAATTATGATAATCACAATCAAAACCCCTTTGATCTTCAATTAGATTGCAAATATGTGTTTACAAGTCAAACCCTCAAACAATTGGTCATGCAACCATTCACCAACACTAATGACAATTAACCTATTTATAGTCTAGACTAATAATCACTAATTGCACTTAACCCCCTAGACTTAGGCTAATTAATACAAAATTACATATTAAGCATAAAAATGACTAAACTCAAGATAAAATATATTTTGTTCACACAAAATATATTTATTACAATAAAACTCCTAGTCATTTAAATCTTCAACGTCTTGTCTCGGTTCCTCGTCTCAAACGTGTCGGGTTTGACTTTTGTTGACTTTGACCATGACGTTGACTTTTGTTGACTTTCATTGTGTTGATAATATAGACTATATTTTCCAGCTCCAACAATACTCCCCCTTAGTCTATCATTATCAACGTCTTCATACGAATTCAGCCCCGAGAAATCAACAGTAGAAAAAGCTTCAAATTAAAGCTTTTTGAATTTGATGAGAAAAGTTATTCATCTCATAAGCTCCCCCTATTTATATGCTCCCCCTTTTTGAGTGCATCCTTTGTGAGAATATTGGAACAACTTTCCCAAATCTCTAATCTCGAGTGCTTCAGAAGATGTAGGAGGAGGATTCCTAGCTCGGTATCTTCTGCAAACTTGAGGAACAAGTTCTCTGATCAGGTACACTGCTCAACTGATGATCGGCCATCACTTACAGCAAAAATCTGAAACACATTCTCAAACACAATCTCGACATTTCTAATTAGATCGTTTCATTTTAACAAAATAAACTCGTGTTTATTTGTGTGTGAAAAACAAGCGAACCCGTGTTCGTTTGGCGCAATTTCCGTGAAATGCATGAAAATGATAAAATTGTAACAGCATAATATGGAAGACCTAAAAAATTTTTATTATATTTTTCTATTTTTTATTATATACATGTTTATACATATTTTATATCTATTATATATTTTTTGTGTTTGTTTTTTTAAACCGAGAACTGAATCGATCATGAGATCATATCCTCAAGATATACTTTAGCACAAAGATGAATTTAATCATCGACAAGCAATGAGATCACACTGATAACTAATCTAATCACAGTCTTTAAATGATTATGAAATTCTCAAACAGATCAATAACGATTGCTGATATGTTTGTCCACTTAAACTCATGCCCTATCTTTTTCAACAAGCAGTAGATGATTCGTTAAGGTTCGATTAAATACTTTTGACTGCTAGGACCCCACAATCATTTGGCAAAAACCCTCACCCAACCTCAGGATTTCATGAATTTTGTAACGATCTTTACAGAGCAAGGCTTGTGCATTAGTGTGCAAGTGATTATCGACAGAATATTGCATTCTGTGATGAATTCATCATTTAGATAATTTGACACAACTTAGACCAAAATGGTGAGAGCTCCAGGTCTATACTCACGTATAACAAAGGAGATGACCATTTAATCATGTGCCGATGAGAGCTCCAGGTCAGTACTATCGTACAGCAGAGGAGATCATCACTCCAGGTCAGTACTTCGTACAGCAGAGGAGATTAGCACAAACACAAGACACATAAATACACCAGACATGGCTCAAAGATATGGCTTATATGATTTGTATCATGGTGGGTGAAAGATCAATTCTCAATCCAATTTTTGTCAGGACTCAGTTTTTGTGCAGGCCAAAATGATTGCGTAAATCCAGACATCCTTAAGCATGATGTTTTAATTTAAATCATTATGCTGCTGTCTACTTTATTCTTTAGGCTGAGTCTACCAAGCATATCATTAAAGAATCTGTTTGTTTTTCTATTATTTTCAATTAAAAATAAGATGTAAATCAGATAACAGCATCAGTTACTATCATTTCTCATTTTTTAAAACGCAAGTCATGCAAAATCAAGCATTTCAAGATGATATACAATCATTTCTCAATCATCTCGAATCAAGTTCCCAATTCTCTTTTTTATTTTTATTTACTTATACTCTCCCCCTAAATTTTTATTTTTGCAAACTCTTTTTTTATTATTTTAATTTTTTTTATTCTTATTTATTTTTTTATTTTTTTTTAATATTTTTTTTTATTTTTTTTATTATTTTTTTTAATAATTTTTTTTTATAAAACTGTACAAAAATAAAATTTATCAAAGAAGGTCTTCCAAACTACACTGATATGATGATAAAAAATGAATGCTCAAGAAATATGCAGTAATTATGAAGTGAGAACTGTGATTGTGTAGATAAAAATCCAGATTGTGGATAAAATACCATTACCTTAACCTGTTTGTTCCGCCTCAAATTTGAATTAGGAACAATCTCTGTCAGTAAACCGGATTACTAACAGTCCTCCTGAATTGTTCCTGCACTCATTAACAAATTAGTTAGAAAGGGGAACCCAGGCCATCGTAGTCCTGGAAGTTCCTTTTTCATCAAGATAAGTAACAAGCTTCTGCACACAATCGTTTAAACAATCGGGGATTGTTGTATCCTTCTTTTTAATTTTCCAAATTTGTTTCGGTTCAGTTAACTTGGATTTGAATGAATTAAATTTGGAAATCATTTTCTGTTTAAGATCGGAAGGAAAAGAATTTGATTTTGAACCTTTGGTCATTTTCATCTTTGTATCATGTGAAACCGGCTTCACATGAAAAGGTTTGGATGGAGGGTTTTTCATCCAACCATTCAAAAATGTTTGCTTTTTGCCTTTTGAACCAGAGAAGCAACCCGTGTTGCCTTTACCAACTGGAACATTCTTTGTTGACTCTGATCCGGAGAAGCAATTCAGTTTGCCTTTACCATTAGAAACAAGTCTTTGAGGACATTTCTTTACCACATGACCTTCTTTTCCACACTCAAAACAAGCCTTGAAAGGCTTTTGATTCTTTGTAGTCCCGTGTTGTGTAGGTGCTGGGAAGGATTGCTTTGAGCTTGTAGCATATTCTTGTTTGTTTTGGCATTTGCTATGCTGAACAGGGAATGAGATTTTCACTGATTGAGTGGGATGCTTTGCAATTGGAGAAGAGATCCGTATTGGTCTTAATTCAGCTTTTGGAAGCTTTTGAGACTTGACAATATCAAGAGATATATTGATCTGTGAGGAACCAACACGCTCCTCTGTGTTTGATTCATCATCTGAGCTTATCCAATCTCGTATACACAAATCTGCTTCCAAAGGATCTTGATTGACATATCCTATTGTGTTGGCTTCGGTTATAGGATTTTGATTGCCTGACGATTCAACAACTGTTCCTTCTTTGACAAACCTGACAGGAACAAATGAAGGAATGTTACCTGTTTTGAATTTGTTGAAGAAAGTTGGAGAAGCAACTGATATTGATTTTGGAGCATCAGAGGTAGAATCGTCGTTAATCTTCTTATCAGACCCCTGCCTGAGAAATCCCAAACCTACAGGAGAATCCTGCACATCTCTAACCTCATTAATATTAACGTTGCTTAAACCTGCATTTAAACTATTTGTTTCTGCAGCTTCAATCAAATCATTAGATGGATGAGGTTGAGGCATAGGAGAGTAACAATGGGTGCTAGGAGGAGGATAGACGTATGGATATTCACCACAACCTACTCCCGTTTTAATCCTAGCTCCCCTCTGTTTACACAGTAGCTCTTCCTGTTTCATTCCGGATATGGTCCATTTATCAAGCTTTGTTTTAAGCTTGCTTGTTTCAAATTCAGCCAAGGCGACTCTTTCGTTTAAAAGATTAATTTCAACATTTCTTTCAAGAAGAGTTCGTTTTAAATGATCATTTTCTTTTAAAGCTTCATTTAATTTTATAAATACTTGGCTTCATTCTTTTTAAGTTCTGCGTTTATGGTGGTTAATTCCTTTTGGTTATCTAAAAGTAACCTATTAGCTTTATACACACCAAATAAACGAATTTACAAGCAGAAGAACACATATCCTGAATTGTCTCGTATGGAAGATCCAAGATGACTCTTTCAGCAGTAAGAACCTTCTCGCAGTTGCAAACTCTAGTATTTCGCTTCCATTCCTCTTCCTTCTCAGCATCACAAACTTCAGCTTTCAACTCAGCTCCACCATTATCCATTGATGTTTGCTTAAGCTCTTCTTGTACCTCTTCAGTTTCAGGTTTCGGTAAACCGTCAGAATTGGTGTCAAAATCTGATCTCTCTTCTGGTTTCTCTTTGGAGTTTGAAGTGATCTTTGGAGTTAGATATGTTGCTTCATAGTACTCACGACGTTTGATATCCAACTCAATCTCTTTCAGTTTGTTGATCACCTCCATCAGTTTGTAATCCCGAAAGCCTCTATCTCGTTGAATCGACTTGCCGTGTGAGCTCCATTCTGATGAGAGGGAATCAAGCAATCTTAGAACTTGTTCATGATTTCCCAGTTGGGCATCAAACTTCTTCAGATTACTTGCCACCAACAGAAAACGATCAACAAAATCAGTCATCGTTTCATTCTTTAAAGCTACCAAATTATCAAACCGACATTGTGCAATTGTGAGATCATCAGATTCGAAGGATTTAATCAGTTCTGCAAAAGCATTTTTATTTTGTTTAAAAAAAAATTAAACGCCCCAATAATATTTTTTCCAAAAAAATTTAGAAAAATTCTCCCCCGGGAAAAATATTATTTTTTTTTATAAATCTTTCAAAATCAGTGAAAATTTCTTTATCGGAATGAACTCATAAATGATAGTTTCGCCGAAATTATAGTTTCGCAGAGCTAGTTTCGCTTTGAAATTTCGGCAGTAGTTTCGCTAGCCGAATGTCACAAATGGCTTAGTTTCGCTGATAAGTTCGCACGAAACAAGCTTGAACTTTCGTTCAATGATACTTTCGGCAGCAATTTCGCTTGTAAATCAACCACAAGCACTGTTGAACTTTTATTCAATGAAACTAGTTTCGCAGGACAACAGAAAACAACTTTAATGAGGATAACTGATGTAGTTTCGCTGGAAGAACTCGTAGTTTCGCTGGATGAACTGGTAATTTCGCTGAACGAAGCTGAAACCCTTTTTCAACACGAAATCAATCTGAAATCGCCCAAATCTCAATGGATTTGAAATCTGATGATTAACAGAGCTTTCCCAACCAATAACAAGCAAACTTCAATCAATTTTCATATCAATAACACTCAAATCTTATCCGAATTTGATGAAAACTTGATATTGAACAAAAACAACCAAAACCTCAACTTCCCTCTCTAAAATCTTCAAATCTTCAGTGAATTTGATCCAAAATGGCTCTGATACCAAATTGTAACTCCAGGATAAACAAACTTGAATCAAATCATGAAGAATTAGATCAAATTATGATAATCACAATCAAAACCCCTTTGATCTTCAATTAGATTGCAAATATGTGTTTACAAGTCAAACCCTCAATCAATTGGTCATGCAACCATTCACCAACACTAATGACAATTAACCTATTTATAGTCTAGACTAATATTCACTAATTGCACTTAACCCCCTAGACTTAGGCTAATTAATACAAAATTACATATTAAGCATAAAAATGACTAAACTCAAGATAAAATATATTTTGTTCACACAAAATATATTTATTACAATAAAACTCCTTGTCATTTAAATCTTCAACGTCTTGTCTCGGTTCCTCGTCTCAAACGTGTCGGGTTTGACTTTTGTTGACTTTGACCATGACGTTGACTTTTGTTGACTTTCATTGTGTTGATAATATAGACTATATTTTCCAGCTCCAACAACTAAAATCATTACTGGTTTAATTATTTTAAGATTTTAATACACAGCAAAATAACATGAGTTTAAATATAACAGACGAAAATAAACAAATAAAATAAAATAGAATATACTTTAACTAAACTACATCGGACTACACAGTATCATCATCAGGAATTACCTCACTTTTCTTTTTAACGCCGTTGACCTCTAACTAATATTGAAAACGTGGTTTATCAAAGGCTTTAATATAGAGGTCAGCGCGTTGAAAATCAGTATTAATTTTAACCACGTCAATTAAGTTCTTTTCAAAACAGTCTCTTATGAAATGGTATTTAATACCGATGTGTTTGGTCTTAGGATGTTGAACCGGATTTTTAGTTACTGCAATTGCAGCAGAGTTATCAACAAAAATAGGAGTAGATGAGAATTTTAAACCGTAATCCCGCATTTGCTGTTGAATCCAGATGAGTTGGGAACAACAACTTGCAGCAGCAACATATTCGGCTTCACAGGTTGATAATGCAACCGATGTCTGCTTCTTACACTGCCAGGTACCTAATCTTCTCCCAAAGAATTGACACCCTGCTGATGTAGACTTGTAGTTCATCTTGCAGCCCCCGTAATCCGAGTCACTATACGCGGTAAGCTCAAAGTCATCATCATGAGGATACCACAATCCAAGTGTGGGTGTACCCTTCAGATAACGAAAAATCCTCTTGCTTCAAACTCTTTGCATAACTCTTCGTTCTTTGACCCGAAGATTATGTCATCAACATATATCTGCACAAGCAGTAGGTCGCCATCCTTTTCTTTAATAAACAGTGTACAGTCAATGACTCCCCTGCGAAAGCCGTGTTTCACAAGATGAGTCGAGAGTTTCTCATACCAAGCTCGAGGAGCTTGATGAAGCCCATATAAAGCTTTGTCGAGCTTGTAAACTCTATCCCGATGATAAGGATCTTCAAATCCCTTGGGTTGACTTAAATAGACTGTTTCCCTGATTTCCCCATGAAGGAATGCACTCTTCACATCTAATTGGTAGACTTTAATCTTCATGTACGATGCATAGGCAAGGAAGATACGAATAGCTTCCATCCTTGCCACGGGTGCAAACACCTCATTATTGTCAATCCCCTCGACTTGGCGAAAACCTTGAACCACCAGTCGAGCTTTGTAACTGATAATGACTCCTTGGTCATCCTTCTTGCATTTTAGTACCCATTTGGTGCCAATGACTTTATCACCTTTAGGTCTATCAACCAGAGTCCATACACCTAACTTCTTGAACTGCAGAAGTTCTTCTTGTATGGCACTCACCCACGCCTCATCATTTAGTGCCTCACTCACATATTTTGGCTCAACCTGCGAGACAAAACATCGATAAGCACCATCATGAATGTAACCTTTCTCCATAACTGAGGCGTAATCAGCTGAGTATAGCTGATTTCGGGTTTGTACTCCTGATCTGACATCCCCAATAACATTGTCAAGGGGATGATAGACGTTTAGTCGTGATCCTGGAGTAGTAGGAACAGTCACTTCAGAACCGAGATTGTGAACATTTGGTTCTGCATCTGAGGAAGATGGAGTTTGAGGTTCCGAAGTCGAAGGTGCATCACTCGTAGATGCCTGTGGACTTTCAGGAACTGGAACCTGTTCCTCCTGACTGTTCTGGTCATCTGCTTCAGTTTCATCTTCAGAGGAGGAGTCACTGTCATCGACTACTCCCCCTGACTGAGTAGATGATTCTACCTATGTGCTGGATGGTGTATTCAGAATATCATACATCATCCTAGTAGCTAACTCATCATCCGAGGGAGAGAGAGGGATGTTGAAGGACTTGAAGAATCCATCATAATCGAAGAAGTATGCGGGTCCTTTGCCTGTAGGTGGTGTGGTATATCTCTGAACGTCGACATTACACCACACTTCTACAAGACCCGTTGAGTTGTTGTAAACTCGCTTGTTCGGTATGTTGTATCCTAGAAAGATTCCTTCATCCGCCTTCTCGCTGAATTTGCCTTCTTGTGTCTTCTTCAGAAGTGTACACGGCGCGCCAAAAGGTTCAAGATACTCCAAATTCGGTTTGCGTCTTTGTAGTAGCTCATAACATGTCTTTCCGTGGCGCTTGACTATTAGGACTCGATTCAATGTATAACATGCATTTGCCACTGCCTCATTCCAGAATTGGATAGGCAGTTTCGAGTCCGCCAGCATAGTCCGTGCAGTCTCTATCAAGCTTCTGTTCTTCCTCTCAGCAACACCATTCATCTGTGGTGTGTAGGCAGAAGTGAATTGATGCACAATTCCCTTTTCCTTGCAGTATGCCTCCATCCATTGATTCTTGAATTCTGTCCCGTTGTCTGAGCGTACTTGTCTAACTTTTAGCTTGTAGAGAGATTCCAGTGTGGTTACTAATTCCTTGAATGACTCAAATGTTTCTGATTTGGATTTCAGAAACATTACCCAAGTGAACCTTGAGTAGTCATCAGTGACCACAAAACAGTACAAGTCGCCTGCAATGCTCCTTGTACTGACTGGACCAAACAGATCCATGTGAAGAAGTTCAAGAGGAAGTTCTATTGAATGAACTTTCTTTTCCTTATGTGACTTCTTTGTCTGTTTGCCTTTCTTGCAAGCTTCACAAAAGTCAGGAAGTTGGAAGTTCTTGACATTTACTCCTCTCACTAAATCCTTCTGAATCAAATGATTCATCTTCCTTTGACGAATGTGTCCCATTCTCCTATGCCAGGAGATTGAATCCTTCTCAGTAGCTTTAGATAGAAAGCACTGAACCTCATGATCCGTTGTAGCAGCTGTTGACAGATCCAAGACATAAAGGTCTTTATATCTTGAAGCAGTCATCAGAACTTGGTCCTCTGGGATCATGTAGTCTTTCTTCAGCACGTAACACTTCTTGTTGTCGAAGATGACTTTAAATCCTTTATCACAGATTTGGGAAACAGAAAGTAAGTTATTCTGAAGTTGTTGAACGTAGTTCACCTTATCAAACTTAACTTTCTGATTTCCCACTTCTCCCTGAGCTGTGATATAGCCTCCCTTGTTTCCTGCAAAGGAAACATGCCCTCCTTTTATTTGTTTGACATTTGATAAAAGGGCTCTATTTCCTGTCATGTGCCTGGATGCTCCGCTGTCTATAATCCACGTGTTAGTCTCAGCACTGTATCGAACACCATGCACATACAAAGTAAATTAATTAGTTTAGGTTAGGAACCCAAGCTTTTACTGTCTTGGGTTTCCCAGAGGCATCACACATCATAAACTCCACCCATTGACCCTTAGAAGGTGAGGGTAGCTCAGGTTCCTTCTTGTCATCAGTATCAGACACGTAGGCTGATTTTTCTTTCCATAAGCCAGATTTGTGCAATGCATGTTTATGATAAACAGTCGTCTGGCTTACAGGTTGGACTTTAGGTTCACTTACTCTTCTAGGTGGAGTTAGAGAACTCCTCTTAGAAGACCTAGGTCTAGAGTCCTGAAGATCAATCTTCTTCCTAGGTGTTTGATAGAAAGGACAATAGGAAGCAATGTGTCCACATTCTCCACAGTTGTAGCATGACCGGCTATCAACTTTATGAGTAGACTTTCTTTGTGGAGAAGTGCGTGACACTCTAGTTACATCAATCACTTTAGGTTTTGACTCTTGTGCATTTGATGTTTTCTCTGATTTAACAAAATTAACTGTTTTAACCTGTTTAACATCTTTTTCTTTTTGGTTAACTGGTTTTTGACTTGAAACATGTGACAAATTAACGTTTGAAGTCCTTTTAGGTTCTGATTTAACTCTGTTTGACCCTGACTTTAAGTTAACTTTTTCAAATTCATTTTCCAGATTAACACAAGGCAATTTACCCTTTGCCTTTGAAGTGGCCTCCTTTTGTTTCTGTCCAGATTCAGTAGATGAGCATGAGATGTCTGGATCAGTAACAAGAGGAGTAGTCACCACATGATCCTTGATGGGGTTATTATTTACTGGTCTTGACTTAGTGTTCATCAAGGTCTCAGGTGGTGGTGGAACCACTTTGTAGCCTAATCCCTCCCCGTTATTCCTTTCTCTCACTAAGTGTTGAACTATGTGTGAAGAACTAGTCCAACTATGCAGTTTCTGTTTTAATGAATTAACTTCTACTTCTAGAACTGCCTTTTGCTTCTTAGTTTCTTCTAGGGAGTTTAGATAGTACCTAATGTCATTTGCTTGGTTAAAGGCAACTACTTCGGTTTCCCTAAGCTGTTTAGTCAATAGGTCTATCTTTTCTTTATAACTATGCTCATTTTGTTTTAGTACTCTATTAGCCTCAGTGCATAGTTGTAAATCTTTTACTAAGTTATCATTATGATCTAATAACCTAGCAAATTTTTCATCTATGCTATTCCTAAAAGTATCACAATCAGAACAAGCATGATTATTAAACATTTGGTCAGTAGTACTTACCTGAGTTGGTTCAGAAGAGTTAGCCATCAGCGAGCATCAGATGTCTCTGGTTCTGGTGATTTTTACTTTTCTGTCTCTGACGTGGAAGTCTCCTCCTTTGGCTTGTAACTGACCTCGGCTGCAGTTGTTTCTTCACTATGTGACATTGCTATCTCAACTGCTAGATCACCTTCACTCGCTGAATCATCATCAATATCCTCAACACTGGCAATGTTTGATTCTCCTGGTGAGACAAACCTAAAACTCCAATCCTGTCCTTCATCATCATGAGCAGTCAAGGCTTTTGGATCCTTGTTTGATGAAGTAGAACTGGAGGCTTGCTTGTCTTGGCGAGTAAAGGACGAGAACGGGTTCCCATTACCCGTCTTCTTTGGCTTGACACATTCTCTCTTGAAGTGCCCCTTCTCTCCACAGTTGAAGCAGATCACTTTGCTCTTGTCAAAACCAAATGTGGTATCCTTAGTAGCTACCAAGTTCTGTCCAGTCTTCTTAACAAACTTCTTCGCCCTTCGGACAGCACTAGCTAAGGCCCACATTATATCCATCCTCTCAAGCTCCATTTCGTCCACCTGCTCGTAGTCCTCATCTGCCAGATGGCAGTTTCCAATCTTTCCGGCAACAAGTCCATCATATGAATGAACCACTGCAGCTAAAAGATCCATATGCTCTCGAGCTACTTCTACGGTCACATTACCGAGGTTCTCGGTCTTCAGTTTGGTAGCACTTGCTTCTGATCCAATATAGTGGGTACATGACGACCCTGACGTGTCTGATCCAGAAGGAGAAGCATGTAAAGGACCTGACGAGCTAGACACAAATGCAGTCTGGAGAGGTGCTCCAGATGTCTTAGCTTGAGGAGTGGCGTTGTATAAAGCTGGATTTTGTGTATACGAAGACTTCTGAGCTCTATACTTCATCCTTAGTGCTTCTTCTCGCAACTTAAGAATGAAGTCATTAATATCCAGCTTTACAAGCATTCCATTCTGTCTCAGATTAGACACGAATGAAGCCCACTTCTTAGGCAATCCGTCTGCGAAGTTGCTCACTTTCTCTTCCATGGTAGTTTCCACTCCATGTGTATGCAGTTCGCACATCAAGTGGTAGAATCTGTCTATGACTTCGTCTAAACTCTCGTTACCAATAGATGAGAAGTTATCGAATTCCTTCTTTAACTCCTTTGCCTTGATTGCCTTCAATGACGCATTCCCATCATATCTCTTCTCTAGCTCATCCCACAGTTTCTTGGACTGCTTATTCTCTGAATACTGGTAGAATATGTCTTTGGGGATAGACTGAGTGATCAATGCATAAACCCTTTTCTCTGCATTGTACTTTACTTTCTGTGCGTCTGTCATCCCACTTAACGTTAGCTTAACACCATCAGCTCCCACCGGTGTACTATAACCGATCTCAATGGCTTCCCACAGATTAGGATCTACTCCCTTAAGGTAGATCTCAAAACGTTGTTTCCAGTGGGGAAACTCATCTAAAGTCAAAAGCTTTGGTGGTTTATTGTGATTACCCACCTCACTCTCAAGCAACAGCAGGTTCTGTATCCTTGAGTCCTTCCCAGTAGTAAAGGCTAACATCTGATCTTCCATGGCTAATAAACTTAGAATCTAATCAAACAAACTTTCACTGATGCGACTGAAGGATGCGAATGGTCTAATCGTGCGTATGAACTCTGCGACTGGTTCAATCGTGCGGCTGAACTGGGCGATTGGTTCAGTCGTGCGAATGAATCTGGTGCGTATGAGCTATGCGAACGAACAGTTCAGTCGGCCGAATGAGGGTGCGACTAGGTCCAATCGTGCGTATGAGCAATGCGAATGTAGTCCAGTCGTGCGAATGGGTCACTCGTGCGACTGAAGCTGCTGTTTTGCGAAAATTTCTAGGTTTGACGGGTTTCAGCCGTAAAAATTCGAAATTTCACAAGTTCTAATCGCCCAAGTCCGTAGAAACCAAACTTCGATGAGCAGGGAACGTCCAAGATCACTTTTGATGCCAAAGATTGCGTTTTTAGTGCAAAAACACAAACTTTTATGCAATCTTGATTGAATCAACACGTAATCAAGAGTCAAAGCTCTGATACCACTTGTTAGGACCTGGTATTTGAACGAAATACCTAGTGATTAGCGTGTTAAACCAACTCAAATATTGCGGAATCCTATTTGATTGGCGATCCAATCGGTGAGAACACACGAAGAGTCAATCAAGAATTGAATCTAACGTTAGAAGTCGATTAGCAATCGATCTAATGTGCTCTGTGAACTTGGAGAACGATTTGGGAGGTCTCTGGACGGCTAGGGTACGTCTAGAATCGTAATGGGATGAATGCTTACGTTTTTCCACGAATTGGGTCTATTTATAGGTTATTATTGTTCAATCGTGCGACTGGGCCATAAGTATGGTTCAGTCGTGCGATTGAACCATGCGGTTGATTCATTCGCACGACTGAGTGTTCAGTCGTGCGATTGAGTCAATCTTATGTGTCAATCATACGACTGATCCAGTCTCCTGGTTTAGTCGTGCGATTGAGTCAGTCGTATGAAGTTATTCATGCGTGTGGTCCATTCGCATGGGCCATTCGCATGAGAACTTCATTAAGTTAAGTTTGAATGTTTTAATTAATATAACATAATGTGCAACCATTCAAACAATCATAAACCCAATCAATTCAATCACGACTCATTAATGAAATATTAAACATCACAAGTAACAAACAATTCATGTCATTTCATTAATCAATACAATTTACATCATAATCAGACAGACAAGATTCATTACATTACAAATCATGATCTAGGGACATACATGTATCAACAGATTTGATTTCGTTTTAAACTATACCTACATTGTTTCATTTATTAATTATAAGTCTAATTCTATTTATTAGTATGCTTGGATTTGTTTAAATTTATTCAAGAGTGTGTTGAGAAATGAAAATACATAGGACAGTAGGTTGTTACGGTACGAAGAAGTTATCCGTGCTAAGAGTATTGCTATTTAACGATTTTGTATACTTACTTTGTTTCTCATGTATTATGATTAGCTTTCGAGACTACATGGTTGCAAAAATGTAAGGCCCCGTTCCTGGGACGCCTACAGTTGGTCATTCATCGCACTTAAAGCATATAATTACATTTTTCCTTTCATAAATCGTTGCAGCGGAAACATTAAAAACACAATTTCATTCCATCAAAATACTTTTGCACAATAGTACAATCGTTCCTTTAACAATATCATTTTACATTTATTACAAAAGCATTAAACATAAAGATGCCATCCAAAATACACTGAGTAGCCGCCCCGTGCCATCCTCAGCAACATACCTGCCAACTGGAAACACATCAAAGTCAACGTTGCTGAGTGAGTTCTAGTTTTATATTAAAACTTACTTTTCTTTCGTAAAACCGTTCTTTACTTTCTTTATAAAAACATTTGTTTCATACATGCGATCACACATCATACGTACATCCAGATAATATCATTATTATCTTCGTCATTACGTTCATTACATACATCATTTATCATACATCATTATCTTTCACTTCTTTCTAGATCCTGTCAGGCTTTACCCTCTTCATGGCACTCAGCCACGATTACTGAGGTCGAATGACAAGGATCCCATTTCGTACATTATTAGGATATTTCGTTAACATTCAATTCATACTTCGTTCTTTCATTCATCTCTTTGCTCAATACTCTTTATTACTCGAATCTTGTCTCATGCAGTATCCCTGACTCATGCTCGAAAGCTGATGCTGTGCCGGGACCTGCTCACAAGCCCCCGACTCATGTCCGAAGACTGACACAACACCGGGATACGATACAAAGATCCCATATAAGTTAATCACAGGGATTGAACTCTATTCGAGTCTGTTGCAACACAAAGTCAGTCACCTCATTATCTCGTCTCATGCAATATCCCCGACTCATGTCCGAAGACTGATACTGTGCCGGGGCCTGATAAACAAACCCTCGACTCGTGTCTGCAGACTGACACAGTACCGCGATACGCGACACGGATCTCATCATCCGTCACTTTCATCATATGCAATACTCCTTACTCATGTCCGAAGACTGATACTGTGCCGGGGCCTGCTCACAAACCCCCGACTCATGTCCGAAGACTGACACAGTAGCGGAGTACGCGACAAGGACCTTTTTCGAGTCTGTTGCGACACAGAGTCGCTCACCTCATACATATGCTTGCAAGCCTTTCATTCGTTCATTCATTCATTCATTAATGCATGCAGTTATTCATTACGTTCCACTTTTCCTTATCTTTCACTTTACGTTACATAATACTTTCATTTCATTCATTAACATTCAACGTAAAGCCATAGAAAGATAATCATGCATAATAAGGAACATAACATAAACCTAAACATACAGCATCATCATACATACGCATCAATCATACATCACATCACACACATCATACATACTATGCATCACACGCACCGCCATGCCTAACATCACACACAATGTCATACATATCATTATCATCAACATCATCATCATCATCATCAGCATTAGCTCATCATCATGCGTCACCTTATACCATCCATGCCCATCACATCATCGAGGAATTCCATCTCTACCATCATATCTCAAAGTCCCTCAAAACTCCTATGCGCATAAACCATATTCGGGCGTATGGACACCCTCTAGTCGCATGGCCTTCAGGGCGACTGAGCACTTAGGCGAATGGGCATCTATGCGAATGGACCCTATGCGAATGGACTATGGGCGAATGGACATCTATGCGTATGGACTCTCAGTCGCATAGCTTTCATGTGTATGGCCTTAAGTCGCATGACTTCAGGCGTATGGGCTTCAGTCGCATACCCTTCGTGCGAATGAACCTTAGTCGCATGGCCTCCAGGCGCATGGACTTCAGTCGCATAACCTTCATGCGAATGAACGTCAGTCGCACAATCTTTCAATCGCATGACTCCCCAGCACATGAACTTCAGTCGCATGACCATCGTGCGTATGGAACTCAGTCGCATGGCAAGCGTGCGCATGGACCTCAGTCGCACTCCAATCGGCCGAATGGCCTCCAATCGCCCTCTAGTCGGTCGCCTAGCCCTATCTGATGCAGAATGCTGTTCAACCCGATTGCAGCCGCGGGTTTTCGGCCTCCAACCTCTTCCAAACCTTTTTTAAGCTCAAATGAACCATTCTAAACCTTAGGAAACATACCACAACCTCATTCAAGCATAACCAAGCAAGAAATCAAGCCTCAAACGCATCATACACATACATACATGCATAAAAACGGGTCTTCACCCAAAAACTCGAAAATAGGTTTTCAGATGTGTTCCAGCCCCTAAATCAGTTGTAAACGTGTAAAAGAGGGGTCCTAGAACTCACCTTAACGATCCCGTCGAGTAGAGCTTCGATTTGACTCACTCCAAGTCGATTTGCACGCTCGAATCCACCCGAACCAACTTTTCTCCTCTTTTTCTCCTTCTCTTCTCCTCTCCTCTCTTGGTTGAAAATGGGAAGAATAGGGGTGTCTTCCCCCTTTTATACTCCCGTGCATTGAAGTTTCTCTCGTTGGTGGGTTTGCTCCCTTGACTTCGGACTTTATTTCTTTTTCTTCTTTCGTCGGCTTCAAAGGATATTTCCGTGTGTTACAAAAAAATATACTCGCATAATTTGAGTGATATATTAGAAAATCTAATTTCCTTGATCGTGAACCATGGTTTGAGTAATTCATTGTTCACACATTTAGCTTCATTTATAAGGTTTGATTACTTACGTTTTATAAGAGTAACTTAAATTTGGATTCTTATGAGTGAATACGTATGGTTTATTGGTCCTATGAAACATATATCGTTGACTCGTTGCTCAACAAGAAATATGAGGATTGCGAGTAAATATTTGGATTCATTGTAGTGGATTTTTATGCTAGAGTGTTTGAAGATGGTGGTAGAGTGTTTTGGATGAGTTTGTGAAGCACTAGATCAATTTTAAGGATGATTAGTATGGTCTTGTGTTTGGATTTAATTTCGGTTTAAACTGTACCTACATGGTTTCATTTATTAATTATAAGTGTCATTTTAGTTTTTCGTGTGCTTGGATTTGTTTAAATTAGTTCAAGAGTGTGTTGAGAAACGAAAATACATAGGACAGTAGGTTGTTACGGTACGAAGAAGTTATCCGTGCTAGAAGTATTGCTATTTATATTTTTGTATATTTACTTTGTTTCCCTTCTATTTTGTTTAGCTTTCGAGACTACATGGTTGCAAAAACATATACTCGTATAATTTGAGTGATATATAAGAAAATATAATTTACTTGATCGTGGACCTCGGTTTGAGTTCTTATTCATTGTTCACACATTTAGTTTCATTTAAAAGGTTTGATTACTTACGTTTCACAAGGGTAATTTAAGTTTGGATTCCTATGAGTGAATACGAATTGTTTATTGGTCCTATGAAACATCTATCGTTGAGCAGGTGCTCAATAAGAAATATGAGGATCGAGAGTAAGTATTTGGATTCATTGTAGTGGATTTTGTATGCTGAAGTGTTTGAAGATGGTGGTAGAGTGTTTTGGATGAGTTTGGGATGCACTAGATCGACTTTAAGGGTGATTAGTATGGTCTTATGTTTGCATTTGAGTTCTGTAACACCCCGAAAAGTCAAAATGAGTCATTAAGGAAAATGGGCTTAATTAATGGGTATTTAATAAAAGAAGGAAATGGGTTATCGGCTAAATTGGGTATATGCGCAAGAGCCTAAGTGATTAAAGCCCATAATCAGCCCCTTAACCCATCCAAATCAGCCTCCATCTCCATCATTTGCAACCCTAGCCACCAAATTCGTAGAGAGAGAAAGTAGAGAGAGAAAGTGAAGGAAACTCAAGATTTAGACCTTCAAAGGTCAAGGGATTGAAGATTTGAGTGTTGCAACATCAAACCACAAGAAAGGAGCAACAAATCAAGGTAAGAATCAACCTCTAAACCCTTCTGTAGATCAAACCCGGATTCTAGGGTTTTGGGTTTTGAAAAGTTTCAAAGAATCGCATAAAGGTCACATTTTTACGTATGAAAACATGTATAAAGCTTAGATTTAGCCTCATGGATATAAACTAAGAGATTGGACGTAAAAAGTTATGATTTTGGGTTAAAAACGGGCTGGTTCGTAATTTTTATGCGATCTGCAAAACTGTATATGCATCCAGCGAATTTGCATATTTAAACAACAAAACAATGAGGACTTCCTGCGAAACTATAGTTTCGCTGGTAGTTTCGCAAACATGGTTATCCAACGAAAGTTGGGCGAAACTGGCAGCGATACTGCCACTGAAACTGCCAGCGAAACTGCCAGCAAAGGTGGCAGCGAAACTGTTGGCGAATCTAGCTGCAAAATTGTTGATCTTGCAGTGAAATTAGCAGCGAATTTAGGCAGAAATTAACCCCTTTAAGTGTGAACTTATCTGAAGGCTGTGTAGTGTGATCCTAGCCTTGTAAGCTTAGTTTTGAAGTTGGTCTCGGTATCCAGGTGAATTCTAGATCCCCTATTTATAAGTTTTTCCATGTTTGGGGCTATTATGCATACTAAATATACGTTTTTAAATGACCTAGATTTTATGAGGTTTTATGATGACATGTATTGGATATGTTGTATTGGTTACCTATAAATTATTATATATATTAAAGTGGAAGATGATATTAATGAAAAGTGGAACTTAATGAATGTTACCCCCGGGCCCGTTTGATGATGTAAAGTTGCAAGCACTATGATAGACTTCACTTATGTGAGTCTGATTTATGATGATGGATCCGTATTCATGAGCAGTCTATGTGCCTTGCAGTGTGGATCAACTGTCGGGGGTTAGCTACCGTATTCATGTGTACCGACAGGGATCGACATTTGTTGTCGATCAACATCGAGCTCTTGCTTTGTGCAATCTCGTTTATGATGAAAGTGAAAGATAATGAAAGAATGAAAGATAATGAACATGCTTATTATGATACAAGTAATGTTATGTAGTATGTTGTATGCATTGTCATTATATGAAGGATAAAGTTAATATTTTCTTATATTATCTAAAACTAGAACTCGCTCAGCGAAGCTGACTTTTATGCATAATAGTTGGCAGGTAAACGCTGATGCTGGGGATGGCACCAGGGAGCTACTTGGGGAGCAATGGATGGCATTTCTGTTTATGAGATCTTTATTGTATTTTCAAACAATGCACTATGTTTTTATTCAATTTTAAAGACAAATGTATGAGTAAAATATGATTTCCAAGTATTAAATGAATGTCTATTTAATTCCGCTACAATGTTTTGATTATTAAAAAATGATTTTTATGCTATGATTAACCAACTGTGAGGTTTCCCGGGAACGGGGCCTTACAAGTTGGTATCAGAGCCAAAGTTTAAGAGAATTGGGTAAACAGTTTTCAAAACCTAAACTTAACTGAAAATAGGACCGAATGAAGGATGCCAATCCAAGTAGCTACGTGCCATCAGGTAAAAGTTTCAAGTAAACTGAAATTATGTGTGTGTGCTATTTTTTTATGTGCTTGTAGATTTGAATACTGATATGTGTTAGGATAGTGATTGCTTGGGACAAGAGGGTAAGGTAAGTGGTTAATCACACTTGGCCACTGTAATTACGTACTTACCGTACTTATAATGATCTGAGCAATTATCTTGAATAACAATTTTGGTGTTTGAATCTTATAGGAATTAGTTATGGCTGGTAGAAAATCAGGGAGGGCAACCCGAGGAGGTGTTCGTGGCGGGCGTACTACTGAGCCACATGTCACCCGGAGTAAAGCTAAGGCTCCCGAGACTATTCATGAGGAGTCAGACCTCCGTAGTCACCCGGAGGGGGAGGGATCAGCTACCCTCAAACCCACTGTGAAGGAGGCTATCGCTGACGAAGTCTACAATGTCATGGAAAATGTCTTACCCTCGGTGGTGACCGAGGTGATCAAAGCAGTCAAGGATGGAGAGAAAGCTGAGAAGAAGGGGAAAAAAAGTGAGAAGAATTCAGGAAGGTCTACTGGGAGGACTGAGGAATCTGAGGAAGAGCCATCAAACCCTAAGGTGGTAGTCCATGATGATGATAGTGATGAGGAGTCCGAGAGAGAGACTACAAGAGGGTGCAACTATGGGGCATTTCAAAGGTGCAAGCCCCCAACCTTTGACGGTAATGGCAATGCTACTGCCGCTCATTGCTGGCTTAGAGAGATGGAAGCGGTACTGGAAATTAGTGAGTTCCGGGAATATCAAAAAGTTAAGTTTGCCACTCATTCTTTCATTGACTCAGCGTTGTGCTGGTGGGACAATGTTGTCCAGGCTGAAGGAAAGCGATCGATAGCCAGTATGAAGTGGTCCGAGTTGAAGGAGTTGGTGCTGGAGGAGTATTTTCCCCATCGGGAATTAGACAAGATTGAGAAGGAGTTCTTGCATTTGGAGGCTGGGAACATGACTCATCAAGAGTACACCTCCAAGTTCAACGAACTTGCAAGACTTGTGCCAGACATGGTGACACCTGCGTCCAAGAAGATCAAGAGATACATGCAGGGTTTGCCCGTGGACATCAGGAGACACATGATTGTAGCCAGACTGGGTACGTTTAGGTCTGTGGTGGATTTAGCTGGGAGACTGTACGATGAAAGAGATCCGATGCCTGTACAAAAGAAGAAGGAGAGATGGAGTGGGAATAAGAATGGAAATGGGAAGAGGTTCGGAGGTGACAACTTCAGGATTGGGGAGAAGAGGATGAGATTTGAGGATCAGTCAGGGACGCGAGGAAATTCAGGTGAAGGAGGTGCGTGTAGGAAGTGTGGAAGGGGTCATTCAGGGGAGTGCAGAGTTAGGAAAGGCAAATGTTTCAAATGTGGAGGCAAGGGCCACTATGCAAGGGATTGTAAGGCGGGGAAGTGTTACTAGTGTGGCGAGATGGGTCATGTGGGAAGAGACTGTAAGAAAGGAAAACCAGAAGGATCAGGAACGGTTAAAGCTGGAGATAAGGGAAGGGGTGACGGTTCAAAGGCGAAGGCGAGGGCATTCAGCATAACTCGTGAGGAGGCCAGGGCAGATCCAGAAGTAGTTTCAGGTATGTTTTTGGTAGACCATGAATATGCTTATGTGCTCTTTGATTCTGGTGCTAGTAGGAGTTTTGTGTCTGTTGCCTTTTTTCGTTTGTTGCATGATAAGAGTAGAAAGTTAGACGAGCCTTTCTATGTTGAAACAACCATTAGTAAGTCCACTTAGGTAACTGAGGTGGTTGACGATTGCCTGATTGAGTTAGAAGATTGTAAGCGTGTGTTCCTGATATGAACGGAACAATGAGCATGGATCTTAGGATTCATATTGATAAAGACAAGACTTGAATGATTAGATGCTAAAATATAATAATGATGAACATGATGAAGAATATAATAATGATGAACACGACGAAGAGCACCAACATGTTTAATGTTTGATGTTTATTGATCTATTGTTGAAATCATCATCCTTGAGGGATGATGATATATTGTTGTTGATGATAAACTTAATTCACCATAACAAGTGGTGAATTAGTCACTCTTTACAATGATAATATGTTCTAATATATATACTAGTCTAGCATTTAAAATAATTACAAAATAAACCCTATACTAATATTTTTGTTGATTTTGTGCTTCAAGTCTTCAACTTCAATAATATTGAAATCTTCAATTTCTTCCAAGGTAGAATACCCAACAATACTCCCCCTAAATTGTAGATTTCCAATGTGAATTGAAGCTTGATCTTGTTTTTGTTGAATAGTTGTCCAAAGTTATGAAATTTTGTTGTTGATGCGGAAGCGAGGTCTTCAAAACTTTGGTACCACTATATTATGTAACAATGTTACTTGTTTTTGTTGATGAAAGCCCGAATACGAAGCCCAAATTTGTTTTGTTGATCATAAGCCCAATCTTCAACACTTGAGCCCAATTCCAACTAATGTTTTTGTTTAATGATGGAGCCCAATACGAAGCCCAAATTTGTTTTGTTGATCATAGGCCCAATCTTCAACACTTGAGCCCAATTCCAACTAATGTTTTTGTTTAATGATGGAGCCCAAGAAATCCACCCAATTGTGTTCTCGAGCCCATTTGTAACCCTAGGTTGCAAACCCTAATTTTGCAACCCTAATGTGGCCGCAAACGAATTTTGGTTCGGCAACCCTAATTAGGGCAGCCCTAATGCGCATGAGGCAGCCGCATTTGGCAGCCATGTTCGGCTGCATCACCCTATTTTGGGCATCCCCATTCGGCATCCCTAATGTGGTTCGGGAGCAGCCTTATTCGCATCCCCATTCGGCAGCAAGATCCCTGATCGGCAGCCCCTATGTGGTCCTTGCTTTGGCAGCCGCAAATGGCATTTGGCTGCCCGATTTTCAGCCCCATTCGGCCGCATCATTTTGTTCGGCAGCCCTAGTTAGGGCGTCCCATTCATCTGAAACCCTAATGAGCATGAAACCCTAATTTGTTTGATGCTTGAGGCAACCGCAAACATGAATGTTGAATTGATTGTTGATGAAATTGCTTTCTTCAGATCTTCAATAATTTTAGCAATCCAACCAAGAAATCTCATCGAGATCAATATGAATCCATCAACTCCGGCTCTGATACCAATTGTGTGTTCCCGATATGAACGGAACAATGAGCATGGATCTTAGGATTCATATTGATAAAGACAAGACTTGAATGATTAGATGCTAAAATATAATAATGATGAACATGATGAAGAATATAATAATGATGAACACGACGAAGAGCACCAACGTGTTTAATGTTTGATGTTTATTGATCTATTGTTGAAATCATCATCCTTGAGGGATGAAGATATATTGTTGTTGATGATAAACTTAATTCACCATAACAAGTGGTGAATTAGTCACACTTTACAATGATAATATGTTCTAATATATATACTAGTCTAGCATTTAAAATAATTACAAAATAAACCCTATACTAATATTTTTGTTGATTTTGTGCTTCAATTCTTCAACTTCAATAATATTGAAATCTTCAATTTCTTCCAAGGTAGAATACCCAACAGTAAGTTCCCTGCTAGGTTGCATGTTATGGCCTTAGGAGGTTTTAATGTGGTGTTAGGCATGGATTAGTTAGCTAGCTATGAAGCCAATATAGTATGTAGTAAGAAGATAATTCGTCTAACAGCGCCCAACGGTAGTTCTATTACGATTCGTGGAGATAAGGTGTGCTGTGTACCGAAGGTTGTGTAGATGATCACAGCTGAAAAGTACTTGAGACGTGTGTGCAGCGCTTACTTGGTCTATGTAAAAGATGTGGATGCACCAGAGCCACAATTATCAGTCGTGCCGCTAGTGCGCGAGTTTCCTTTTGTCTTTCCTGAAGACCTGACCGGTGTGTCGCCTGACCGCGAAATCAAATTCTACCGGGAGCACAACCTGTTGCTAAAGAACCGTATCGATTAGCTCCTTCGGAGATGGTAGAACTGAGGGACCAGTTGCAAGATCTATTGGATAAAGGCTTCATCCGACCTAGTATCTCTCCATGGGGTGCTCCGGTTTTATTCATCAAGAAGAAAGATGGTAGCATGCGGATGTGCATTGACTATTGCGGGCTCAATAAGCTGACCGTAAAGAATCGGTATCCGTTACCAAGGATCGACAACCTGTTAGATCAACTTCAGGGTGCCAGCTGGTTTTCAAGGATAGACCTGCGGTCTTGTTACCACCAACTGAAGGTGAAAGAACAAGACATTCCTAAGACAGCGTTCCGTACGCGTTATGGACACTACGAATTTCTCATCATTTCCTTTGGTTAAACCAACGCGCCAGCTGCTTTTATGGATCTTAAGAATCGGGTATGTCGGCCGATGTTGGATAAATCGGTGATAGTGTTTATCAATGACATTTTGATTTATTCAAAAAGTGAGGAGGAACATGACGACCATATTCGAGAAGTATTGGAGTTGCTCAGAAGTGAAAAGTTATATGCTAAGTTTTCTAAATGCGCATTTTGGCTACGAGAAGTTCAATTTCTAGGTCATGTGGTTAATCCTGAGGGAATCAGGGTGGACCCTGCGAAGGTTGAAGCGGTGATGCTGATAGGATCGGATCAATTTGATTTGAATTATGCAGCGGAATATCACGAAATTATGATCTAATTCAAGCAAGAAAGTAAATAATGAATATGCAAAACACTCAATCACAATTATAGATAGAATATTTCTATTAAAGGAATGTTTTCATTCACGCGTAATGCTTCGGTTCCAATACAACTAGGTCAACATCCCTTATATAGAGGAATGTGACGTCTGCTGATGTCACTTGATAGTGACATCTAATAGAATTTACAAAACAACTGAAATATGCAAACTACTGAGATGTTCTCAACAACTGATCATATCTCAGAGAATGCTAAGTACAAATACATGAAACTATTGACTTAAAACTGCTGAAACAATAAACTACTGAAATGTAAAATTACAAGTACTGAAAAGTAAAACCATCACAACTACTGAAGTTAACAACTTCAGCTGTTGTGACAACTGCTGATCACTCTGGTCTTCAGTCTTTGTCTTCAGCACTTCATCTTTAGACTTTGTCTTCAGACTTTACTTTCAGACTTTGTCTTCAGACCTTTGTAATCAGCTGATGTCTTCAGCTGTTGTGATCTTCTTCAGCAGTTGTAATGTCTGTGGGACTTAGAGGTTTTTCTGATCAGGCTCATTGGTTCTTTTGGTCCAACAAACTCCCCTGAACCAATGCAGCCAAAACCTCTAACTTTATTGAAGATCGCACTTATTCTTTGGCAAAAATACTCTCTTGATCAGCTTCAGAGGTAGACAGATAAGCATAGGCCAGGAAAAGGTTTCTAATCTTTTGATTGGCTAAGTATGGAAGGGAACTCTGTCTTGGGGAAATTGGACACAGAGTCTTGTCCCAACCATGAAACCTATTTCCCATTGATGAGTCTGAAAGACTCCCTTACATAGGCCTCAAGGAGAACAACTTGTTCCTCCTTAGTGAGTTCTTCTGCTTCTCCCTCAAAGAAGAACTCAGGCCCATAGTATTCAGACAGATATCTCACTGTCTTCCCATTCTTCAACTCAACAGTTGTTATCTCTCTATATGCAAATTCATCTGGATGAGAGTCTTCGAGCAGCAACTGGAGTTCACTCTTTTGAAGATCTTCAAGTCTTTTGTACAACAACCCCTTCTTGATCATTTTGTTCTCAAGAATAGACATAGGGGTTGATTTGGATGTGTGAGCTCTCTTGAATTCTTCAATGATTTCCCAGGGTGAGACTACCATGGCCAACATGATTGCAGCATTCAAAGTCTTTCTTACTTGGCCATGATATCTACTTGGTAAGTTTTTCTTGTGAATTCTAGAACTTACCCTGGGATCTGGCCAAATCCTCACTCTTTCCTTTTGATGTTGAAAGGTATGTCTGAGAGTGTACAACCTCTGAGCTTGTATCTTCATAGCTTGAATGGATGAGGACTGAGGGAACTCCTTGTCAACCATTCTAAGAAATTGCTCATCATGCTGCTTCTGCTGTTCTTCTTCTTCAATTTTGACCTTAACTATCTGCCTTTGAGTTTCAGGAGTTATTGTTTGTGATTGACTCCTAGGCTTCAGTTTCTTCTTTTCAAGAATAGCAGAGATTGGCAGATTATCTTCTTCATCCTCTTCTTCTTCTTCTTCCATCCTTAGCAGCCTTCTTTTTCTTTTGGGTGCTTCACTGGTGGAATCTTGAATGGGTTTCTTGGGTGAAGGGGTTGGTTTAGATGGTTGTGAGGTTGATTGTTTTGAAGGTTGAGAGGTTGGTTGTTTTGGAGATTGAGAGGTTGGTTGTTTTGAAGGTTTTGAGATTGGTTGTTTTGGTTGGCTTTGAAGATTGTTTTGGTAAAGGTGATTATAAGGGCTGCTCTGTCATTTTGTTGATGAGAGTGGCTTTGGATAACTTGGCCATATTAGTTCTCTTCCCAGCACCAGCTTCATCCAGAGCTTCGATGATTAAGCCTTTGTTGAAGCTTTCAGATGAGCATATTTTGGTAGTTATCTCCAAAATGCTATCTCTGGACCATGACTTGATCTCAATGATAGGTCTTCCCAAATGTTTAGAGAGGAATTTGATTATAGCCTCCAATCTCTCCCTTTCTTCTTCATTGCAACTTGCCCATCGATTCTCAATTTCCTGAATCTCAAGTCTTCTGATCTCTGAGTCAAGTTTGGCAGTATCAAATCCTTGCCTGAACAGCTGATCAATGATCCTGTCCATGGATCTGCTATGTTGGTCATCAGCTTCTTTGATCATCTCATCCAACCTCTTCTCATCTTCAGTTTGTTCACCAACACTCTTCTTTCTTTTGTAGGTGATGATCTCTTTGCCTTTGTGCTCCTCCTTAGCTTCTTCCTCTTCAACTCTATTCCTTTTATCATCCTTTACTGACTTAGACTCCCCCTTTTTGGTTGCATTGGGTTCAGGGGTTTGAATGTCAGAAAGGTGCTTTGACACAGCATCAGTCACAAGGGATTTAAGATCTGAGGAGATCCTCTCATCAATGGTTTGATGAACAATAGATGTGATGATGGGGGTGATGAGAGGTAAGGAAGATTTGAAAGCAGTAGCCATTTGCTCAGAGGGGTTCTCTCCCTGAGAAATGGTGCTTGAACCAGAGGCTGGTGGTTTGTTTGATTTGAGTGGCTCAGTGTTTGGTGAAGCTTCAACAGAAGCTACCATCTGTGGGTTTATTGGGGCAGATGGACTTGATTCCTGAGGCATGATGGGAAGCAGATCTTTTAATCTACAAACCTCATCCTCAAGAATAGTATTTTGGGCTAAGACTTCAAAGAAAAAGCCCAGGTCATCATCTGTATAAACTGAATCAGCTGACCTCCTGAGTGAATCATGATGAACATGTGCTGAGTGTAAATCAATGATCACATGTGCCCCTTTGTCTTGGAACTGGGGACTTCCTGCCTCAGGAGCAAGTCCTTCATTGACAGTTGCCTCTGGTGAGGTCTTAGAGATGATACCTGCTTCATCCTGTTCATGTGTTGAAACAGGGGAAGAGGTAGCCTTACCAGATGTTCTAGTCTCCACATCTACACTAGGAGACTGAACTTTAGAATCCCTATGCTGTTGGTTATCAACTACATTTTGATCCTCTCCCTCAGCTGTTGAGGTTTTCCCAGTAGTAATAGGTTTCTGGGGAGGGGTAGAGGAATGTAGCTAAGTCAGCACTTGTGCAATGACTGCAGTTGGGCTTGTAGGGGTGGTATCAGTGGGAGATGGGGGTGAAAAGGTTTGCACCTGGGGAGAGTGGTGCTCTTCAATGGCAATCTTCTCAAGTGAGATAGATCCCAGTAATGTGGTTTCCCCAATATTGGTTGCATCAGGATCCTGTTGAGAGGATACCTGAGCGGTTTCAGCTGGTGGAGTCATTGAAACTACAAGGGGATTAAGGCTTGTAGTCTCATCCTGCGTTTGTGCTACAGGGGCATCATCAGGGGACTCAACTCCCGGTGTAGCCTTTTTGGTTTTCTTTGGTTTTGATTTGGAGGGGACTTTAGATTTGGAGGTGGAGGCTGTGGGTTCCCTCTGCTTGGGTTTGAGCAGTTTGGCAGCCTCTTTGAGTTGTGGGTTTGAGTTGTGCCTGGAGTATACTTCTGGCAAAACCAGCAGAGCAGGGACTCCAAGGCCAACAAGGCCATCAGATTTTAATTGATTTAAAATGATTGCCATAAGAAACCTTGGATATAATATCCATCTATTTGCCACAGGTTGCAATGCCAAATCTTTCAGTTCCAAAAAGATAATATCAGAAAAATTTAGATATTGATGTTCAAGGATAGAATATAATACCTGTTGCCATCTGGATGACATTTGATCCCAAGAGGATGTTTTGGGAGCAAGGCTGACATTGATCATGTGAAATATGAGTCGCTCGGCATCATGGAAGTGCTTCTTCAGGATGGTAGTAGCACTTAGGTCACCTTCATAACCATGATTAGCAAAAGAAAGATCAATGGTGCCTTTGGGATACTTGGTGGGATAGGTGGCATCATTCAGGTCTAGGGTTTGAAGAATGATCTCAGGAGTGATGATCACCCGTTTCTGGTTAACAAAAGACTGGAGAGTGATGGTGTCATCATTCTCAGCAGTATGAACAGTAACATTTGTCCAGATTTGGCACAGGGTATCGGGGTAGATGGTAGGATTTAAGAGAAAGGCTGTGCGGTATTGGGAATCAACCATCAAGTCGATAGCAACATCAAACTTGTTCCAGAAAGGTGATTTGGTAAGGTGAGCAACACAGTTGTGTCGAGGTTTGATTTGCATGGTCGCCATTAATGGAAGATGAACGTTTGGAAAGTGGGTTATGAAAAGTTTGAAGTTAGGGTTAGGTATATATAGGTTATGAAACGGCTGAGGGAAAACAACTGAAAGTGTTGGTGTTAGTCATCAGGTGTTAGAAAACAACTGAAGACATGGTTTTAACTTTCAGATATTGTAAACAACTGAAGACTTGGTGTTGGTCATCAGTAGTTGTAAAACTACTGAAGACTTGGTTTTGGCTTCAGTTGTTTGGAAATGATACAGTAGTTGTCGTCAATTCACAAAGTTCAGCTGTTTCAATGACCTTAACACTTACTCATCAGATCATCTGATTTTCAGATATTTCATTGGTCATCAGTACTTATTTATTATAAAAGACATCAGTAGTTTGAACTACATCAGTATTTTCTAACAAATAAGGTACTGCAGTACTTTTAAGTAATTTAGTCTTCAGTAGTTGTAAAACTACTAAAGATAAAATGACTTATCAGCACTTATTTTTCACAAAAGTATACTAATGTTCATCAGTATTTATGAACTAAGAGCATCAGTAGTTGTCAAATTATTCTAGTTGCAGCATACCAAGCCTGAGTACAAGATTATGAAAAGTTGCACTATCCAAAGGCTTAGTAAATATATCTGCAAGCTCATCAGCACTAGGCACAAACTTTGGATCAATCAGACCTTTTTCATAGCAATCCCTAATGAAATGATGTCTGATCTCAATATGTTTGGTCCTAGAATGCTGGACAGGATTCTTAACAATACAAAGAGCTGAAGAACTATCCATTAATAATGGAGTCTTAGTCTCTGTAATGTCATAATCCAATAACTGATTTTGAAGCCAAAGTACCTGAGATGTACAGCTTGCAGCTGCAATGTACTCTGCTTCAGCTGTTGATGTAGCAACTGATGTTTGTTTCTTACTCTGCCAAGAGACCAAACAGTTGCCTAGAAATTGGCATCCACCAGAAGTTGATTTTCTTATTAACTTACACCCTGCATAGTCACTATCAGAAAAAGCAACCAATTTACAAGAATGCCCAGTGGAATACCATATTCCTAGTGATTTAGTTCCTTGCAAATATCTAAAGATCCTCTTGACTGCAATCATATGGGAATCCTTAGGAGCAGCCTGAAATCTAGCACAGACACAAGTTGCAAACATAATATCTGGTCTAGAAGCTGTTAGGTACATCAAGGAACCAATCATACATCTGTAAAGAGTTTCATCAACTACTTTACCTTTTTGATCAGCATCCAGTTGTGTGTTGCTGCACATGGGAGTAGAACAGGTTTTACAGATTTGTAAATCAAACATGGTTAACAAATCTTTTGTGTATTTTGACTGATGAATGAAAGTTCCATCAGTCAGTTGTTTGATTTGTAAACCCAGAAAGAACTGTAATTCTCCCATTGCACTCATTTCAAACTTTTGTTGCATCAATTTTGTGAATGCATCACACAACTGTGGATCAGATGATGCAAAAATAATATCATCAACATAAATTTGAACAAGGAGCTTATGTATGCCAGCTTTCTTTATGAACAAAGTTTTATCTATGGAGCCTCTAGTGAAGTTATTTTGAAGAAGAAAGTTAGATAATGTTTCATACCAGGCTCTGGGTGCTTGTTTCAACCCATAAAGAGCCTTATCAAGCTTATACACCCAATCAGGGTGTTTATGATCTTCAAAACCTGGTGGTTGACACACATAAACTTCTTCTTTTATTTTACCATATAAAAATGCACTTTTGACATCCATTTGAAAAACTTTAAGGTTATGAAAAGCAGCATAAGCTAAAAACAATCGAATTGCCTCCAGTCTGGCTACAGGGGCAAAGGTTTCATCATAATCAATACCTTCTTCTTGTGTAAACCCATGTACAACCAGTCTGGCCTTGTTCTTGACAATTTGGCCTTTTTCATCAGTTTTATTCCTAAAAACCCATTTAGTGCCTATTGCACACTTACCTTGGGGTAGAGGAACCAGTTCCCACACTTGCTGTTTTTGAAATTGAAGAAGCTCCAGCTGCATGGCTTCAACCCATCCATTGTCCCTTAAGGCCACATGATAATTCTTTGGCTCTTGGTGACTGATAAAGAGAGCATAGAGACAGAAATTGGACAATTGACTTCTTGTTGAAACACCAGCATTTATGTCACCAATGATCTGGGACATGGGATGATTCTTCAATTCTTGATATGCAATAATATCTGTGCAAGTGTTTGTAGAAGATTCAGCAGCACCAGATGTTGATGTAGACTCTTGAAACCTAGACTGAGATGGCAGTTCAAATGAAGTAGAGGATTCAGAGATTTCATCAGCATTTGTTGTGGATGGAGCTGCTGAGGCTACATGCAGGACCGTTTAAGGGCTTAACCACAATTACAACACAACAACACAATGAGGAGAATAACTAAGCTCTAATCAAACAGTGAACTGGGTAACCAAAGTGATACAAAGAACACAAGTAAAGTAAAGAGACAGAACAAGAGAGTTGGGTTTCAAGGAGGCAGTATATTGCTTTCTCAAGTTCTCTTACAAGTGTTACAAAGCATAAAGAAAAGATACAAGAACTTGAAATACTTATACTACAACCTACAGCCGGCCATACTTTGAAAGCCAGCTGGATACAATTGACTAGACACTAACAAAATCAATTGTAGGATCAAAAGGCATATCTGCCTTTTGACCTTGTGACTATGACATGCCATAGCTCACATCCTTTTACAATACAAAAAGGATAAAGTACATAAAGTGGAAAGTTGAATACTCAAGACCTCAATGTACAGTTACCAAAAGCAAGGCCCTTTTCACCAACTCATGTAAGTTGGTGACTTTACAGAGATGCAGCGGAAAAGGTGCTTTATGGAACAGTACATCAGATAAAGCATGTGTACTAAAAGTCTTCGGAAGAAATCTGTCTTCATAGGATGAGGCTTCGGAAGACTTTGTCTCTGAAGCTTCGGAAGACTTCATGTTTGGCTTCGGAAGATATTGGTCTTGGCTTCGGAAGATTTTACACTTAGAGTATTTTCTAATGCTTTGTGTAAAACTTCCGAAGCATTCTTCACTTCAGTACTTAGTGCATGTTGCTGAGACACTTAAGCTGTTTTGGGTTGCATCAGACTTCAGGAATCCTTACAAACTCCCCCTAGGCTGATGCTACCAAAACACTTAGAAGATCTTCAAATGTTGGTAGTCTTCAGTACAATCAGGACCATTCCTTTCTTCATGAGATGGTCAGGATCATCAAGACTTTCATAGTATCTTCTCATCTCAAAGAGATCATGCAGAGGTAAGTTGATTATGTCTTGCCATGAGTAGACATTCTCAACACCTTGATCTCTTATAACAGTCCATCTCTCTGGATTGGTAGAGTATGTCCAGGACAAGATGGGTGTCTCACTAGTTAGAGGAGCCACTTGAATAGGAGTTGATTGGGCTGCCTCATCATGCACTTCCTCAGGTTGATCTGATTCAGCCTGAGGTGCAGAGGTAGATGACTTTGGCTTCTTCTTCTTTGTCTTTGGTTTAGAAGCCATCCTCTTCTTCCTCTTGGTTGTCTTTAACTGAGAAGACTGGTCTGCAGCACCATGTTGATCATCAGTGTCTTTCTCAGTTGGGTGTTCCTCCCTCACAGGTTCAGAAGGAGAGGGAGTTTGACCCTGCCTAGGATCAGAAGATGAAGCTTGCTGGGGCTCAGCTGGAGGTGCTGGTTGAGGTGTCTCTGGTTGTTCAAACTTGACCTCCACTTCAGGTGGGACTTGACTTGGAAGAGAGTGCAAGTCAATAAGTTCTCCACTCTTAATCTTCTGCTTGATCACCCTAATATGCTCATCCATAGTGGATAGAGACATGGGGCCAAGTCTCCTTCCGGAGAATCCATACAGCTTCAAGAAGCTCACCATTCTTTGTCTGTCAGCAGACTTCTTTGCATTCTTTTGAATGGTGGCCCTTGACTTTGCAGCTTCTTCCCTTAGTTTCCTTTTGATTGTCTTTCTTTCCTTGACTAACTCAAGTTCAAGTTGCTTTAGATACTCGAACTCAATGAAGTCATAGGACAAAGGGAGAAGTGCATCTGCCTGATAGAAGCCTGTGGCACTCAGGTAGTTGATCATTTTGATCCTATCTTCCTCTTTATCTACCTGAGGTTCTTGTGGAGCCACATCTTCCTGTGCAGGACTTTCTTGAACTGGTGAGAGAGTAGGAGCATGCTTGTAAAGTCTTTTCTGTCTCTTCTCCTCTTTGAGTTGGAGAAGTATCATTGCATCCTCTTTCTCCTTCAACTCTCTTGACACTTCTCTGTCAGCCAGTTCATTTAGTTCTTCTAAGGGGAGGGAGATGATCTCATCAATGTCATAGTTCCTGGTCTGTAAGTAGGTAATCCTGACTGCCCTTAACTCATCATCTGAGTATTTGGTCTGGGGGCAGCCCTGATTGCAGCTTGCATGAAGCTAGATGACCCAGTGGAACTTTCTCCCCTTAGTCTCCTTTTCCTCTCTCTCTCTTCCTCCTCAATTTCCTCAGGAGTCATTATCCTTTTCCCTTTGTCACCAACAGACCTTTGTGACTCAGGGTGGATTGAAGCTTGGCCTTCATTGCTTGGAGTAGCTTCCATGCTCTGGCCAGAGAGAGGCTGAGAAACACCTTCACCAGCAGGTGTCTCAGATGGAGTTTGGACCTCAGCAGCAGTTGTTGATGATGAGACAGGGGTCTCAGGTTCTGTCACTGGGCCTTCAGTCAAGGTTTCCCCTATGAAACTAATCTTAGGGTCCACCTCAACATCCAGTTGACCGATGACATTGCCTGATTCCCTAAGTCTCCTTCTTAGAGAGAACTCTGCCAGGATCCTGTCTTGGATTCTTTGAGCCAGCCTGTCAGCTTGTCTTGAATTGCTTGGATTGACAAGTGGCAGGTTGACTAAATCCAGTCTTTCATAAAAGCTCAGGCTTTGGAATTGAAAAACTTCTTGTTGGCCTTGAACTCTTTGAAGTATGAGGGCTCTTCTGTCATCATCATACCTCCACCTTATGATTTGATTGCTAGTTCCCAGTGGTGGAGATGAGACAGCCCTTGGTATGCCTTCCTCAAAGAGACTCCTGATGAGAGAGTCTATAGAGTCCACATTAATGTGAACTTGAGGAAGTTGCTGAGAATGCACAACAGCAAGTGAGGATGGTGAGTCCTCTATGTCCATTCTCTCTGAAGAACTCCCAGGTTCTGTGGTTGTAACAACTTTCTCCCCCTTTTTGGTAGCATCACCCACTTGCATAGGTGAGCTGGAGGATAAGTCAATCACTTCCACAGGTTCTTGTGTGCCTGGTTGAGCTCTCCTTAAAGGTCTCCCAGCTAGTTTTTCCTGCAGATATGAAATCTGGAGTTGCTGATCATTGACCCTGTTTTGTAAGGTAGTCACCTGAGATTCCAAGTGACTAACCTTAGAGACTAAATAGGTGCATGTTTTTGACAGTTTTTGCACCTTTAGTCTCAAATTCCCCTCATCTTCATCAGAAGATTCATTGGGGGATGAGATGATTGGACCAAAGTCCTCTCTCTCACCACCAGCTTGAGTTTCTTGGCTGCTGGTTTTCCTCTGCTCACTGGCAGCCTCAGTTGAGATGCCAATGGGCTGAGTTGCCATGGTTGAGGTCTTAATGATGTAATCACTTTCAAAAGTGAGAGCCTCTTCCATATGGACATCCTGAACAGGTTCAGAAGTGTCCACCTCAGTAACAGGTGACTGATGGGGGATAGACTGAGGAGAGTCAGAGGTACTCATCTCTCTTTGAGTAGGGGAGGAGAAGAGAGACTCATGGTACTCACTGAATCCTAAGTCTTCATCAGTGTAAAAGGATAGGTTGGGAATTGGTTGGTTGAGATCCAAAGGCTGGGGATGGTAGCTGTCCCCTGAAGGTTGTCCACTTGAGTGTTGAGACTCAGAGTGAAGGCTTAAGGTTGTTGGGCTATTGAGCTCATCAGGGTGAGCTTGAGGAACCTCAGCCCTGATAGGTGAAGTAATGGGAGTGGTTTGCTCCTCAGGAGAAGTGGGAGCTCTAGTGTCCACTTCTTCCTGTAAGGTTGAGTATTTGGGGGCCTGCACAGACTCAATAGTCTGAGCAGGGGTTCGTTTGGATTTTCTTTGGTAGGTGAGGGTGATTTCTGGTCTTTTTAATGGTAGGGACAAAAGAGGTGTGGGTTCAACACTAGCTTGTGTTGCTAGGTTGCCACCTTGAGCAATGAGCTCTAACATTTTTGGGACTAGGGCTGTTTCTACCCCAGAGAAGCCTACAGTTGGCTTCTTCATTATTTTAAAGATGTCGGCTTCATCTGTCCCAATTTAAGAATATTACCTGTTTCCCTCAACTGTGAGCCCAGTTCACATTGAGAATGGGTTGAACATATCTAGGAAACATGTAATACTCTAAGGAGTCTAAGTTTGCAAGTAAATTAGTATAAACAAATTGTGAATACCTGAACTTGACCCCTTGAACCATTCCATGAACTATAAAGGAGAGATCCTCAGGAATCTGGTCCCATCCACCATGCTTGTTTGACAAGCTGTGGATAACCACATGGAGCAGGAATTTCCATTGGGATGAGACCTTCCCTTTCCTAAAGGTCTTTACAGAGAAATCTCCCTCATAGCCCATCTGCTCAAAAGAATGATTACAGCTTCTTTTGGGAAGGACACCTCACCTTCTTCATCATCCAGCTGTAGATGTTGGTTAATGATGGCCGGAGTGATGAAGATGTCCTCCCTTGCACTGTGGCAGACAGTGCCTTCTCCCCATCCATAATGACCTCTTGGCAGGTCTTCCAGAATTCAAGCAAGTGATCCTCATATAGAGTAGGATCAATGGTCAGGGAGGTGAAATAATTTGACAGAGTCAAGAATTGGCAAATCTCTGAGAAACTTGCATCTTTCTCAGAGCTTAACAGAGCAACTTGATTATGTTGCCTGTGTAGTTGCATGGAGAAATCAGGGTTGTTTCTGCGGTTAAGGTTGGCCATTTCAGAAGCTTAAGGGTGAAGAAAGGTAGAAAGCAAAGGCGGTTTAGAGAATTAGGTTAGAGAAACAGTAGAATTGAGGAAGATAGTGGGAAGAGGGGGAACCGTTGGGTATTTATATGAAAAGGGATTTGAACCAAAGTTAATGAAAGAGGATAAACTTTGAAATCCGAAAGTCGGTCCCACCTCTGAAAAGGTAGTTTACTTTTGCTCAAAAAGTAGTTTTCTTGGAATTCGAAAAGCTTCCGAAGTTTATTTGTCTTCGGAAGTTTTGATTGAAAAAGCTTCCGAAGCTAAAATGGCTTCGGAAGATTTTCCTGAGAGTCTTGATAATTTATGCTTCGGAAGAGAAATAAACCCTTGAATGCTTTGTATAGAATAAACAAAGCTTCCGAAGGTTAATTTTGCTTCGGAAGGAAAAGGTCCTTAAAATAAATAAGTGTCTGAGATAAGAATTTTAAGCTTCGGAAGATGAATTTGACTTCTTCCGAAGGTAAAATCTCTTAGACAGTTATTTATTTTGAAGACATGTTTTTCTTCCGAAGATAAAATTTTATCTTCCGAAGTATCAAAATTTTCAAGAATCTAAGGAAAGTCTTCAAAAAGAATTTTACATCCAAAGAAAACATGAGCTTATGAAAGTGATGAACTAGACAACTTAGGACACACATATTTTAAGAAGAAATAATTAGAATTAGTTTTAATAAAAAGTCTACTCAAAGTTAATCATCCCAATAGCTGATATCAGATACTTAAATCTCTGTTCATCAAAAGCTTTGTGAACAGATCAGCATATTGTTCATCTGTATGAACTTTGACTAGTTTAATTAATCCTTTTTCATAGTTATCTCTTATTAAATGATACCTGATGTTGATGTGTTTGGTCCTTGAGTGCTGCACAGGGTTCTCAGTGATAGAGATAGCACTATTGTTGTCTATGTGGATAGGAGTCTCTTTGAAGTTAAATCCATAGTCCAGCATCTGATTTTGAATCCAAAGCACTTGAGCACAGCAGCTTGCAGCAGCAATGTATTCAGCCTCAGCAGTTGATGCAGACACACAGGATTGTTTCTTGCATTGCCATGAGACCACCCTTCCACCAAGGAATTGACATCCCCCAGATGTAGACTTTGCAGTCATATTGCAACCACCATAATCACTATCTGTATAGGCATACAGATTGAAATTTGGATTCTTTGGATACCATAGACCAAGTGTTGAAGCACCTTTGAGGTATCTTAAAATCCTTTTCACAGTGATTAAGTGAGACATCTTAGGGTTGGCTTGATATCTTGCACAAATACATGTAGCAAACATGATATCAGGCCTGCTAGCTGTAAGATACATAAGAGACCCAATCATAGCCCTGTATAATGTTCATCTACACACTCCCCCTCAAGATCTGGACCAAGGGAGTGGTTTCTGGCTATGGGTGTCTTAGCAATCTTACAATCAGTCATGTTGAACCTCTTGAGTATGTCTTGAACATACTTTGACTGACTTATGAAGATGCCATCTTCACCTGCTTCACTTGAATTCCCAGAAAGAAGTTGAGTTCTCCCATTGAACTCATCTCAAATCTGTCTTTCATCAGCTTCTCAAAGTCTTTGCAGAGCTTTGGATTAGTTGAACCAAAGATGATGTCATCACATATACTTGAACCAGCAATAAGTCATTTCCCTGTCCTTTGATGAAGAGAGTTCCATCTATAGTACCTCTCTGTATCCATGCTTACAAGATACTCAGATAGTGTCTCATACCACTTCCTGGGTGCCTGATGCAGCCCATAAAGAGCTTTGTCAAGCTTGCAGACATAATCAGGATGATCAGGGTCTACAAAACCAGGTGGCTGTTTGACATAAACCTCCTCATCAATCACTCCATATAAGAAAGCACACTTTACATCAAGTTGGTAGACCTTGAAGTTCTTGGATGCAGCAAATGCCAGGAATATCCTAACAGCTTCTAGTCTTGCTACAGGAGCAAAGACATCAGTGTAGTCAATCCCTTCTTCTTGTGTGTATCCTTGAACAACTAGTCTTGCCTTGTTCTTGATGATGATTCCTCTATCATCCTTCTTGTTTCTAAAAACCCATTTGGTTCCAATGGTAGTCTTCCCATGAGGAAGAGGACAAAGGTTCCAAACTTTCTGCCTTTTGAATTGAAGCAGCTCTTGTTGCATAGCTTCAACCCAACTTCCATCCTTTAGAGCTTCATCAACTTTCTTGGGCTCTATCTGAGATAAGAAACAGAGTGAAGACAAACATTTGCTTCATGGGTTTGTCCTCTTGTTCTTACCCCTGTGACAACATCTCCAATGATGTTTGTGGTGGGGTGAGACTTGTGGATCCTTAGCTGAGGGATCACAGCAAGTTGTTGAGAAGATCTAAATTTGAGAAATTTAAATCTGGTCTTGAAGATTCACCCTCCACATTATCACACTTATCAAGATTAACTTGATCCAATGAGTGTGAGACATCATTGATGTTGTCATCTATGGTATGGTTATTAGCATCAAGAAATTCCTGATCACTATCACCATCACCATTGTTGTCTTCTACAAGTGAGGTGTCTTTATCTGGTTGAGAGGCCTCTGAGCTGGAATTTGAAGGCATGCCAGATGTATCAGCTGAATTTGTCATTGTTGTGCTGATAGAAACCTCATTTGCTGAAGTAGTTCCAACTGGAGCTGAAGATGTATGAGTTGAAGGTCTTCCTAGCTCAAATCTTGGATCAGGATCACCTGTATTTAGATTTTCTGCAGATCCTGAAACATGCTCACAAGATTTGTTAAAACAGTTGGTAACTAAATCAAGATCAAACAGCCAATCCGGACCAGAACCAGCCACACAAGGAGTGTGCTCATTGAAAGTCACATTGGCTGACTCCTCAACAATTCTAGTTCTGAGATTGTATACTCTATAAGCTTTAGCTTGAGAAGAGTATCCAATGAAATGTCCATCATCTGATTTCTCAGCAAACTTGGCAATTTGATCTTTGGTATTCAAGATGGTGCAGGGACATCCAAATGACCTGAGAAAACCAATGAAAGGTTTCCTCTTGTGCCAAAGTTCATAAGGAGTCTTACCATGTGTCTTAACTACTAAAACTCTGTTTTGCACATAGCAAGCAGTATTAACTGCCTCTGCCCAGAAGGTGATAGGCAGTTTAGAGTCAGACAACATAGTTCTTGCAGCTTCAATAAGTGTCCTGTTTCTCCTCTCAGCAACTCCGTTTTGCTGAGGAGTCCTGGGAGCACTATATTGTCTTGTAATACCTTTTTCATCACAAAATGTATCAAGGATTTGGTTCTTGAATTCAGTTCCTTGATCACATCTTATGGTTTTGACCTTGTGATCACATTGATTCTCAACTTTTAAGATGAAATTCTTCAGAATCTCAGGGGTTTCATCCTTAGTTCTAAGGAAGAAGACCCAAGTGAATCTTGTAAAATCATCTGTGATCACCAGACAGTAAGAGGTCCTTCCTAAACTCATTACACTGGTGGGGCCAAAGAGATCCATATGTAACAAGTGTAGGGGAGTAGTGATGGAGTTCTTTTTCCTTAGGCTTGTGAGATACCTTGTGTTGCTTCCCTTTCAGGCATGCAACACAATGATCATCACTTGTAAACTTTCTCTTTGGCATTCCAGTTACCAGTCATGTTTAATTAATTTATTCATGTTCTTAAAGTTTACATGGCACATTCTTTTATGCCATAGGAAAGACTCATCACTATTTGCTTTAGATAGAAAGCATGAAACTTCTCCAGAGGGAGATGTTTCTTGCAAATCCATCTTGTACATGTTCCCTTTCCTGGGGGCTCTGAGCAGGATATGCTCATGAGGAATGACCACACCAGGCTTGAGAACAATGCACTCATGCTCAGTAAAGAGCATGTTATGACTCTGATCACAAAATTGGGATACACTCAGAAGATTGTACCCAAGCTCCTTAACAAAGTTTACCTTCTCAATGCTGAGCTTACCATTTGTGACCTTGCCCCTTCCAGAAATGTAACCACCTTCATCTCCTCCAAAAGCAACTGGTCCTCCATCAATCCTCTCAAAATTATGGAGTAGAGACCTATTGCCTGTCATGTGCCTGGAACAGCCACTGTCAATTATCCAGACATTCCTGTTTGTCTTGAGCTGTTCCTGCACAAAGAAAATGATTAGTTACATTTGGAAACCCAAGCCTTACTTGTCTTGGGCTCATTAATAGTAATAGAAGGTAATGCAACAGTAATAGATCCTATGGTTGTACTATGGGGATCTTCAGCTGTTGTTGATGGAGAAACTTCAGTCATTTGGTCTTTCTTAGACTTCCACACCACCTTTGGAGTCTTGGACTTGACCTTCAAAACCTTAGAAGCTTTTGAACTTCACAAGTTTTGATGACTGATCCTTCGGAAGAATCTACAGTCACTGCAGCAGACTTCAGTGCTTCGGAAGAACTCCTTTCTTCCGAGACCAACTTTGCTTCCGAAGGTAATTTTCCATTTACCTTCTTCTTTGATTTGGAGCTTCCGAAGGAAACAGACTTTCCTTCCGAAGCTTGAGACTTCTTGAGACTCTTTGAAGTCTTTGTTTTAGTCATGTGGACAGTACTTTTAGGATTGTATGGGCAATCCTTAGCAATGTGAGAAGTACTTTCACACATACACACAACATTTTCTTCTTCAAAGAAGTCTCCTTTGAGAGCAAGACTGGCTTTGGTCACATCCCTTCTCCACCTTCATCTTGGTAGATGCTGAGACAGTTCCTTTGGGCTGTGAACTGTTCTTGGAGTTTGATGGTCCAGGCTGTGCAGCAGTGGTACACAGCAGCTCAGTCTTCTTCTTGGCACTGAGATGATTTGAACAAGAACCATGACTCTTAGCTGAGGAGTCTTGGTTGATGTCTTCAGTCCTTACTACTTTGAAACCTGCAGAGATAAAAACTTGTTTCTGCTTAGCATCAAAAGTAGCCTTGATTTCTTGAGCCTTCTTTGCTTTCCTTTTGCTCTTCCTGATCAAGTTCTTTCTTTTGGACTTGGTCATCACAGTTGATTTCTTCTCCTCAGAAGGATAGTGGCCCTTGGAAGAATCCTCTTCTTCACTCTTCTCAGAGGAATTCTTCACTATCACTTCTTCATCATCCTCACTTATAGGATCTATGAGAGGAAGCTCATCTTCACAAGTTTCACACCTAGGAGATCTTACAGACAAGATTGTGTGTGGAGGAGCTATCTCATTTGATCCCAGTCCCTGTCTATTTTGATAACAAACCTTGTTGTGCAGGGATGAGGATATCATGTTCTTGAAGGTCTCTTCTTCAAGAACACTCTTCTCTGCCTTGGCTTTGCTGATCACAAGCTCAGCCTGGCACTCAGTTAACTTAGTGATGAGATCTTGGATCTGAGTTCTAAATCTGTATGTTCATGTTTTAGTACTGAAATGGTTTTCTCCAAGTCCTCTATCTTTAACTTGTAATCATTTTCAGACTTTCTAAAATCAGATTTTAATATGTTTAATGACTCAAGATCAGATCTCATCTCTAAGTTGTAGGACCTGTATCTATTTACTTTAGCAATGCATTCAGGGGAGCAAAGATGTTCCAATACCTTGGCTTCATCATGGTCAGCCATCAGTGCTTGGTTTGGAGAAGCATCCTCCACCTGAAAACTCCAGTCAAAGCCTCCCTCTTCAACAGCAACAGCAGCATGTTGCTTTGTCTTCTCAGCCTGAGAGCTTTGTCAGTAAAGTTTGGTCTGGGTTGTGTTTGGCCCCCATTTGCTTTAGGTGCCTTACACTCCCTAGCAAAGTGACCCATAAGGTTACAGTTGTAACACTTAACTTTGCTTTTATCCAGCCCAAACTTACTACTGGTAGCATTGCTTGGAAATCTTCTTCCTGTCCTCTTGTAGAACTTCTTGGCTCTGTGAGTGAGAAGAGCCATCTGCTGAACTATCTCCATGTATTCCAGGTCATCTGGATGGATACAGTCCAGGTCTTCAAGAGTGAAAAGATATTCCCACAGCTTTCATCTGCAGACACAAAGGCTTGAGAAGAACTTGTCTCTTGGAATGGGCTTCCTTGAGTAAAGTTCTCCCTTGGTGTCTCCGGGAAGGTGATGAAAGGACCCTTTTGTGAGTTGTCAGGGTAGCATATGAGATGATGTTGGGTTTCTATGCTGTCCCTTTCAACCACATGAAGGGCTGAACCCATTTGATTGTTGGAGTTGCCAAATGAACCTTGCATGTTCATCTCCATCTGGTATCCACTGAGAATCCCATACAACTCTGTAAGAGTAAGAGTCTTAAGGTTCTCAGTCCTCTTGATCACCACACAATAGTGTGTCCATTGCCTAGGAAGTGAGGACATGAACTTCCTTACAATGTCCCTGTTCTCAAGAGGAACTCCTCCATCCACTAGGGTATCCACAATCTCAACATACCTGAAGTATTGTTGGGTCATGGTTTCACCTGCTTTGAAGGTGAAATTTTCAAACTGCTGCTTCAGAAGATCTTTCTTGTTCTCCTTGGCTTCAGAGGAGCCTTCATACATCAGCTTCAGTGCATCCCACAGCTGTTTGGCTGTCTTGCACTTCTTAAAACCTCTGTATACAGAGTTTGGGAGAGCAGTCTGAAGAGCAGTCATGGCCTTCCTGTCAATCTCTACTCTTTTTCTATCTTCATCTGAGTAGTTGGCCACATCTTTAGGAATCATACCAGCACCAGTAGCAGAGGGGGTGCTAGGTATGAAAGGTCATTCTCAACAGATTCCCACATTCTTGAATCAAGAGACCTGATGAAGCCTTCCATCCTCATGCACCAGGTGTCAAAATCATCAAGAGTGATCAGTGGGGATTTGTTCATGGTTCCAGTCTCCATATCAGTCTTTGAGATGGAAGCCATTTGAAGAGTTTAGCTTTTGTGTGTGTGAGGGATCTTAAGATGGTTAGATCTTATATCAAGAGCCTGGAAGCTCTGATACCAATTGCAGGACCGTTTAAGGGCTTTAACACAATTACAACACAACAACACAATGAGGAGATTAACTAAACTCTAATCAAACAGTGAACTGGGTAACCAAAGTGATACAAAGAACACAAGTAAAGTAAGAGACAGAACAAGAGTGTATGGGTTTCAAGGAGGCAGTATATTGCTTTCTCAAGTTCTTTTACAAGTGTTACAAAGCATAAAGAAAGATACAAGAACTTGAAATACTTATACTACAACCTACAGCCGGCTATACTTTGAAAGCCAGCTGGATACAATTGACTAGACACTAACAAAATCAATTGTAGGATCAAAAGGCATATCTGCCTTTTGACCTTGTGACTATGACATGCCATAGCTCACATCCTTATACAATACAAAAAGGATAAAGTACATAAAGTGGAAAGTTGAAGACTCAAGACCTCAATGTACAGTTACCAAAAGCAAGGCCCTTTTCACCAACTCATGTAAGTTGGTGACTTTACAGAGATGCAGCGGAAAAGGTGCTTTATGGAACAGTACATCAGATAAACATGTGTACTAAAAGTCTTCGGAAGAAATCTGTCTTCATAGGTTGAAGCTTCGGAAGACTTTGTCTCTGAAGCTTCGGAAGACTTCATGTTGGCTTCGGAAGATATTGGTCTTGGCTTCGGAAGATTTTACACTTAGAGTATTTTCTAATGCTTTGTGTAAAACTTCCGAAGCATTCTTCACTTCAGTACTTAGTGCATGTTGCTGAGACACTTAGGTTGTTTGGGTTGCATCAGACTTCAGGAATCCTTACATTGTTCTTCACTTCTGGTTGTTCACCGCAGAGGATCTTCGGATGTATAGTTACTTGTAAGAATATATCTACGGAAGAACAAAATGTTCATCCGTAGATGTTTCTTACACTTGGTCATTTCATATTGACCAAGTAAATGTTTTGTACCTGCAACCATACATAAATCAACGCACACATAAATGGGTTAACTTATATTTAATGCTACACAATAATATTACAAACATTCATTACAGATATTAATTCAAGTACTAAGCCTATACATATGAACTGATCTACTGAACCTAGACTAACATATATATATATAGTATAATATATATATATATTATATATATATCCTAGATATATCCTATATCTTCTCTCTCTCTCTATATATATCCTCTCTCTCTCTCTTCTCTCCTATCATCTAGACTCTGTCTCTCTCTCCTTATATCTCTCTCTCTCCTTCCCTCTTCTATCATCTACCTTCCCTATCTCCTATCTCTATCTCTCTATCCTATCTCTCTCTCTCTCTCTCCTCTCTCTCTCCTCTCTCTCTCTCTCTCTCTCTCTCTCTTCTCTCCCTATCTCCTCTCTCTCTCTCCTCTCTTCTCCTTCCCTCTCTCTCCTCTCTCTCTCCTTACCTCTCCTCTCTCTTCTCTCTCTCTCTCTCTCTCTCTCTCCGTCTCTCTCTCTATCCGTCTCTCTCCTCTCTCTCTCTCTATCTCTCTCTCTTCTCTCTCTCCCGTATCCTCTATATGGGGTTGGATCTTTTCAGAACTTGTAATATATTCAGCCCTCGAGAACTAATTTTGACCATTGGATTATCAATCCATGGCTCAAATTCGTAATGGTATACTAGTAATTAAATGGACTTTAAAAAACTTTTCAAAAATAGATAAGGCGTTTTGGGTATTTTTAATATATACTTAAATTTGGTAATTATCTAAATTATTGCATTCCTTAATTCCTCTCCATGTCATTAGGTTTATTTTAATCACAAAATTAACCTATATTCATGTAACTAATTGTGAGCAAATTTCATTTAAGCGATATTTTAAGCAGATTATTCATCATCTTCATTCAAGTGGTTTTTGTTCATACTTTCTCATCTTCATTCAATAATTATGAAAGAAGAAACGTTGAAAGCAAAAACACAGATTCGATAAAAGAGCTGCTGGAATTGTTTATGTTACATTTGAAAAAGATTTAAATTATGTAATCAGGGAAGTGATTTATATAATTGTTGTATTCTTTTTTTATATATTTCATTAGTTTTCCATATTCAATTTCTTCAACCATCATTACAGTCTCTATTTTATATTAATTTGATCACCACATACACATTAATTTAAATTGGTTTCATATAATGTATTTCATGCTTTTCTTAAACTAATATTTAAAATATTATCTCTATCTGCATCGACACCATAGTGGTAAGCGATTTCAATTGGGTAAGTAGCCATAAAAATAAATAAATTCAATTTTGTACTATGAACACTAGTTTGATAAAGTTTATTAGTCAAAAGTTTTTAATGTGAGATAGCATTTTTCTTTAGGATTTATTCATATTATTTAAATATGTTATGATTTAATATTGAAGTTTTTTTATTTGTTCTTGTTTTTTTATGTTTCTTTTCTTCATCACAGCAAAAGCTTCTTGTTCTTGTTTTCAATATCTCTTTTTATAGGCGCCTACATATATTTACATTATAACGTAAATAGATGATTTACATATACGTAAACATTTGTACATAGTAAATGATGATTAGATTGAATATTTACGCATATGTAAATAAATGATTTGCTTGAAAAATAAATGTCTAGTATGAAAATTTACGTATATATAATAGATGGCTATTTTAAAAAGTTGGTTATTAGTATTTAGAATTTATACATATGTAAATAAATGATGAAATTTACAGACATATATAAATGGACATTCACTTTGAAAAATTAATAACAAGAGAAACATATGGAAATAGTATACTTACGCATGCAAAAAAAGGATTTCTAAAATAGTTTGAAGAAAAACCAGAATAGCATATTAGAGTTTTTAGTTATTACTGAATCACATAATTATTACATATATGTAGACTAAAACATAGCTAACAAATTACATATATACATACGTAAAAGTAAAATGCTACTCAAACGTATAACTTTTTTTAAACTATTAATTGGTATAATTTAAAGGTATAACTAATTATTATAGATATTAAAAGGTTATAACATTTTAAGCATTAATGTAAAAAGGAAAGAGAAGATAGAAGAGAATACATAATTAATATACTAATAAATTAGAAAGAGAAATAATTGTTAGTTTTACAACTATACCCTTTTTAATAAATATTAACTTCTAAGATTAAAATATAATAAGTGGTCCAGATAGTTCTACAGGTTCTGAAAATAAAGTAATTTTGAAAAAACCTAACCCTAATATATATATATATATATAATATACTTATATATATATATATATATAATAGATATATATATATATATATATATATACTTATATATATATCTATATATCTCTCCTATATATCTATCTATCTCCTCTATCTCTCTAGATCTCTCTCGAAGAGATCTCTCTCTATATCTATCTCTCCTCTCTCTCCTCTCTCTCTCTCTCTCCTCTATCTCTCTAGAGACCTTCCCTCTCTCTCTCTCTCTCTCTCTCTCTTCTCTCTCTCTCTCTCTTCTCTCGAGCTCTCTCATCTCTCCGTCTCTCTCTCTCTCTCTCTCTCTGTCTCTCTCTCTCTCTCTCTCTCTCTCTCTCTCTCTCTCTCTCTCTCTCCTCTCTCTCTCTCTCTCTCTTCTCTCTCTCTTCTCTCTCTCTCTCCGTCTCTCTCTCTCTATCTCTTCTCTATCTCTATCTTCTCTATCTCCGTATCTTATATCTATATCTCTCTACCCTATATATATAACTTGCTTAATTATTAATATAACTTGCGTAATTGTTATTTATAACTTGAGTAATTTTAACTTGTGTAATTATGAATATAACTTACATATAATATAACTTGCGTAATCATCCACCTTATATATATAATTATGGTGCGGCCGGAATCATCCCTCTTTCAAAAGATACGTGTCATGCCCTGATGACTTCGTACGTTTCGCATGAAAATTACACTTTGCACACAAAGCAACATCATATGCTTACTCTCATAAAAACATCTCCTGTAATAAATAATTCCATTGAAATTTCACTGTGCACACAGAGAGAAGCACAAGAAACAATAGTTCTCTCTTTTTTATTTTTAGATTCTATATATATACACAACAAAGAAGTTGACAGGTAAATGAATTTTTCACTATATACTAGCTTCAGCGTATGTTTGAGATAAAACTTGTCCCATTCTTTTTGACTATATGAAATCCAAATATACCCAATGTAGAAACACAAAGCATCAGCTGCACATATCCTAGTTTTAGCCAAAATGGCGGATAATATGAACTAGTTACTCGGAGATCTTCTGAGGTGATGAGTTGATGATTTCTTGACCAAGCTCGTTGATTTTGTTAAGCAACAGCATCTGCTCTGTTTCGAGTTGAATGATGCATTCTTCTTCAACATCATGCAGGCTTTCCAGCTCACTCAGAACCATAGACGCTTCTTCAAGGTTTTCATCTTCAATCAGTGAGCGGATTTTCATCATCGTTTGCTTCATCTGCCATTGCCAAACCCATGCACCAATTAATGTACAATTTCAAGATGCGAATAGAATATAGAAAATGCAACTGATTAAAAAGAAAATGCAAGTTGTGACCTGGGTGGAAATTTTTTGTCCTCTGCTTGAAGGTGGCTCAGAGTCGGAAACTTTCTTTTGTAGTTGTGGAACTTTTCTGGTAACCTGAACATGAATCTCACCCTTTTTTACTCCTTGAAGGGGTATCCACTTATCAGACATCTCATTCGGAGGCAATCTCTGATATTCAACAATGCAATCGCCGATACTTGATGTTGGCAAAAGGGCATTATGGTCTTTTACGTGGAGAGCTAAGAGACTTCCATCATCAGGGAATTCAAAAGTTTGATGCCACTGTGGGGTCAGAGTTTTATACATTACCTGTTCAAGTCAAACCAAGACTAAGTAAGGATGCTTTTCCGTCATCCATGATATGATCGAAAAGGTGTTTCATCTTTTCTATTATACGCGACTCATAGCATGACCAGACCAAGCTATATTTTACCACAATTACTTGTAATCTTTTGCGATAAACTCTTTTTTAGGTGTCATTAAACCTTATAACTAAATACAGACATTACAATGTGAGTCAAAAGCTTAAGGAGCAAAGAGCAAGTCCTCCTCACCTTGGTTCTTCTCTTCAAGTTTCCATATTGTACCCTAACATAGGGATCACTAGTTCCACGAATATCTGCGGCAACAAGATCTCTTCCTTCAATGATAACAAGTTCAATCAAACCTCCTTGTGAGCCCTATATATAACCCAAAAGAACAAAAACGAAAGCATATCATCAATTTTAGAAGTACCAAAATAATTAGCCTTCAATCCGAAAATTGTACGAGTACTAATTGCATACCATGGATCCCTGCTGATAATCATTGATGGTTACCATTTCGATTTCCAGGCGGACTTCACCCTTGTTAACTTTCTCAAGTGGGATCCATACATCCCTCACCACCCCATCCAATAGACCTTCCAAATTTACCCTTGCACCCCCAATATTCTCATCCCCAAACATGTCTTCATTAAAGCATTTTATCTTTAGATATTCACCATCACTGATCTCTTCAAACTCAAACTTCTGATTCCATGTAGGATGTAAATTCGCTGCACTTCTTGTTCTTTGGATTGTCTGTAGAAATATTTCCACATGAGCTTTTATATGTGTGTGTGTAAGGAGGTTGTGTAATAGATCAAAAATGGATTTTCTACTTGTCCAAGAAAAAAGAAGTTAATACTGATATTAAATATTTCACCATGCAGTTAAAAAATATTGGTAACAAAATTAAATCCATATACTTTTTATATCAGAGTTATGAATTTGATTTCAAAATCCCAGTGGGTGCTTCTAATATAGTAAAGCATAAGCATCTACCTTCCCATATTGTAGTTTAACATATGACTTTCCACTTTTCTCCTTCTCTAAAAGGTCTTTCCCTTCAACAACGGTCACGTAAATCTTCCTTCCCGTTCTTGGTTGAAAATTGGAGGTGGACCCATATAGTGATGATCCCCGTGAGCTAAGTTGCAAACCACTTAAGCTATGTAAACCATCAGAATATTGCCATTCCTTCAATGTAAGTTTCACAGTCAACTGCAAAAGGACACAAAATTACTGAAATTGATGCCAGTACTATGGTCATTCTACGTATCAGGTCCTGAATACCACCCCAAATATTAGAGGGAAAACCAATCAGATTTGCTTTTGTGGTCAAACTGACCATTATACAAAATAGGGATGGAAAAATACATAGCTCATGAAGGTTGGATAACCTGTCAAAATGAGTAATCCTTTGGCACGGGACAAAAGAAGTCAAGTTGAGTTGAGATGAGACTTTTTTATCTAAAACATCAAAATACTTTGATAGTTAATCAGTGCATAAAATTTGTATATTATTTTAGTGATAATACAATTCTTTTACATATAAATAACTAGAAGGATTTCAACCCATTTGACAAAATACCTTCTAAGCTGATTACTTTGACTTTACCCGTTTAACTGTTAATACAGATATAATATAACCTGAATTGTTTCAACTGTAAGTAACAAGGATGTTTGGTTACGCATGCTGTGGAATCTAGAAGCATTCATTCTTTTACAACAGATGAGGTACGGTGATAAAATAGCATAGTACGCCTAAACCTGTAATGATTTTGATGAAAAAAGATTGTACCTTTGCTGAGTTGATACCCTCAAATGGGACAACCATTTCAACTTCTTTTCCACAAAACTCAGCATGCTTTGCTATCACGCTTGATTCTGGTCCAATGGCCCAAAATATTGTGGAATCATCCGTGCAATATCTCAGCTGCAACCAATAAAAAGGTTTACTTTTACAAGAGACACATTTAGGTTTCAAAGCTAAACAGTGTATTGTCTATCAAAGTCAATATGCATCCTCTGCATTCAAAACAAAATTATGACAGTCATAATGAATCTTTGTAACCAAAATTGCAAACCATAATATGTAATGTGTTCGTGCAAATCTGTTCTTGTGGTTAAATGGGTGGATTAGGTAAGGAGTCAAATTGGTTTAAATAGGAAATGGAAGTGTCCGGTTGGGGCAACCCACCAACACATTTGACCACCAGCACATTTTGTTGTTTTTAAAAGAAATTAAACCTTTAGTGTATTAAATATGATCACGGTAACTCTATTGCTAAATTAATAATACAACTACTTTGAAATAGAACAATTTAAGACATGTTTTTCAAGCATTTAAATACATGTTAGGCAACTTTTGACCAATATTTTAGCTAATATGTTTTTTTTTAAATTTCACCCACTATAATCAAATACAACTCCAATGGACCTTTATCCATAAATCTGAAAAGAAAACTATGTTTCATTTTGATTGTGAAAGTACTTTGACTGCAAAAAGAGCATAATATGTACCTTAATCTCGCAGCTAGCAAGGTAATTATAATTGAGACTGTCTGGACAGCATTCATAAAGATTAAACTTGAGAATTCCAGAATCATCATGAAGAATCATATTAAATGTTGAATCCCATGTTGGATTAGGTCCAGCTACTTCAAGTGTTCTCCTAGTCAGATCTGCAAGTTCCACTTCAACAAATGTGTGGAAGTCTTTACCCATGATGTCATTGTGATTATCTACTACTCCTACACTACCATCATCACTTGTCCTAGACCTTCCTTTAAAACTATTACGAGAAAGTTGTCCAGCTGTTACAACCGTGACATGGAGTACGCCCCCCACCGCCTTCTTCCTTAGGTCCACTGCTGGCAAGTGAAGACAACGCCGTCGAGGTTCGACCATTGTTTTATTCAAGGAGTCAATACATAATTTAACCTGGGATTAAATCACAAGTCACTACTTAAAAACATATAAACTAAGAGTGTTATGGCCAACTCAAAGGTCTTATTATGTATACAGATGCCAAATTGGGCCGCTTCTGTAATGGGTCAAAACAGGTTCAAATCAAATAAAGTCATTTTTGTACTATATACAACAAAAAATACATATATTATTTCAGTAACAGTAATAGACTATTTATCTTTTAAAAATACACATTGGGCAACTTTGGACTGATTTGACCCAAGCTAGTATTTTTGTTTAACCCTTTTGACCCATTAAGAGTTTAACGTATTCTAAATCATATAATACCAACTCATAATAAAAATTTTGAGACCTAGAAACTGAGCTCACCAGCCATGAAGAAACACCAGGGACTTCTGTTGCAGGTAAAGATTGACTGCCACCACTTCCAAATGCAACACCTATTCTAACCTCAGGAGTCGACACAAATGAGTACAAAATTGCTTTTCCGTCTAGAATCGGTGATAATAGAAGCTGCAGAGTTAAGAAAGAGAATTGGTACATATATGCATTCATATGTATGTATGTATCTATGTGTGCTGTATATATAAATATTTGCTGAAAAGAGTAATTCAATTGTACATACATCACCCTTGACGTGGACGTTGTTTACAACTATTCGAGCTGTTCCCATAGATTTCGCCAACTTTGCAAGCAACATAATGCTTATATCAGTAGTGTCCCAATCAAACCCCATACGGATGAATTTCTGCAACCACAATAAGCTAACATAAATCAATGATAAGCCCAAGGATTTTTCTTGACATTCAAAACCGAAAATTGATGGAAAAAAGGTTTAGTGATTAACCTGATCGCCTGCAGTGGACCATTGAGCCCCATGCATTCCAAATATAGGAGGGCATGAACCTAACGAGAACTCTAACAGCTCAATCTTTTCCTACAAAAAGAAGGCTTTTCAAAACAATAATTTCTTGTAGCTTCCCGTGGGGCTGCGCAAATACCATTCAAAAGGATGAAGCAACTTACAATTAGCTTTGGCTTCCGATGCTTTAGACGTTTCTGCATGAGGAAAATCAATAGCCATTAGAGATTATTAGTTACGGAAAACGGGTGGGTCCAGCAAGTAAGGTAATGGGCCAAAATTGGTTCTTCCAAAATTTGCTTTCGAAAAAAAAAAAAGAAAAAAGAATAAGTAATAGACATGATTACATAGACTAGTAATAACCGAAGATAATCCTTTTTACATAAAAGGATTTAGGACGTTGTAAGCATTTGAAGGCATGTTACGTGACTTTTGACCTGTTAAACCCATTCAAGGAATTTCATTAAAAGCTACCTTCTACATTTGACTCATTGATAAGTTTACATGCAATTGGGTTAAAAACTTAAAATATCACCTCTAGTCAATATTGTACAACTACAATGATTTAATAGTCATCGATCACACCACAAATCCGTATTAATTGCCTGTTCATACTGGGAATCAACATATATAGTTCCTACTAAAAGTTTGGTGAATTGTGTTTTAAGGCATGCCATCTGGATATGAGACCACTTACAATGCATCCCTCAAAACAAAAGTTGAGCAACTGTCATCACGCTACTGACAGTTTACAAAATACAACCTATATAAGTACACACACATATAAGTAATATATATCATATAGCTATAAGAAAGGGGTAGTCACCTCAACAATGGATGAGAACTTCAATGAAAGCTTAGGACTAATGAAATTGGGCCAAACTTCAACTAGGAGCTTGTTGAGCCACTCACAGTGCTCCAATGGTGTTGTAGGCTGGTGAATTAAATTGAAAACAGAATGTACCAACGGTTCATTGAACGTAAATTATGTCAATGGAACCAAAAAAAAAATTAAAAAGAGCATACCGATGTTTGTAAAATAAGTTGCTTCCACTTTTTGTTCAAGTCTTGCACAACAATACGCTGTCGATAACTTCCATACTGCAGATTTAAACACAAATCTTTTAATACGTCCCACTTATGCACAATATAAATCATTCAATTGCCTAAAAAAGTCATCATTTAAGCAGACTTTTGGCCAAGTTAAAAAACCTCAAGAGTTAACATGCACAAAGTATAAAAGGTAAGATGAACAATGTTTACAAGACAAGGCCACATAATCTATATTCAACACATTAATCTAATTTATAGAAAAAGAAAAAAAAAATAGCTGCTTTGTCTACCAAAAATCTATGAATTAAAAGTTCAGGCATAAGCAAATCAATGCCATGTTAATAATTTAAAAAATGTCATCTCTTTGAAGGATGTGAAAATGCATCATATAGGAATACTATCTTCACCCCAAAAAACAGACAATGTTTTATTGATGACCTTGACAATTGCCTTGGTGTAGAAGAAACTGATACCTACAAATTAACCATATAGATAATTACATTTATTCACTTTTAGTGACCTTGAAAATTGCCTTGGGGTACAAGAAACTGATAACTACAATTATGAGAAATATACATATATTCTCTTTTTCATAATTTAACTTTTAATATGTCACTTCCCTCGTATTTCAGACTTTCAGTCGTACCAAAGAAGACCGAAACAATACGAGGGAGAAGGAAAAGCATCATTTAAGTGAAACATAAGAACAGAAAAGGGAAAAAAAGGTGTTATTAGATTATAAGCATTAAACAATGAACCATGTGAAGTCTCCTTTAATGCACATGGGAATTTTTCAATACAAAAAGAACTACACCAACAATCTTGACTGAAGATTCTTGTACTCCCATGTACATTAATTATTGCAGGTTTCGCTATTACCCAAATGTCTAAAGTACACTTTCGAAAAGACAAATCTAATGTGCATCAAGCAATCGCAAGAGTTAATTAGGCTAACAGACAATGAGTGCAATTTAATTAACTAGTTTTCATTATGAAGTTATTAAACAACCTAAGAATGCCATAAGCATAGGAGGATATCCATCCTGCAATTTGTGATTCAATAGCCCAAGATCTAACGACATATTATGCATACAACTTAACATCACTTGAAGGGTGGTTTTTTTTTTCATCTTTTTTTTTTTTTTTGGATTGTGTACTTTAACATCCATTAAAAAAGAACCCAAAACCGAACAGAAGTTTTAATATTTTACCAAATTAAACTACAAAAAAATTCAGCTTCCTTATACAAACAAATCAAATTCTTCACTAAAACTAACAAAAATGGAAGAAAGCTATAGCATGAACTCACTCGCTCTTCATCACATCTTTGTTCTTTATAAGCTGCTTTTTATTTATGTGATCTGTTGTGTTTGCGTGTTGGTGCTAACATCGATACAGAGAATATAGCAAATACAGTTGACAAAAAGAAAGGAAGATGATTTGACCAATCTGTTATAATAATTTGAAAACATGGGATCAAATCAGAAACCTGAATAGTTGCCCAAACAGCAACAGCAAGAGGAACCCAATTGGAAAGATTGAAAACCCATTTCTCAATACTCCATAAAACCAGTAACAGAGGAATCAGCATCGGAAGAAGTGGTTTGTCGACCATCATCTGATTCAAGAACTCCGTTATCTCACTCATGTCAATACCAGCTTTCTTCATCTTCCTCCTATACATTTCCACAATGAAATTTCAAGACTTTTCTAAAGATTCAAGCTCATGTATTTATTAGGGAATAAAGGGTTGCTGAAGAATCATCTGGTGTAGGAATTTGTAGAGACGACTTTTGTTATTGGGGGTAATTCTTGAGGTTTGTTTTAGTGGTAAAAGAAATTTGTAAGAACAAGGAATTTTGGGAGACGAGAGCGGAAAGAAAGTTGATTGATTGATACAAATTTGATGGTGGCCTGGCCTTAGTTGTTTAAAGTTGTCATGTGATTGTGCTGATCTCTTGAATATAGAAACTAATTATTTATAATATTGTCATGAGATGGGATATTACAAATCTAATCTATTTTTTATAAATAACATAAAGACTACCAATATTTAATTACCGGCTCCATGTCGTGACAGAAAATGCTTCTACTTACGAAGATGTATACAGGATTAGTAATAAAACAAAAAGTAAATCACATAGAAGTATGTTAACATATACTTCAATTTATCTTCTATCTCTACGTTTTAAAAGTTATAGGTTTAATGTAAAGGATTGGACAAACGGAGTATTTTTTTTGTCTTTAGTGGCCGTTAAAACTTCCATTAAGTGATTGTGAAATTACAATTTTACACTTCTACTTTATAAAATAAAAAAATTAATATACCATGAGCCCAACCTTTTATAATAAAAATAATAATAGTACAAATTGTACTTTAAAGTATTTTAAAAGTCAAAACCTTCTTCCTCGTTTTCCAAACATGGTGCATCAGGCCGGCAATATTCTGGCAATCCTCCGACCTCTAATCCGAACCAATAGATATTGACGGCTTTCCGCCCCCTTCGTTGGTCACCTCTTTGTTCCAACTCCTCGAAACCACCAAAAGCATATGGGTGTATGTGTGTGTGTGTGTGAAGCAACACCAATGATGAGGACAATGAAACGATCATGAAGTCGGCCAACATATTGGCAACAACTCGTCACTTATGAAATCGTGTTTCCATGGAAAGCTAGGCGAAATGGGTAGATTGTGAAAGATCATCATGTTCTAAGACCAATCCAACAAATTATTCAGGCAAACATGCTTGAGAACTACGATTAAGAAAACACTAATGGTGGAGAAAAACAACACATATGGATCCCCAATTTATTAGCTAAGCGGTGGGTCTAACTGAAGAAGAAATAAGATATGATAGTGGCATTCAAAGAAGAATAAGAGTGGGGGTGGGGGTGTTTTATTAATTTCTTCTTTTAAAATAAAGGGGTATTTTTGGTAATTTTATATTTTCTTTGATTTCTCTTTCTTTAACAAAGGGGAAAATGATAACTCTAAATAAACTAACCAACCCTAGGAATACAAATTTGATAAACAAACATGAGAATGATGATAAAATGACAAGTAAATGATCAACAAGGTAAAGAGTGCTATGATGCTTGCATAAATGGAGTAACACATTCGCATCTAACAAATGTAGAGGAATGAGAGTAATGATTTTCCCTACAACTAACTTTTTACTTTATATATTGCAATAATGAAAAAATAAAATTGAAATAGGACCCATAAGTGGGTTAATACCTCCGCGAGTAAAGTAGTCCCCCATATCTCTTAAAACTTAAGACTGAAAGCAAAGATGCTCACCTTGATAGGTTTCATACCTTGTGTAGACTTACATAGTAAAAATAGATATGTCGTGTGCATTTTTCACCTGCTAAATGAACTTTACCTTGTGTATGCTCATGTTATAAGAGCTTTGCAATTTACTGATAGGTCACCAACTAAATGAGTTTTATACATTTACAAGCTTAACAAAAAAGATAAAATTAAAGAAGGTTAAAGTAAATTACTTGCTAAAAATATTGCTAAAAAATACAATAAACCTAATTATTTAATTAATGCTAAATTGATAGCTAAAATTAAAGTATGACTATGTATAGTTATTAGTGGGTAAAGTGTGTTAAAGGTTGATGTATTAAAGTATTATGCTAAAATTAAAACTAGACCTTACTTAGTAACATTAACTTTTGCATGCATTTAGTTTGACAGGTGATGGACAATAGAGATGCTAGCTTGGCATGAATAAAGATGACACGTGTTACTACTTAGGCATTCTAGTTGATAGTTTCTGTTTAATGCTAGTTTTCATGATGTAATGTTTAAAAACATAAATGCAGTGATGATTAGATTCAACTTCAATGAATGAATGAATGCATGCTTCAAGTTTATGAAAGTGTTTCATATGTGTAAATCGAACTGTGAGGTCTCTAATGTTGGGAACAAATTCCTCCACAAAGGTCAAACTGATCTTCCACGTTGGTATGGAACAGGCGGTCTAACTTGGTTTGCAAGGGTTCCCATGTTTCTTTTTGATCCCATATTACTGTATTTAGAAAGGTAAATATCAATATAAATGTTGGATCTAGAAAGACTGGTGCAACCAAAACCAAATCACTTAGACTATTTTTGGGTGCAACTAGTAAAGGACTTTCGAAGCTAAGTGTGGAACTTCCGAAGGAAATGAAGTTCTTCCGAAGACAAAGTGCAAGATCATCTTCCGAAGGAAAACTCCAACTTCCGAAGTCAAGATATTCACTTCCGAAGTTCAAGACTTAGAAGAAAAGATAAGAAGTCAACTTCCAAAGTATGAAGATATGAAGAAGTCCTCAAGCCTCAGAAGTGGTAACCTCTTCCGAAGTATAAGTGGCTTCAGAAGAACTTGTTCTTCCGAAGCCAACTAACCTTCGGAAGACACTACTATGAACCAGTGGACATAAGTATGGTCTCTCTGACATTCCGTTGCAGACCTCTGATATACTGCATGGTGTTTTCTCAAAAGCCATGTAGTTGACCATACTTTATTCCACTGTTCACGTTTATCAGTTAGTACAGTTGCCAACTTTAGTTGGTGACAAAAGGTAAGTCATGGACAAGTCATGACTACCATATCTTAGATAATACTTTATCTAAGATGTAAGGCCCCGTTTCCGGGACGCCTACAGTTGGTCATTCATCGCACATAAAACATATAATTACATTTCCATTAAGAAAACATTGCAGCGGAAACATTCAAAAATGACATCACGTTTCATTATAATTACTTTTGCCAAATAATACATCATTATCCGGTTACAAAATACATGTTGCATTACATAACAAAAGCTTTATAAATGGATGCCATCCCAAAAGAGCCGAGTAGCCTTGCCGTGCCATCCTCAGCAATCATTTACCTGCCAACTGGAAAACGTAATAAAAGTCAGCGTTGCTGAGTGAGTTCTAGTTTTACAAAATAAATATACTTTACTTTCATTAAAAACTATTCCTTTATCATGCGATCATTCAACATACGTATACACAGATAATATCATTATTATCTTTCATCTCATTCATTATCTTCCATTCTTTTCGTTCATTCTGTCTTCCGAGTCTTTTGCGACAACATAGTCGCTCACCTCAATGGCAATCTCAATGATTGCACGCTATCCGAGTCTTTTGCACCCCTAGGGTTGCTCACCTCAATTGCCCTTCGCGATAGCAAGCTATCCGAGTCTTTTGCAACAACAAGGTTGCTCACCCCAAGGCAACATCACGATAGCACCTTACTCGAGTCTTTTGCAACGACAAGGTTGCTCACCTCATAGGCAATCTAAATGATTGCACTTCATCCGAGTCTTTTGCAACACAAAGTCGCTCACCCCAATATATATGCTGGCAAGCCTTTCTTTCGTTCATTCATCATTCATAACCGCCTCCATTGCATAACCGCCTCCACTTTTGCCGGGTCCACCATAATCCCATCAGGATTCACCACGTGACCCAAGAACTGAACTTCGCGCAACCAGAACGCGCACTTGGAGAATTTTGCGTACAACTTCTCCCTTCTCAACGTCTCTAGAACTTCCCGAATGTGACCGGCGTGCTCTGCTTCGCTCCTCGAGTAAATCAGGATATCATCAATAAATACGATCACTGATTTATCCAACATAGGCCGACACACACGGTTCATCAAATCCATAAAAGTAGCTGGCGTGTTGGTCAAACCAAAAGACATGACAAGAAACTCGTAGTGACCATAGCGCGTACGGAAAGCTGTTTTAGGAATATCCTGCTCCTTCACCTTCAACTGATGGTAACCAGATCAAAGATCTATCCTTGAAAACCAACTGGCACCCTGAAGCTGATCGAACAAATCATCTATCCTCGATAAGGGGTATCGGTTCTTCACTGTCAACTTGTTCAGCTCGCGGTAGTCGATGCACATCCTCATACTACCGTCCTTTTTCTTTACAAACAGGACCGGAGCACCCCAAGGAGAGATACTCGGTCTAATGAACCCCTTATCAAGCAACTCCTGCAACTGCTCCATCAATTCTTTCATCTCGGTCGGAGCCAACCGATACGGTACCTTGGCGACAGGTTGGGCACCCGGTATCAGATCAATCTGAAACTCAATCTCTCTGTCAGGTGGCACTCCTGATAAGTCTTCTGGGAACACATCTGGAAAGTCACACACAACCGGTACATCGGCTAGTTGTGGTGTTGGCGTATCCACATCCTTTAGATAGGCCAAGTAGGCACTACATCCACGCCTCATACACTTTCCCGCCACCGCCATCGAGATCACCTTCGGAATCGTAGTAACCCGATCACCATAAACCGTCACTGAACTACCGTCAGGAGCCAACAACCGAATCATCTTCTTGCGACACACAATGTTCGCCTCGAAGTCCGCTAACCAATCCATCCCAAGTACCAAATCAAAACCACCTAAGGTCATCACAAACGGTCTAACAGGAAACTTATGACCCTCGAGTTCCACATCACAGTTCTCTATCATCTCAGAAATCCTGGTAGACTTACCTATGGCAGTTTCTACATCGAAGGGCGCATCAACACGTCTACTACTAACAGGCAGCTTAGCATAGAAAGCAGCAGAAATAAAACTTTTACTGGCACCCGAATCAAATAACACAGAAGCTAAAGTTTGGTTCACCAAAAACGTACCGGACACGACATCAGGGTCCGTTCTAGCTTCCTCCTGTGTCATGGTGAATGCCCTGGCGCTCGCCCTCGGTCCATCACCTCCCGTCTTCTTTGCCCCTGAACTGTCAGCCCTCGGCTTCTTACAATCTTTGAGCATGTGACCCTCTTCACCACAGTTAAAGCATCGGACCGTACGACAGTCCTTTGCCATGTGCCCCGCCTTTCCACATCTGAAGCACAAGTTCGACCCAAACCTGCACTCCCCGCTATGCTCCCGTCCACATTTACCACACCTTCTCGGTCCCGCACCCGACATGCCCACACGGCGATCATCCACCCGTGCCTTCTTATTACCCGTCGAGGCATTACCTCGACCAAACCTCTTCCCCTGCCAGCTTCGATCACCACCGCTCTTCCTGCCACCATCAGTCACCACCACCGTCCTCTCATCGTACAATCTTCCCGCTAAATCCACCGCCGACCTAAACGTGCTCGGCCGGGCGGCGATCATGTGCCTGCGAATATCCGCCGGCAAACCCTGTATATACCTCTTGATCTTTCGGGACAGAGGCGTCACTTGATCTGGCACCAGACGTGCCATCTCGTTGAATTTCGTGGTGTACTGTTGGTGTGTCATGGTTCCCGCCTCCAGTTGCAGAAACTCCCTTTCAACCTTATCCATTTCCCGATGAGGACAAAACTCCTCGATCACCATCTTCTTCAGTTCGGGCCACATCATTCTCCCGATTGCCCGATTACCCTCCGCTTGGAAAATGTTGTCCCACCAGCGTAGTGCCGAGTCCACAAATGAATGGGTGTCAAACTTTACTTTTTGATCTTCCCGGCACTCGGTGATGTCGAGAACAGCCTCCATTTCTCTCACCCATCGGTGAGCAGCAGCAGCATTGCCATTTCCGTCAAACGTATGGGGCTTG